>VCII01000511.1:10000-17639 GCA_006030095.1 Triplophysa siluroides | reverse complement strand
GTGCTTGGATACACAGTGTTGTGTCCCGGGTGCCGACCACTCAAAAGTACAGAAGGTACAGCGGGGAGCTTTTTTACGACACGTCTTAACACGGTCTTCGCATTTTGAACCTCACCTCTGCATAGAAAAAGTCCTAAACGTCCAACAGTGTTAAAGTGGACAATCACGTAGGTGCAAAAAGCTCCTGCTGATTCTGTCATGGCGCCCAATGAGCTTGCAGCAGCCAGTCATGCCTGCGACTGTAGCCACAATCCTTTGTTAACAAGGATTCCACGCACGGTGAACCAGTGGACCCCGACGTGATTTGAACACGCAACCTTCTGATCTGGAGTCAGACGCGCTACCGTTGCGCCACGAGCCTCATGACGGAGTACGCAAACACGTTGACTTAGACAGGCTCTGCCGAAAAGCCTTGCGACTCGAGCCGAGTCGAGGTGGCCGAACAGACACGCGTCAGCTGTGCTGCGTGCGGCAACGAAAACCTTAACGCGTCCCTGGGTGGGCTCGAACCACCAACCTTTCGGTTAACAGCCGAACGCGCTAACCGATTGCGCCACAGAGACAGACAGAGGCGGCGGGCCAGCGAGGGACGGCGGCAAAACGAGACGTTGATTCCTCTCTAGGACTTGGCTTGACATGGATAGAAAGAGTAGAGTTTAATAGAGTCTTGACCATGTACGTCGAGGCACGCCAATATAGCGGCTGTTTTCAAAGAGAGCCCATTTAGCCCTTTAAGAGTCTTCTGTATTTGTCCAAGAAGCTGCACAAAGATACCGTCCCTAGGTCTGGAAGCCTAGGCCCTGGAGAAAAGCACCAAAAACAGAGAGCCGCTGCACGCCCAACGTGGGGCTCGAACCCACGACCCTGAGATTAAGAGTCTCATGCTCTACCGACTGAGCTAGCCGGGCGTAAAGCATCCGGGGTTTCAGGATGACTCTACGGAACACACGCTAACTTCGGCCCTTAATTGACTCACTTTAAGGAGACGAAGAGGAAGCCGTTGAAGGATCTAGTGAATTGGTAATTCGTTCAGGAAAGTATTAAAAGCAACACGGGGTTGTTGACATTTGCATATCGTGTGGTCCAGTTGCCAAATTCAATAGCGGAAGAAGGAGGCCTTACCATATCCTTGTACTGCTTCAGCTGGAATTGTCAGAGATGTGTTCTTTATTTCCCAGACAGATCCTAGCACCAGTGGTCGGCAGACTGTTAGCTTCAGGGACATCTCTTCAGAGTTGGCGATTACACCAGTTTGTTGATGGACGAGAACTTCACCTCTTTAGCCCCTCCCAGATGGAATGTTTAGCGAGGAGCCCGCACCAAAGATTACCCCCTTAAACATTGCGGTGCGACATAGGAAGCACGCTGGTTGGAGAGCTGGTGGGTGTAGCTCATGTTTCTCCTGATCTACGCATTTAAACTTCCGAGAGTTTTGTGCGTTGCTCTTCAAATGTGTGCTTTCACTACGCTTCTTCTGTGCTGGACAACAGCTGAAGTGCAAATCCCCTCCAAATCGGGGTGCCGCGTGCTGAGGTCTCCCATATGGTCTAGCGGTTAGGATTCCTGGTTTTCACCCAGGCGGCCCGGGTTCAACTCCCGGTATGGGAAAACGCCGGGTTTCTTTGCTGCTTTTTCGTTTGGAAATTCCCCCATTATTTCACAGTGAGGCAGCCGTGTAGGAGGTCAAACAAATTGCCACTGATCTCGTTTATGAGCCGTCCTGGGCTCCTCCTACTTGCTAGCCCCTTGGCACCGTCCAAATTCAAGTGAGCACACACTATTTACCTTGTTCTGTATTGTGCTTCCTGAGTCCTCAGGCAACAAGTGCTGGATACACAGTGTTGTGTCCCGGGTGCCGACCACTCAAAAGTACAGAAGGTACAGCGGGGAGCTTTTTTACGACACGTCTTAACACGGTCTTCGCATTTTGAACCTCACCTCTGCATAGAAAAAGTCCTAAACGTCCAACAGTGTTAAAGTGGACAATCACGTAGGTGCAAAAAGCTCCTGCTGATTCTGTCACGGCGCCCAATGAGCTTGCAGCAGCCAGTCATGCCTGCGACTGTAGCCACAATCCTTTGTTAACAAGGATTCCACGCACGGTGAACCAGTGACCCCGACGTGATTTGAACACGCAACCTTCTGATCTGGAGTCAGACGCGCTACCGTTGCGCCACGAGGCCTCAAGACGGAGTACGCAAACACGTTGACTTAGACAGGCTCTGCCGAAAAGCCTTGCGACTCGACCCGAGTCGAGGTGGCCGAACAGACACGCGTCAGCTGTGCTGCGTGCGGCAACGAAAACCTTAACGCGTCCCTGGGTGGGCTCGAACCACCAACCTTTCGGTTAACAGCCGAACGCGCTAACCGATTGCGCCAAAGCTGGGGAACAATAGTCTGTTAAGGAGGGGGAAGAAGGGGAAGAAAGGGGAAGAAGGAAAAAAGAGGGGAAAAAGGGAAAAGGGAGAAAAAAGAAAGAAAAAATGAAAGGAAAGAGAAGAAAGTGACTTTTTTCCCCCACTGGCAATAACGTTTTTATATTGTTTATCATAAACTATCGTTAAAACACTATTTTCAATTTCACAATGCATTTGTACGGGAGTAAAGATGATCACAAGGTTGCTGGTTCGAATCCCACGGATGGCAGAAAAGAAGATGTTTACTTTTTGTTGTGAATTATGCTTCATCGTTTAAAATCATATGACATATGCTAACATTAGCAAAATGGAAATTTATTTTCCTTATTACAATAAAACATTGCATTGTATTAATGATATATTACAGATTCTATACATTTAAACAGGTCTTTTTACAGATTTTAAGCTCTTTTGAGTATATTTCTATAGTGATAACTAATCAATTCTATATTTATTACCTATAATTGTTGACTATACAAAAGCAAATGTACTGAATCTGCTTCCACAACACAACAGTAGCCACTTTTAAATCCAGATTAAAAACATTTATTTAGATGTGCATTTACAACCTGAGCACTGTGCTGGTCTACACCAACTGCACTTTATTTCTATTTTTCAGTTTTACTCTTTTAATTCACATTTTAAATTCATTTTATTTCCTTTTTATTATCATTTAAATTCTTAAGTTGTATTTGTGATTTTATTAATTTGCTTTTTAAAGATGTCTTTTGCATGATGTATTCTATTCTATTTTGCCTTTGTCAATAATTTTTATGTGAAGCGCTTCATGTATGAAATGTGCAATATAAAGGAACAAGCCTTGCCTATAACATTTTGACTGTACAATAGCAAATGCACTGTGGCATATCAAAACAAAAAGAAAGGGAGAGAAGCATTTATGTCAAAACTTTTATTTTAAATTACTTTCATTCTATTACTTATTTAAAGATTAAATATACATGAATAAAACGATTATACATGCACAAAACTTTGTTTAATATAGTGCAACGGTACTGAAAACGTACCTAGATAAAACTATTATACATTATTTAAACCGTTTAGTTGTTTTAAAGTGCACAGAACAGAAAACAAACAATTAAAACTATTATACATTAATAATAACTAAAATAAAGATTATCATTAAGGGGAAAAGTACACCCCAACATAAAACGTATGTGTTCATTCACTCATTTTAAACATGCAAGACTTTCTTTCTTCTGCAGGAGACAAAATATACTTTGAAGACGGTTGTTAACAGAAAAACATTGGTCGCCGTTGATATGTGCTCAAACAAAATAGTGAATGGGGACCAATGGTTTTTGTTCACTAACTTCTTTTAAATATATTTTGTGTTTCGCAGAAGAAAGACAGTCTTGCATGTTTAAAATTAGTGAATTGACAAGAAGGTAATTAAATTATCTTTCCATTTTTACTTGGGGGAGTTACTTTTTTTTATATTCTCCAACCACTGTTCCTTTGGTACAGCCTCTACAGAGGGGCAGTATACAACCCCCTTGTATTGGCTGTGCCCAGTCTCTGCTGTCCTGAACTTCCCACATTTCTTGCACGTGTTGTGCAGCACTTTTCGTGTGAGTTTTCGAACTGAACCAGCGGAAGCAGCAGGAGAAGGAGCAGAAGAGAGGCTGACAATAGGAGCCTGTGAAGCAGGAACCAGCACATGCCTCTGTGAGGTCACTGGCATCGGCATCAGCATCACCATTTGAGCACCTGGGGGTGGAGCAGGAAAGAGTTGCCGCGGTGTTGGTGGTTTTTCAGCAGTCGGTGACAAAACTGCAGGTGCTGGCTGGACTCCTTCAGACTCCTCCTGTTTGGTAGACAAATATAAAATAATAATTTTTAGTTAAAAAATAATGATTTTATTAAAAACAAGCAGGCTGTGCTAAGATACATGACAACCTGTATAACACATTGGTGTTGCTATACTCACAGCGATTGAAACAGGACTGTTGCTCCTCAAAGGGGATGGAGATGGGCCGGGGGTCCTCACAGAGGATGGAGAAGGGCTAGGGATCCTCATTGAGGATGGAGAAAGCGTGGCGGACCTCACAGGGATGGAGAAGGGGTGGGGGGCCTCACAGAGGGTGAAGAAGGAAATGGTCTGGGTGGAGAAGGGCTGGGGATCCTCACAGAGGACGGAGAATGGGTGGCGGTCTCACAGAGGATGAAGAAGGGTTGTTGGTGCTCACAGAGGATGGAGAGGGCTGCTGGTCCTCACAGAGGACGGAGAATGGTGGCGATCCTCACAGAGGATGGAGAAGGGTTGCTGGTCCTCACAGAGGATGGAGAAAGGTTGCTGGTCCTCACAGAGGATGGAGAAAGCGTGGTGGTCCTCACAGAGGATGGAGACGTGTCAGAGGGCCTTGCAGATGGTGGACAAGGGCTGGGGATCCTCACAGAAGGTGGAGGAGAAGGGCTAGAGGTCCTCCGAGCTACTAAGTTGGGTTTCAGTGACTGGGACCCGCCAAAGCGTGACTTAGTGAACTGTAAAAAGAAAAAATATATATATAATTACGCAGCATGATGGAAGTGACATGCAACTCTATTTTATTTTAATAAAAGTATATTGCATACCGTCTGTTTATCTGTGTGTGTGTGTGTGTTGTGTGTGTGTGTGTGTGTGTGTGTGTCTGTATTTGTTTAACTCTTCTGTTATGTGCAAATTTTAGAAATGATTTAATGTGTTTGACACCAACAACGTTAATATATTATAAAGTACTCAGATGTATATTGTTATTTGCCTTTTTAACTCACACTTTACCTATCTGATATTTTGAATACAAATTTAAAACTATGTAACTTCTGATTTGTATATAGTTTTTGTACATTTGATTGGTTTCAGAGTTCTCCAAATTGAGTTTTTGCAGAAACCAAAAAAAGCTGTTGATTCTCTTAGATGCTACAAAATTATTAAGCAAAAAAATAACAATGTTGTTATAAAAAATAACAGTTTACTACACTTATATAAGGGCCAAATATTGCTAAATATTATAACTTACTAATAAGGACATTTTACTGCTCCTCATTAGATATAAGGTCTTTCACAAATATGAAAACATCTGTGATCTGCATTGTTATGTCTTGGTTTTTGTGATAGAAAAAATAAAAAACCTGATCGAATCACTTGAAGTCTATGCAATGTCCTCACTACAGTCACACAAACGTGTGTATGCCTGTCTCGGACTAATACATTAAATTTACATTTAGCAGACGCTTTTATCCAAAGCGACTTACAAAGAGTTTAGAGCAATAAGCGATATAATACGTTTGCAGAATTACGCTAGAGTCATTCTGAACTTGGAGGGCTGTATGTACTTCCTATCGAACAAATACAAAATAATTATAAGTCCACATTAACTACAGAGAATATATTCACCATTGACAACTTGAGAGAGGGCCTCAGGAATGACCGTGGGGGAGGAACCGTTCTAATCCCCAGCCTGTGGAAGCTCAGACTGTGGAGATTGAGTGGCAGTGTCAGGCTGCTAAAACAACAGGAAAAAGGCATAAGATGTAATGAAACAGCGTATCATAATTTATCACAGATATGTGATACAACATTAAACGTCATTTTCGATTAGATCACCTTAGTGGTGTGGAATCCACAATTGCAGTGCATAGACCTTCCAAGAGAGAGGTCTGTCCGCGGGTCTGCATGGGGCATTTCTCAATCTGAAAAGATCAGTAACAATATCTATTTTCTGCACCACAGTAAGGTGACCTGCATACTACAAGCTATCTAATAGATACAGGCAAATGTGCGTTACCTTCTGATAGAGGTCATGCCATTTTTTCTGCCTTGGGGCTGGTCTATTGCCTCCTCCAGAAGGCCAGACCCCAGAGCTGGCAAAAGTCCTCAACCTGGCCATCCACTCGCCATCTCCCATACCCTTGTGACTCTTTGGTTTAGTGGTCATCTAAGCATAACATGGGAATAAAAGCAAAAGGGTTAATTTTCGCAGGTTCTGGATAAATACACTGATTACTAATATTATTATTTCATTCAAATGTAAGGTTTAAACCATAAAAACATGCATTTCAATTACAACCTGAAGCTAACTTAACTATGGTACCCCTGATTTCACAACAAAAAAGGAAAGAGTAGTTTGCATCCACAAATAGAAGGTTTTGCTAATCTAACCATAGTTTAAACCATAACATTTGCTGTAAAACTGTGGTTAAACAAATGGTAATCATTTAAACGGTTATCAATATGCAAAAAACATGGCTAATAAACGTTTACTCTAGTAAAACCATGGTACATTTTCGTAAGGGATGACTAAGTTTACGATATAGTTTTATTTTTGTCAAAACGAACTTCGAGATGAATAAATTAGGTATAACATGTATGATTACGGGCAAATCGTTATAACCCGACCACAGTTAATAAAACAAATCGAAAATTACGGGCGGAAGAACGAAACGATGGCAACATAACACGGATTCCTAATAATTTATCACGAAACCAAAGTTTTACATAAAGTTCATGTAATGTTCCCTTACAATGTGTTGTAAACAAAGTGACGTTAGCCGAAGGAAACATTACCGGTTGCTTCAGGGAGGCACTCGACAAACCTTGTTTGTTATTTATTACTTGTGACGGATGAAAACGCAACGAATGTTTTAAAAATAAGAACATTGTAAACAGAAGAGGAAAACAGCTTTTTAAGATTTACTTTGATGCTTCATTGTCCGTTACCTGCGCTCGTCATTTCGCAAAGCACGCAATCGCGGAGCAACACTCGACGAAACACATTTTGTGACTGATTTAAAAAAAAAAGCAACGACTTAATGACTAATTAAGAACAAAGTGTTAAGATTAAAACATAACTTGTATTACTTACTTTGCTCATGAATCCGCTACCTGCGGCTCGTCATCCAATCTGACAATGGGCGTGGTCGCGGTCCATTCTCATCCCGCGACGCGATTGGCTCCCGTCCAATCTCACAATGGAGAGCGAGAGCCCCGATTGGCTCCCGTCCAATCTCACAATGGAGAGCGAGAGCCCCGATTGGAATCTCACAATGGAGAGCGAGAGCCCCGATTGGCTCCCGTCCAATCTCACAATCCCGATTGCTCCCGTCCAATCTCACAATGGAAAGCGAGAGACCGCCGATCCTGATCGAGGTAGCGCCACAGAGACAGACAGAGACGGCGGGCCAGCGAGGGACGGCGGCAAAACGAGACGTTGAATTCCTCTCTA
>VCII01000511.1:0-2500 GCA_006030095.1 Triplophysa siluroides | reverse complement strand
TTCAGAGTTGGCGATTACACCAGTTTGTTGATGGACGAGAACTTCACCTCTTTAGCCCCTCCCAGATGGAATGTTTAGCGAGGAGCCCGCACCAAAGATTACCCCCTTAAACATTGCGGTGCGACATAGGAAGCACGCTGGTTCGAGAGCTGGTGGGTGTAGCTCGAGTTTCTCCTGATCTACGCATTTAAACTTCCGAGAGTTTTGTGCGTTGCTCTTCAAATGTGTGCTTTCACTACGCTTTTCTGTGCTGGACAACAGCTGAAGTGCAAATCCCCTCCAAATCGGGGTGCCGCGTGCTGAGGTCTCCCATATGGTCTAGCGGTTAGGATTCCTGGTTTTCACCCAGGCGGCCCGGGTTCAACTCCCGGTATGGGAAAACGCCGGGATTCTTTGCTGCTTTTTCGTTTGGAAATTCCCCCATTATTTCACAGTGAGGCAGCCGTGTAGGAGGGCCAATGAAACAAATCGCCTCCTCTGAGTCCTCAGGCAACAAGTGCTGGATACACAGTGTTGTGTCCCGGGTGCCGACCACTCAAAAGTACAGAAGGTACAGCGGGGAGCTTTTTTACGACACGTCTTAACACGGTCTTCGCATTTTGAACCTCACCTCTGCATAGAAAAAGTCCTAAACGTCCAACAGTGTTAAAGTGGACAATCACGTAGGTGCAAAAAGCTCCTGCTGATTCTGTCACGGCGCCCGATGAGCTAGCAGCAGCCAGTCATGCCTGCGACTGTAGCCACAATCCTTTGTTACAAGGATTCCACGCACGGTGAACCAGTGACCCCGACGTGATTTGAACACGCAACCTTCTGATCTGGAGTCAGACGCGCTACCGTTGCGCCACGAGGCCTCATGACGGCGTACCAACACGTTGACTTAGTCAGGCTCTGTCGAAAAGCCTCGCGACTCGACCCGAGTCGAGATGGCCGAACAGACACGCGTCAGCTGTGCTGCGTGCGGCAACGAAAACCTTAACGCGTCCCTGGGTGGGCTCGAACCACCAACCTTTCGGTTAACAGCCGAACGCGCTAACCGATTGCGCCACAGAGACAGACAGAGGCGGCGGGCCAGCGAGGGACGGCGGCAAAACGAGACGTTGAATTCCTCTCTAGGACTTGGCTTGACTTGGATAGAAAGAGTAGAGTTTAATAGAGTCTTGACCATGTACGTCGAGGCACGCCAATATAGCGGCTGTTTTCAAAGAGAGCCCATTTAGCCGCATAGGGGTTAAGAGTCTTCTGTATTTGTCCAAGAAGCTGCACAAAGATACCGTCCCTAGGTCTGGAAGCCTAGGCCCTGGAGAAAAGCACCAAGAACAGAGAGCCGCTGCACGCCCAACGTGGGGCTCGAACCCACGACCCTGAGATTAAGAGTCTCATGCTCTACCGACTGAGCTAGCCGGGCGTAAAGCAGCCGGGGTTTCAGGATGACTCTACGGAACACACGCTAACTTCGGCCCTTAATTGACTCACTTTAAGGAGACGACGAGGAAGCCGTTGAAGGATCTAGTGAATTGGTAATTCGTTCAGGAAAGTATTAAAGCAACACGGTGTTGATTACATTTGCATATCGTGTGGTCCAGTTTGCCAAATTCAATAGCGGAAGAAGGAGGCCTTACCATATCCTTGTACTGCTTCAGCTGGAATTGTCAGAGATGTGTTCTTTATTTCCCAGACAGATCCTAGCACCAGTGGTCGGCAGACTGTTAGCTTCAGGGACATCTCTTCAGAGTTGGCGATTACACCAGTTTGTTGATGGACGAGAACTTCACCTCTTTAGCCCCTCCCAGATGGAATGTTTAGCGAGGAGCCCGCACCAAAGATTACCCCCTTAAACATTGCGGTGCGACATAGGAAGCACGCTGGTTCGAGAGCTGGTGGGTGTAGCTCGAGTTTCTCCTGATCTACGCATTTAAACTTCCGAGAGTTTTGTGCGTTGCTCTTCAAATGTGTGCTTTCACTACGCTTCTTCTGTGCTGGACAACAGCTGAAGTGCAAATCCCCTCCAAATCGGGGGCCGCGTGCTGAGGTCTCCCATATGGTCTAGCGGTTAGGATTCCTGGTTTTCACCCAGGCGGCCCGGGTTCAACTCCCGGTATGGGAAAACGCCGGGATTCTTTGCTGCTTTTTCGTTTGGAAATTCCCCCATTATTTCACAGTGAGGCAGCCGTGTAGGAGGTGGTCAAACAAATTTGAGCCTCCTCCTGAGTCCTCAGGCAACAAGTGCTGGATACACAGTGTTGTGTCCCGGGTGCCGACCACTCAAAAGTACAGAAGGTACAGCGGGGAGCTTTTTTACGAACGTCTTAACACGGTCTTCGCATTTTGAACCTCACCTCTGCATAGAAAAAGTCCTAAACGTCCAACAGTGTTAAAGTGGACAATCACGTAGGTGCAAAAAGCTCCTGCTGATTCTGTCACGGCGCCCGATGAGCTAGCAGCAGCCAGTCATGCCTGCGACTGTAGCCACAATCCTTTGTTAACAAGGATTCCACGC
>VCII01000510.1:0-33719 GCA_006030095.1 Triplophysa siluroides | reverse complement strand
GAGAAGCGGGTCACTCGGGAGGAGCTCAGAGTAGATCCGCTGTTCCTCCACATCGAGAGGGGCCAGCTGAGGTGGCTCGGGCATCTTTTCCGGATGCCCCCTGGACGCCTTCCCGGGAAGGTGTTCCGGGCATGTCCCACCGGGAGGAGACCCCGGGGAAGACCTAGGACACGCTGGAGGGACTATGTCTCCCGGCTGGCCTGGGAACGCCTCGGTGTCCCCCCGGAAGAGCTGGAGGAAGTGTCTAGGGAGAGGGAAGTCTGGGCGTCCCTGCTTAGACTGCTGCCCCCGCGACCCGGCCCCGGATAAGCGGAAGAAGATGGATGGATGGATGGATGGAAGTAATTTCAGACTTAAACACACATTTCTTTTGTCTGTGCCGGTAGAAGAGTTTTAAATCCAACACCATCAGTTTATATCTCTGAATGAATGTTTTAATCTCTGTCATGTGTTTCTCTGATAACTGACAATAATCCACAAACATTATAAATCATGAATCATCTGCTGTAAGTGTGAAGAGTTTTTCTTTCTGTTACAGTCTGTGTGACTGCAGTATTGGATCTGAAGGTTGTGTTGCTCTGACTTCAGCTCTGAGATCAAACCCCTCACACCTCACAGAACTCAATCTGAACTATAATAAACCAGGAGATTCAGCAGTGAAGCAGCTCTCTGATCTACTGAAGGATCCACAATGTCAACTACAGAAACTACAGTGAGTGAAAGTGTTATTATGTCATTAAATAAGAAATGTTTGTATATGAGGACGTGTAAAACTCTTTCATCAACTCGACAGTGTTCATATACAGAAGTCAAACCCTTTTTTATTTGGTGATTTCAGATTTAAACACACATTTCTTTTGTCTGTGCCGGTAGAAGAGTTTTAAATCCAACACCATCAGTTTATATCTCTGAATGAATGGGCATTTCTGATCATGTTTCATGTGGAGTACTCGACAGGTGAAGCCGAAGCGAGGGGCTTGTGCGTCATAGCGACAATGAAAAGATTTGAATTAAAGCCCTGTTAAAAACACTGTTGATAAAACTATGACAGGATTCAGAAGAGAGTTGAACTAACACTGTTAGATGATTAAAATCACCATCAATAGTGGTTAATACAGTAAATATTTCACATAAATAACAGCGTGAGGTGAAGCTGAAGAGTGTGAAACACTGGTAAACTGAAGCGCTTTTTCTATATGACGCATTTCATATCAGATGAATCACATACTGTATTTGCGGACAAACATCACTCGTGCCGTAGTCCTCACGAAAAGAGTGTCGAGCGCCATTGCTGAGTCGGGCGGACTTTGTCTGGGTCTGACAGGATTTGGGATTGTCTCTCAAAGCTGTTTCAGAATCTCTTTGACTGTCTCCTGAAGCTCAGTGTCAAGAAACTTGAGATGTTTGTGTCTTGGATCCAAAGCCGCTGCAGTCAGAGGCAGATCAACTTTCTCAGCATCCTCAGAAACTGCGACTATGCACCGTGAGGTTCAGATGCGGCATTTTTTAATTCAGACACTCTTGGAGACTCGGCCCCATAGGCGTAATATGCGGGTGGACGGGTGGGACATGTCCCCACCACTTATTGCCAAAGTCAATGTTGTCCCCACCACTTATTGGAAGAAATAAGAATGACGGAGTGTCTATTTACCGTATTTACCTTTGTAAGCAGATGCTATTTATACCAACTCCTCCATTATTCTCAGATTGGAATAGACAAAATGTAAAAAGCCAAGCGTACGTAAACAGCTCCAGTGGCGTAGAGCGTATAGCATGTGATCCTACTTCATGTCGTCGTGGGTACGGGACTGCTGTTTGCTGAACTGTTTCCCTATCACATATCAGATTGTAAAGGCATTTATTTGTAATAAAATGATGTAAATATTTGAAAATGGCTGTTCAAGTCACACATGTACCAAACATTTTGTGCTTAATCGCACTTTGGTGCTAAATATTCGTCCTTATTGTTCTCGACGTGCGGTTGCTATCGTCTATTGCAAGATTAATTACATTTTGATACTTGATAGAAAACTCCAATTAATGGAAAAAGTCACAACTTTGTAGTTTCATGAGTTCAAAACAAACTTTAGAAAGTTTGTTGTATATTTGTCGCCCGTAGTAATAAGTGAAAATAAGATTTTTTTTAAATATTATTTTTCCATCTGTTTCCTCTGTATACTTGAATGTTTGTCCTTATTAGCAGGGGGTTCACAAACGTCTCAATCCTTGACCCACCGACAGGTCATCTGTGTCAAACACCATATTTCTAACATGGGGAAAACACACATTCATTTCAATAGTTTAAATTTCATCGCGAATTAATTACATACGGCAACAGCCATCCTTACATATAATGAAGCACAACATGCTTTAAATGATCTATTGATGAAAACATGACACAGTTTAAAACAGATGGAAACAGATCTGATATGTGATGTGAACATTTAGAATAGTGAGTTCAGCGGTTTTGAACCTGCTTCACAGAAGTCTCGATCCTCTTCAAGCATCTTCCGCACTAACGCTGCACCACTGAAGTCTGTTTAGGTGTCTAGTGATGATGCCGTGTGTGATCGGATAGACCATTGAGATGGAAACATGGGTCTCACTGCACATTGTAGTTGTGACTCACTTCAGAGACTTGAGAACAGGTGTCAGTTCTTCCACAATCTCCCAGTGCTCATCTTTGAGGTCAAGTGTCTTCGCATCTGCAAGTTTTATAACATTGCGATCGCACAGAACAGCGCACACAGCCACCTCTGCTCCAAAAGGCCGTCGAACATGTCACACACCGAATTCATCTTATGGAAATGTATGTAATGACGGGTTAGCATCATATAGGATTCAGTGGTTCATGAGTTGAATTCTAGATCCAACCGTTTATCGTTTTCATGATGGATCGTCGCTGATGCGTTCGAGTAATCGCCCATCCTCTCTGTTAACTGACAAATAACAATAATCCACAAACATTATAAATCATGAATCATTTGCTGTAAGTGTGAAGAGTTTTTCTTTCTGTTACAGTCTGTCTGGATGCAGTATTGAATCTGAAGGTTGTGTTGCTCTGACTTCAGCTCTGAGATCAAACCCCTCACACCTCACAGAACTCAATCTGAACTGTAATAAACCAGGAGATTCAGCAGTGAAGCAGCTCTCTAATCTACTGAAGGATCCACAATGTCAACTACAGACACTACTGTGAGTGAAAGTGTTATTGTCACAATCCACTGTCTGCCCTCTTTCACCACCGGACTACACTCTGTATTATTTAAGTTTCTTCTTAGTTTGGTTCCTTGTCCGGTGGTGTTAATGTAGATACATGGTGATGTGCGTCTGCATGTTTTCCTTTGGATGATATTAAACCTTTTGGATGATCTGCGTTTCTCGAGTGTTCCCTGCACGTACCGTTACAGTTATTATGTCATTAGTAGAAATAAATAAGACATGTTTGTATACGAGGACGTGATAAACTCTTTCATCAACTTCACGTCTTCATGTGCAAAAGTTTATTGAATTATTAAAACATTTGAAAAAACAATAATGTTTTTATTTTGCCCTCGCAAGTAATTTCAGACTTAAACACACATTTCTTTTGTCTGTGCCGGTAGAAGAGTTTTAAATCCAACACCATCAGTTTATATCTCTGAATGAATGTTTTAATCTCTGTCATGTGTTTCTGTTAACTGACAATAATCCACAAACATTATAAATCATGAATCATTTGCTGTAAGTGTGAAGAGTTTTTCTTTCTGTTACAGTCTGTTTGACTGCAGTATTGGATCTGAAGGTTGTGTTGCTCTGACTTCAGCTCTGAGATCAAACCCCTCACACCTGACAGAACTCAATCTGAGATATAATAATCCAGGAGATTCAGCAGTGAAGCATCTCTCTGATCTACTGAAGGATCCACAATGTCAACTACAGAAACTACAGTGAGTGAAAGTGTTATTATGTCATTAAATAAGAAATGTTTGTATATGAGGACGTGTAAAACTCTTTCATCAACTCGACAGTGTTCATATACAGAAGTCAAACCCTTTTTTATTTGGTGATTTCAGATTTAAACACACATTTCTTTGTCTGTGCCCGGTAGAAGAGTTTTAAATCCAACACCATCAGTTTATATCTCTGAATGAATGTTTTAATCTCTGTCATGTGTTTCTCTGATAACTGACAATAATCCAAACATTATAAATCATGAATCATTTGCTGTAAGTGTGAAGAGTTTTTCTTTCTGTTACAGTCTGTCTAACTGCAGTATTGGATCTGAAGGTTGTGTTGCTCTGACTTCAGCTCTGAGATCAAACCCCTCACACCTCACAGAACTCGATCTGAACTATAATAATCCAGGAGATTCAGGAGTGAAGCATCTCTCTGATCTACTGAAGGATCCACAATGTCAACTACAGAAACTACAGTGAGTGAAAGTGTTATTATGTCATTAAATAAGAAATGTTTATATTAAGGACGTGTAAAACTCTTTCATTTTAAAATACATTTGTTTTTTTATTTGGTCCTCGCAAGTAATTTCAGACTTAAACACACATTTCTTTTGTCTGTGTCGGTAGAAGAGTTTTAAATCCAACACCATCAGTTTATATCTCTGAATGAATGTTTTAATCTCTGTCATGTGTTTCTGT
The DNA here is from genome assembly GCA_006030095.1 of Triplophysa siluroides. NCBI lineage: Eukaryota > Metazoa > Chordata > Actinopteri > Cypriniformes > Nemacheilidae > Triplophysa > Triplophysa siluroides. The sequence continues at coordinate 29,082 of VCII01000510.1, read as the reverse complement.
TAACTGACAATAATCCACAAACATTATAAATCATGAATCATTTGCTGTAAGTGTGAAGAGTTTTTCTTTCTGTTACAGTCTGTTTGACTGCAGTATTGGATCTGAAGGTTGTGTTGCTCTGACTTCAGCTCTGAGATCAAACCCCTCACACCTCACAGAACTCAATCTGAGAAATAACAGGAGATTCAGGAGTGAGTGAAGCAGCTCTCTGATCTACTGAAGGATCCACAATGTCAACTACAGAAACTACAGTGAGTGAAAGTGTTATTATGTCATTAAATAAGAAATGTTTGTATATAAGGACGTGTAAAACTCTTTCATTTTAAAATACATTTGTTTTTTTATTTGGTCCTCGCAAGTAATTTCAGACTTAAACACACATTTCTTTTGTCTGTGTCGGTAGAAGAGTTTTAAATCCAACACCATCAGTTTATATCTCTGAATGAATGTTTTAATCTCTGTCATGTGTTTCTGTTAACTGACAATAATCCACAAACATTATAAATCATGAATCATTTGCTGTAAGTGTGAAGAGTTTTTCTTTCTGTTACAGTCTGTTTGACTGCAGTATTGGATCTGAAGGTTGTGTTGCTCTGACTTCAGCTCTGAGATCAAACCCCTCACACCTCACAGAACTCAATCTGAGCAGAAATAATCCAGGAGATTCAGGAGTGAAGCAGCTCTCTGATCTACTGAAGGATCCACAATGTCAACTACAGAAACTACAGTGAGTGAAAGTGTTATTATGTCATTAAATAAGAAATGTTTGTATATAAGGACGTGTAAAACTCTTTCATTTTAAAATACATTTGTTTTTTTATTTGGTCCTCGCAAGTAATTTCAGACTTAAACACACATTTCTTTTGTCTGTGTCGGTAGAAGAGTTTTAAATCCAACACCATCAGTTTATATCTCTGAATGAATGTTTTAATCTCTGTCATGTGTTTGTCTGATAACTGACAATAATCCACAAACATTATAAATCATGAATCATTTGCTGTAAGTGTGAAGAGTTTTTCTTTCTGTTACAGTCTGTCTGGATGCAGTATTGGATCTGAAGGTTGTGTTGCTCTGACTTCAGCTCTGAGATCAAACCCCTCACACCTCACAGAACTCAATCTGAACTATAATAATCCAGGAGATTCAGCAGTGAAGCAGCTCTCTGATCTACTGAAGGATCCACAATGTCAACTACAGAAACTACAGTGAGTGAAAGTGTTATTATGTCATTAAATAAGAAATGTTTGTATATGAGGACGTGTAAAACTCTTTCATCAACTCGACAGTGTTCATATACAGAAGTCAAACCCTTTTTTTATTTGGTGATTTCAGATTTAAACACACATTTCTTTTGTCTGTGCCGGTAGAAGAGTTTTAAATCCAACACCATCAGTTTATATCTCTGAATGAATGTTTTAATCTCTGTCATGTGTTTGTCTGATAACTGACAATAATCCACAAACATTATAAATCATGAATCATTTGCTGTAAGTGTGAAGAGTTTTTCTTTCTGTTACAGTCTGTATAACTGCAGTATTGGATCTGAAGGTTGTGTTGCTCTGACTTCAGCTCTGAGATCAAACCCCTCACACCTCACAGAACTCGATCTGAACTATAATAAACCAGGAGATTCAGCAGTGAAGCAGCTCTCTGATCTACTGAAGGATCCACAATGTCAACTACAGAAACTACAGTGAGTGAAAGTGTTATTATGTCATTAAATAAGAAATGTTTGTATATAAGGACGTGTAAAAATCTTTCATCAACTTCAGGTCTTCATGTGCAAAAGTTTATTAGATTTAAACACACATTTCTTTTGTCTGTGTCGGTAGAAGAGTTTTAAATCCAACACCATCAGTTTATATCTCTGAATGAATGTTTTAATCTCTGTCATGTGTTTCTCTGATAACTGACAATAATCCACAAACATTATAAATCATGAATCATCTGCTGTAAGTGTGAAGAGTTTTTCTTTCTGTTACAGTCTGTCTGACTGCAGTATTGGATCTGAAGGTTGTGTTGCTCTGACTTCAGCTCTGAGATCAAACCCCTCACACCTCACAGAACTCAATCTGAACTATAATAAACCAGGAGATTCAGCAGTGAAGCATCTCTCTGATCTACTGAAGGATCCACAATGTCAACTACAGAAACTACAGTGAGTGAAAGTGTTATTATGTCATTAAATAAGAAATGTTTGTATATAAGGACGTGTAAAACTCTTTCATTTTAAAATACATTCCTTTTTTTATTTGGTCCTCGCAAGTAATTTCAGACTTAAACACACATTTCTCTTGTCTGTGTCGGTAGAAGAGTTTTAAATCCAACACCATCAGTTTATATCTCTGAATGAATGTTTTAATCTCTGTCATGTGTTTCTCTGATAACTGACAATAATCCACAAACATTATAAATCATGAATCATTTGCTGTAAGTGTGAAGAGTTTTTCTTTCTGTTACAGTCTGTGTGACTGCAGCATTGGATCTGAAGGTTGTGTTGCTCTGACTTCAGACCCCTCACACCTCACAGAACTCAATCTGAACTTTAATGAACCAGGAGATTCAGCAGTGAAGCAGCTCTCTGATCTACTGAAGGATCCACAATGTCAACTACAGAAGCTACTGTGAGTTATACATTTACTCTTGAAATGATCATTTTCTTATTAAATTCAAAGTCATTATAAATTGTTCTCCTTGTTGTTAAAAGTGACTCTTTAAAAATACACTCATCTATTAGTCTTATGTTTACACAACCTGTGTTGTGTTGTGTTGTTCTTTGGTTTAAGTGTTTCTGTTGTTATTCTCATTTGTAAGTCACTATAGAAGTGTGTCAATTTATATTTATCATCTTTTATGATCTCTATACAAGTCATTGTTGTTTGTTATCTGATGATAATCACTGTCATGAGTTCATAATACTAATATCTGATGTTTCTCTTTAATGTTTACAGGATTGAGACAAAAATAGGATGAATCAAGCAACTGCGTTTTGTCATAAACTACAAGAGTTGTTTACTGCCTCCTGCTGGACAAACAACATCAGTGACTCAGAAGAGCTCAACATGAGGGACTGTTAGAGATGTTTTTAGTGTATGTGTGTGTGTAAGAACACCATTGACATTTATTTGAAATGTTAATATAAATGTGAATAATAATGCATTTGTACATTGTCTTAAGATCCAATTCTGATTAATGAGATATTATGCAAATGATTATTATTGATAATAAACACTAACAAAATGTGTCCCTTAGACGTTCTTTAGTCCAGAGTTTCTCAACTCCAGTCCTCGGACCTTAGTTCTCGTGGCCACAACAAATCTTTTCTAACACACAAGAACGGGCAAAGACAACCAGACACACAGTGAAATAACACAACACAGCAAATGCAAATCTCCATATTATTATTATTTACACAGCTATCACAATGACAACAACTATAAAAGGGAAAACAGAAACGAATAGAAATCAGAAGAACAGAATAAGACTAGGAAAAGAAAGTGAGGAGGAAGATGTGAAGAGAGATGAGAGGAGAAGAATAGAGACTATAAGAGAAGGAGCAAGAAGAATTGAGCGTGTAGGAAGAGAAGAGGAGGATTAGAAGGAAAGAGATCAAATGCAGCAGAACAATAAAAGAGAAAATATAAGACCGAGAGGAAAGAGAGAGCAAGGTCCTACACAACATTAGAATCCTTAGAAGTCTTAAATATCTCATGAGGAGATAAAACTCAAGTGTCTTGAAGCCTTTCCCTTACAATGACATGAACTAATGACAGAGGATGAAACAAACATGTGGAAAAAACTCTTTACATTACTTTGAGTTCTCTTATAATCCATCATCGTCTGCCTTTGCCCCGTCTGACACTTCTAGACTTTTCTCCAGTTTTTACTCGCCTTTCTTTACGCTTTTCACTCTGAAACTGCAAATATGAAGTGTGCAGATAATGTGGGAGGTCCTTCAAAAAGTCAAAATCTGGATCAAATGCATTTTATAATAGATAAAAATATCTTGTATAGACCTATATTAAAGTCACAATGATTTTATTTTAATATGTATGTTTGTATTGTTTTTGACCAACAATAATAAAATGTATGAAAATACACCAGATAGCGTCTTTATTTTCTTTTCTTTCTTATTTTCTTTTTATCTCACAACACATTATATCTACAGAAGAACTGATTCTTGTGTCTGTGTTCAGTTTGGATGCCTGTGGTGCAACCAGATAATGTCATGGAAGAAAGATAATGGCGGCGTCCTCTGGTTACAATGAGGATTACATTTCTTTACACTGTTAAACGTTCTGGCTTCTCATGCTTAACATGGTCAACTTGTCAAAAAATGAGTTGGACGTATCACATAGTATTTCTGTGCTTGAACCTCCCCCTTGGGTTTGTATAGGTTTTGGAAAGTTTTTTTCGATCATGAGCAGTTCCTTATTGGATAATTCTCCTGGAAAAGCACGGCCACACATCAACCAGCGAGAGCGAGAAAGAGCGCAGCTGTGTTTGTTTGTTCACTGCATTTGGGTGATGAATGTTATATAAATGGTGGATATAACTCTGGATTTGGAGATCGTTGGAAAAGGATAGATGGAGCCGTCTTTTTTGGCAGGAAATATAGCGATAAACTGAGTAGAGAATAGTATTGTAATTCACCATAAATATAAAACAGAAATTGAGGACAGATTTTTTCTTGTATACTCTGACACAGCCCATAACCCAGGGGTGTCCAAAGATGATTTTGAAACAGCCTGCAGTCTAAGGCACGCTCATACTAGACTTGAAGAAGTTGTCCTGGCGTGAACTTTCTCTTCAGAAAAGCAAAGATGGAGGAACTGCTCATTTTAGCCGTGTCATGTCGTGCTATTTTACTTAAAACATCTTACAAGAATAAAATAAAAAGAGAAGCTGCTGGGTTTGCTGTGTCTGTGGAAACGGGAATAAAATAGTACAACACTGAAACATCTCATATATATATATACACATCAATCAGACATAACATTATGACCTCCTTCCTAATATTGTGTTGGTGCCCCAAAACAGCCCTGACCCATCGAGGCAAAGACTCCACTGGACCCCTGAAGGTGCACTGTGGTATCTGGCACAAAGACTTTAGCATCAGATCCTTTAAGACCTGTAAGTTACGAGGTGGCCTCCATGGATCGGACTTGTTTGTTCAGCACATCTCACAGATGCTCCGTTGACTTGAGATCTGGGGAATTTGGAGTCCAAGTAAACACCTTAAACTTGTTGTCGTGCTCCTCAAACCATTCCTGAATCATATTTGCTTTGTGTCAGGGCGCATCACCCCCTAAAAGAGGTCACAGCCACCAGAGGAATACCGGCCCCATGAAAGGGTGTATATGGTCTGGAACAATCTGGAACCCTGTCGCCGGTTCACCACCGTTCCTTCCTGGGACCACTTTTGATAGATACTGACCACTGCAGACCGGGAACATCCACAAGAGTTCTAGTTTTGCAGATGCTCTGATCCAATCGTCCAGCTATCACAATACGGTCCTTGTCAAACTCGCTCTAATCCTTACACTTGCCCATTTGTCCTGCTTCTAACATCAACTTTGAGGACAAATGTTCTCTTGCTGCCTAATATAATAGGAGCTGTGATGAAGAGATAATCCGTGTTATTCACTTCACCTGTCAGTGGTCATAATGTTCTGCCTGATCGGTGGACAGTATATATCACATATGTCATATCCTGCTCCCCGCACATATTCACAGCTCCATATGACAAATGTTCACATGCTGAAAGTCCGGTGTGACCACAGATTTAATGAAATATATAAGTGGCTTGCCACACACAATAAACACATTCTGCAGTTTCACAATATCAACACAAGGTGGCAACACTAATATTTTCACATGAATCTCCAGCCCTCCTGCTGAAGAGCTTCTGTCCTTCAGATTTCAGCTCTGACCCCATCAAAGTGTTCATCTCATCAAGTGTTCAGGACCTTTCAGTGGTGTTTTAGAAAGAAGTCTCTTATGCTTACCAACGCTACATGTATTTCTTTAAGAACTGTAATATTGTGAAAGTTACCATTCAAAACAACAGGTTTCTATGTAACTATGTTGAATTTATTCCTGTATTTAAGTAACAATAAATACATTTATGCTAAATAGATTTCTATCAAATACATGTTGTTTTTCTGTTCTTTTTATTAATGAAACAATCCTGAAATGTGAGTTTAACAGCTATTATTTAAGGGAGACTTCACCCAAAAAATTAAATTCTGTCATTCATCATTTACTCACCTTCGAGTTGTTTCAAATCTGTATAAATGTCTTTGTTCTGACAGATTTTGCCCTCCATTCACTCCCAATAGCAGGAAAAAATACATTGGTGGTCAAAAGTACCTCAGAACTGTTTGCTGTTCAACACAACAACAAAAAATGATCAAGTAATTTTTCCTACTAACACATGAAATAAGTCTCATATATATTTAGAAGGTCCCCGGTATGTCCATCACACCAAATGTGCACAAAAGTTTGGCCACCCCTGCTATAATCTGTAATGGTTCAGTCCACACAGATATATAAGTGACTGCAGCGCAGTGCTCCGCTGTAGAGCAGATGCGTCTCTGGCAGGTTGTGAAAGTTCAGATTCAATACAGCGCAGCATTTATTGTCATAATGTTTTACCGGTATGTTTTATGACGGTCTGCCGCGATTTGAAGGTGCACGATTATCATACCATGTACAATTGCATATTACCGGTTTAAGATAAAAGATGAAAATCTCCTGCGCGACTTTTTTCCTCTTGGCGGGTCACACTTTGAACTTGCGAACACTCCGTGCACACTACACACGTGCAGCGGAGAAAATGGAAGAGACACCGCCTGTTACTCCATCACCCGCCGAAGAAGTTGATATCTATAGCATGGGAAGACTTTGGATATAGAAAAAAACAACGTGGGAATGTCGTCGAGGTTGGATGAAAGGAAAGAAGGAAATACATCCAGCATGTTCGATCATGTTCGCGAACACCATCCCTCCGTGCAGATAAAGATTTGTCGGATTTATAACTTCTGATCGTATCATTTCTATGACGCAATGGACATAACGTTACTGATACAGCATTGAACATTAAATGTACAGTAAAACGCGGATGTCACGTAAAACGCACAATTGGATGGATAAAAAAGACTGCCACATAAATATGTAATTCGCTTTTTTCCACATTATTATTTGGTAAAATTTTATACACTATCATTCTTAAAATTGTAATATCTTACCCCTCTTTTTGTTATTTTGAATTTTTATGAATTCAATTGATCTTTTTCGTATTAAAACAAACTTATAAAAACCATTGGAACAATTTATACTCACAACATTTTAATAAAAATAAAACATTTTAAATATCTTGTTAACCATTTCAGTCCCTCAAATCTCACCGTATTCCCTGTAGAAATGATTAAATAAAAAAAGTTCCCCTTTTGTATTCGGTTGATTATCATAATTCTTTCTTTAGGTTCAAGCTACTTCTTCAAAGCCAGCACCTGATCCAGCTCAACCAACTGTCAAACAATCACTTGCAATGGAATCAAGTTAGATCCCACATGCAAACAAGCCAAAGAACTGAATCATGCTGTAGCATATTTTTATTGCCAAAGACATGATGCCCTTCGAGTAGTGGGAAAATCTGGCTTTCTCCACCTAAAGAAGAAGGCTATCCTGATGTACAAGGTGCCCTCAAGAACATACTTTTCCAACAGTGAAATCCCTTGCATGTACAAAGAGGTCAGAGCCAAAGTTAAACAGCTGAAGGAAGCTGTGTGGTTTTCAGCCACCACAGATCTTTGGACCAGCAGTAGTGGAGGAACCATTTATAAGCTTCACAGTCCACTACCTCTCCTCAGATTGGCAACTTAAGCGTCACTGTTTGGAGTCTCATTTTTTCCTGAAGACCACACCATGAAGAAGGCCTTGTCAGAGTTACATTGTCTTTGGCTCAGTTGTTTTGGCCACAATCTAAATCTGGCCATTAGCAAAGCCTTGAAGATGCAAAGGGTGGAATCTGCTGTCAGATAATGCCGACACTTGATTCAAGTATTCTCTCAGAGTTGGAAAAAGAAAAGAGAATTAAAAATAAAACAGGCAGAGCTGGAACTACCTAAGCATGCCCTCATCCATGATGTGATGACAAGATGGGGATCTACTTTGAGATGATCTCCAAGTTTCTAGAGCAGAAACAGACAATCTGTGCAGCCCTGGCTACTGACAGGAGTACATGGCATTTAATGCCAAAAGACATTGGCATGACATTGCCACACTGGAAAATGTGAAGCAGACACTTCAACCACTCTATGACCTGACTGATGCCCTGGCCTCCGAGAAACGGATCACACTCATCACTCACACCAGTACTGGAACATATCAGTGAAATCCTCACTGAGCAAGCTGAGGACAACCTACTCATCAGACAGATGAAGCAGAAAATGAGAGAAGACTTGTTAGAAGCGAGATACGCAGAGCAGGTGGAACAGGTGCTACAAATCGCCATCTTTTTGGATCCACGATTCAAAGGAAACTTCTGTAAAAACCTGGATGACATACTTGAAGCATTGGTTGAGAGGCCGTGAAACTTGCAGAAGCTGTTCCAGAACATCCTCAACCAGAAAGGGAAGGAAATGAGGCAAGAGAGGGATTCAGTAGTATCACCACCCCTAAAAGGAAAGAAAAAGGTCTGTCTGGATTGCTACAGCGAATGACTTCATCTAGGCAGAACAAAGCAATCTCGGAAAATAGTCAGTGACAAGGTCCATGCTGAAATAAGAATGTACAAGTCTTTTCCCACCATCAGCACTGATGCTGACCCTCTGGCTTGGTGGAAAGGGCATGCTGAAGAAATGCCTCTCCTGGCAAATGTGGCCAGAAAGTGACTCTGTAATCCTGCCACAAGTGTGCCTTCAGAGAGGATGTTCAGTACAAGTGGACACATTCTCTCACCTCAGCGGTCAAGATTAAGCCCTCAAAATCTCAACATGCTTACATTTCTTCATCACTACCTAACTTAGACTGAAAAACACAAAGAAATACATGCTGCTGAAAAATAGCCATAAACTTGGCATTGCACTTTTTGGTCTCCCATTTATGCAGGAAGGACAGTTTATTTTATTTTTTGTCTAATCTAGATTTCTTAAAAGACGTTGCTTGTTTATTACTTCTTATTTATTTTATTATTTAAAATGGGAGATGTATTGATTTTTTTTTTCAAGTTTGATTGAAATAAACCCTCTATTAAGTCCAAAAACTTGTTCTTATTCTTTTAAGGGTCTTTGCTACTAATAATAATTATGTTATGCTATCAACCGTGAAACCATAAAACCGTGGTGTTGTCTCCGGCGATTATCATACCGTTACAACCCTAGTTGCAACTAAAAACGAATGAAGACGAACTCATAGAAAAAGACAAATACTCAAAGTTTTCTCTTGGCTCGGCTCTGTCTTCATTTACCAAATCATATCCAGACAGTGCTCTGACCCGCATTATTTGCTTATTTTGGGCATTAACTCTATAACCATATTCGTTATAAATGATGAGAAATGCCACAGTTTTACTCGCCTCTCTGTCTTCTAGTGGAAACATCTCTGTGAGGAGGATGATCTTTGAGGCTCTCTGACAAGACTCCTGGGTAAGGTCGCATCAGCCATTCGTAAATTCTTTCTTAAATGTGAACGTAAAGTCCACACTAGAGGCTTAGTAACTACCAGCTAGTTTGAAACTAACTCTGTACGGTATTCAGTTGCACCATTTAGTCGTACGGCAGAACGTAGCTAGTAGTTCGTAAGCTCTTCGTAAAGTAATGCGTAGTCGCATAATATGACGCTTACATTCAACAGTCCAATAGCAGCCTTTAAATTAGTCAGAAAAAGTTGAGTTGAAATATTGTGAATTTCAAAAAGTTCTGGATTTAAACTTAATTTACCTCGCATAATAACTTTAATAACATAATTATTAAATAGAATACTACATAATCATGAATAACATAATACGTTTTAATTAAATATTTCAAATTAAACAAGATTAATAAACAAATGCTGATAAACAACAATATTAGAATCATAATAAATGACATATATGGGCGATTTCATTTCACCGCCAATGAATAAAAAGATGATTTTATTTTGACGTGCACAACACAGGCAGATACACACAAGGATGCGCTAGGACGGGTTCTTGTTAGAGCCGCTAAAGATGTAATGCCATCACATAATGTCCTCCATTTTAAAAGGCAAGTGACTGTATATGTCAGCATTATCATGTGTGTGAAGTATTGAAGAATGTCGAGTGAAACAAGAGCTTATTGAGGTTCAGTGAGTCTGCTACTTTATTCCTACAGTTACTTGACGGGAGGCTTCCGTAAATATTTAGTTTATATGTTCCATTTCGCTTTAACCACGTGAAAGATGCAACTCAAAAATATTTAGTAGTGCGTAAATTATAACTTAATCCCGTTTAAATCAAATCTAGGCTAAATTGTAACTAATGATTCACACTACTTATACCTCTCTAGGTCGATTCTGAAATCTCAAAGGCTTCAATTCTGTTTTATGCACAGCTCTTCCGTGGAAGGAATATAATTCCACCACAGAGTATATTGTTTACTTTAGCAAACTGAACTAAATGTGCTAGTAAAATTGTGCTACTTATAATAATTTTTCACTTCATTTAAAAATATTACTTGTATTTAAGTAGCCCTAAAAACAAAAATACTGGTTTATTAACATAATTGTACATTATACAGGCATCAGTTATAGGTATCGGCGAGTACCAGAAAAAATATTGATACTCTTACTCGGTCTTTAAAAAATGGTATTGGAGCATCCCTAGTATGTATACAGTGTTTCCCCTATGTTTACGGCTTTTGGGGGGGTATGTGGGGTCTCTATATTTTTTTGTGGCAAAGGTCCGGACAATACCTTTTCAAATAAATAATATTTAATCAATTGAGCCCAGTCGAATATGTATATAAAAAGTGAACATCTTATGTTTTATCAGGCCATTTATTTTATGTTCTGATCCCCACAGTTTGTAGGCTCTGGTGCTAAAGCGAAGTCCTAGTGGCCTATTTTAATATTAAACTGAAATGAATTTATCATGAGCAGAAGTACTTACAAAGTTACTAACAAGTAGCCTTTCCATGCCAATCATACTAGAACTGTTTCTAAATAATCTCAGATTAAAACATGATTCATTATGCAATGATCTTAACATGCTGATTATAGAGCTTGGCAAACTACGTCACTGTGCATTGAATTATGGGTATCGGTCGTCAGCCATCAGTATTACAAGATAGTAATATTAAAAAGAAATTTTCTATACAGAGAAAAGCTTAATGAAGTGTCAAAACTAGGGATGAGCGAGTAGCCTACAGCATTATCTGTATCTGTATCTGTTAACTAGGGCTGCACGATATATCGAAAAATTATCGTTCTCGCGATAATAGTATATGCGATATACGTATCGCAGAGAGTTGCGATAAGTGTAATTTATTGTGCCAAGCATTTGTGTGTTGCATGCGTAGGTTGTCCAAATTTGACCAATCAGATGGGGCTTGCCGCTTTACTATCTTTATACCCGCCTCCAAGTAGTTAAGGTGCTATATGCTATTGGCTAGAGGGTCGAAAGGTGAACCTAGCGGCTCAGAGCATAGAGTGGAAAATAAATATGGCAGGAGTAAGGTTAGATACAAGCGAGGAAAATGACATCAGCGAAGAACTTGTGCCTAAAAAGAAATGCACGTCTGAAATATGGCAGTATTTTGGCTTCAAGAGAGAAGACGTGTCACAAATGCAGGTACTGTGTAAGTCGTGCCGAAAAACTGTGGTTACGTCGAGAGGAAATACAACTAATCTCCACAGTCATCTGGAACACAACCACAGGGAGCTTTTTGAAGACTTTCGAAAGTGTAAGGCAATATCCACCAAAACTGCTAACGAAAAGCCAAGTAAAATAAGGGAGCCGTACAGACAACCATCGATCAAAGTTTTACAAATTCAACGTCTTACGAGAAAACGTCGAAACGCCACAAGGAATTAACGGATGCTGTCACACGCTTTTTAGCTAAAGACATGATGCCTGTTAACACTGTGAGCAAAGAAGGCTTGTGGGTCTAATTAACAAATTAGACCGAAGATATCAGCTGCCATCGAGAAATTATTTTTCTCATGTCGCAATTCCACAGATGTACGACACCTGTGTGAAGACAGTGAGCTCCGAGCTGCGCCAATTGGATTTCTACGCTAGCACCACTGACCTGTGGTCCAGTCGTACCACTGAGCCCTACATGAGCTACACCGTTCACTTTCTTACTCAAGACTTTGAATTAAAAACACGCTGTCTGGGTGTTGTGTATTTCCCCGAATCCCACACCAGTGAAAACATAGCCCATGGGCGGGATGTTTTAGCCAGCTGGAACTAAAAGAGGAAAATCAAGTGTCCATTACAACCGACAACGGCGCTAATGTGGTGAAAGCTACCGAACTTAATAATTGGGTCAGACTACAATGCTTTGGACACCGCTTGCATCTGGCCATCGGTGAGTGTTTATATTTGCAATAATAAAATTAAAACGGAAAAAAACGGTAGTTGTTTGTATAGTTAGTAAAGTGTCCCAGGGAACACACATACTGACATTTTTTTTTAACCTGAATGCAATGTAAGTCGCTTTGGATAAAAGCGTCTGCTAAATGCATAAATATAAATATAGTTGCATGTAGACTAGACATGATTTTGGATATTGTAATATTTAAGATAATGTGTTTTATTTAGGAAATATATTCCACAGAGGCTAGTAAATTGAAGCTGACAGTTTACTTTCTCACATGTTGTTACATAAATTTGTAATTATAATATTGCAATGTTATTTCACCCTGTATGTCCTTTTTTTTCTTAACTCTTCAGAAAATGCTGTTAAAGGTGATGAGCGCATTACTCGAGCTGTTGGTCTGTGCAAAAAGTTAGTGGGACATTTCTCCCACACCTGGAAGGGAAAGATGGCACTGAAAAAAGCACAAAAGAGCACAACCTCCCAGAGCACTCCCTCATCACAGAATGCCCTACAAGGTGGGGTTCGAGACAGAGAATGATTCAGAGAGTTCTAGAGCAGCAGCGGGCCATAAGCGATGTTCTGTCAGCAGACAGAAAATCAAGACATTTAGTTCCTTCTTGGCAGGACCTAGATGTACTTGAGTCCATAAACCAGGCATTGCAGCCTCTGCAAGAATTTACAGATGCTCTATCAGGTGAAAGATACGTAAGTGTTTCATATGTGAAACCTGTACTTCACTTGATGAACACCTCAATTCTTGCTGCAAAGGAAGAAGACAGTGATTTAACAAAGTCCATAAAGATGAAGATTCTAGAGTACATGAACACCAAGTATGACAACCCTGCAACTCAAGAACTTCTGGACATGACCTGCTTTATGGACCCCAGATTCAAAGCCAACTACATCAGCTCTGACAAGGTGTCAGACATCAGAGCCAGGGTGAAGTCTGAAATTGAAGCAACTGTGCCACAGGTAAATGTTAATGACAATGACAATAATAAGTGACAAAATAATGCACTATAACTGTTTCTCTATTTTAGGAGCAAGCCAAAGTATTCAAGATCCAGGGCATGGGTCCATCAGATGTCACCCTAAAGAAGGCCAAAAAATCCCTGGGCAGTTTCTTCAAGACATCTCCAGCTCCGTCATCTATGGAACCATTGCACACTGTGGAAGTTGAATTAAACAACTACATGATGTCTCCCACCATAGACAGTGAGATGGACCCTCTCACTTGGTGGCAAGTCCATCAGGTCGACTTTCCCACACCTGAGTAAACTAGCCAGGAAGTATCTCTGTATACCAGCAAGTAGTTCACCTTCAGAGAGACTTTTTAGTACATCAGGAAATGTTGTGACATGCCAACGCACATGTTTAAAACCTACGAAGGTCAATATGCTAGTTTTCCTGGCAAAAAACCTGGAATAAAATAGCTTTCACATTAAAACTTTGCACATTTGACATTGCATTGTGCTATAACATAACAGGTTTACATGTTATTACTTAATGTTTACATGTTAATACTTTATTATTTTATTTATGTGGATGTTGACAAGATGTTAGTATTTCCACTACATACCAATTTATTTAAGGCCTGTACACTTCGTTTAATAGTTTTTATTTAATTTTTCTTTAATATTTTAATATTTTATTTGAAAGAAACAGGCAAGGCAAGGAAATATTTTGGTTAAAAGATTCTCTTGATGATTGTATGGTTACATGTGAATAAAAAGTAATGTTTGAGACTAATGCATTTTGTGTTTGCAGATCTTTGTTAACAGCAAACCAGAAATTATAATATCAGCCAAGGTTTTCAGTCATTCATACTAATAGTGTTTTAAAGTCTAAATGTTTGCACCTTCTTTGACAGTTTTTTGTAGCCTGTATTAGATTTAATTAGATTAGAGGAATATCTATTACCTGTTTATTTTAGTATGATTATTACTTATATAAATTATAAACAAAATAGCATTTCTCTGGGGGAATGTTATATCGCAAGAAATATCGTTATCGCAATATTCAAAAACGTATCGCATATCGCATATTTTCCCAATATCGTGCAGCCCTACTGTTAACCATATGAATCTTCTGTATCGTTATCTGTACTCGGACTGGGCGGGGCCTAACCCGGAAGTGGGTGGGATTTAACCTGGAAGTGGGTCGGGTTGTCTTGAGATGGGCGGGGCTTTAACCGGTATGTTATTTTAAGCATGCAATTGATATGGGTTGATCAGAAATTGTTGTATTTATTGCTGAAAACTATTGACATGACAGCATGAGCTTCAGATCAATGGTTTTGATCACGATAACAAACGAACTATATACAGAACAAGTTTTGCAACAATGAATACAACACATGCGGTTGCAATTATGAAGTAAAATGTAATGAACAAGAGTTTTCATCTCAACATAACTTTCTTTTTTTAACTTTTCTTTTTTTTTTTATCAGCATTATTCGTTTACTTAAACGTTACAGTAAAAGTGTCCATTTATTGACCCGCTCTTGGTGACTGCAGGTCTTCATATGCGACGCGTTAGTGGCGGGAGAAGCAGCGTTTATGGAGCGGAAAGGGTTCAAATGAAGCGCGTTTGGCGCTATATGAAGATATCGGCCAAATATAGTCCACATAAATGTCCCTGAGCGCGCGTGACGTGTACAGCTCAGTTATGTAGACGTGCTGCTCCATTTAAACGACATTAATAGTCTGAATAGTCACCTACACTCCCCCGGTGCAGCCCTTCGTTCATCGAGCCAAACAGAACCCATAGAATGTACCTGAATGAGTTTCCCACTCACGGTCGTCCGCTCACAGCAAACACGGTCCTTTCTTCAGCCGGTTGTCCCACGAGGCCGGAGGAACACACAACACGCCCGGTGTCTGCGTGCGCTATCCGGTAGCATCGCAAACCGTCCCTCGCTGCCAGAGGACATTTGAGCGCTTCCGGTGGCTCGGAAAGGGCTTTCTGGTTCCTGGTTTAAATCCCAAAACGAATAACTAGCACAGCTAGCAAAGTGCTAACTAACGGTTTCTCAATGTCAAGTTCAATAGCTTTTACAGTCCAGTCACCACGGCGAACCGAAAGCGCTGGATCTCGCACAGGCCTCAAGGTGTAAAACCCGTCAGCAGTTAAGTAAACAAGTAGTTAACACAAAGTCTTCGTCAACTCAGATACCGTAAACAAACTAAAGATATACTAGAAACTCTAGAACTCAAGATAACGGTTATTTAAGGGAGATTTAGCGGACCGAGGATCTCATGCTCGCGGCTCGGTCTTCTTTCCGACCCACCTCTTAATTCACCAATCACGTTACTCTCACCTGAATGTAGGCGGGCCTAAACAACAGTACATCCAATCAACCACGTGAAATTAAACTGATGGCTTTTACCAAGTGCACTTAAACCAAACTTCACCTTGGGGAAATGTCTTAAAGGGGACACGCGCATATATATACTCTGGGTGTACATAGGTGACCAAATGAACAAAGTGTGTTAACTCCAGGAATAACCCATTAAGTGTTTAATAGATAAAACATTATAAAACAAAGTTAACATAATAAAACGCTTCTTTTAACAAGGGGTTACACATATAATTCCTAGATAAAGTTATGATGAGTTCTGTAATTCTAAAATGTGATCTGTAAATTTGTAGTTTTAGTATTTTTCTGTTTGATGAGGCTTCTAAAATGAGACTTTGGATCAGTTCAAAACAAATGAATCAGGTTTCTTGTATCAGCCGAATTAAATCAAATAAAAAATGTACAGTTGTTTATATTTACACTGTATTAAGCAGCGGATGTCACCAGCGTGCAGTGTCTTGCCTGCACTGCGCATGTTAAGTCTTAATTTATTTTTTAATATTTACATTTAGTCATTTAGCAGACGCTTTTATCCAAAGCAACTTACAAAGAGTTTAGGAGCAATAAGCGATATGTCATACAGGAGCCATAATAGTAGTAAATATGATACACCGAATGTCAAAAAGTGATTTATTGCCCCTAATTTATGGCCCCCTGCTGTGTTTTATGATTATGACCCCCTTTGATCATGCACCGTGTGTACATTTATGACCCTTTGTTGTTGATCATAAAAATGGTTGTAATGTCCAGACCTCGCAGCCCCACACCCCCCCTTCACAGCGGAAGTGATAAGGAATTGGTTTGAGAATGTTTGACCTCTGAACGCCTGTGAATGAGAGCAATAAAAAGTTAAAGAAACAAGACGCACTGATGTTAAATAAAATAGATAAATAGTGATTAAATGAAATGATGTAAAATAGTCAGCTTTTCTAAGATTTAAAAAAAAGAAAAGTACATGCCTGTGGTTGTAGGGTGAGTCGTTGCAGTCAGATGTTCAAATGGAAATGAACTACTGGCTAGTCTTGTGAGTTTCTTTGTTCCCTCGTTACCTGAGCACCCCTCCCATCCACAAAGCAAGACGATGTTTTCACACCAGATCTTTTAACAAGCAAAAACATGGTGTGAAAAACAGTCTGATGTCTATGAATTGTATATTAGAGAGAGAGAGAGTTTAAATTGTGTTATGAGTGTGATGGTTCTTCTAAGAGCAGTTTAAAAAGTCTTTATAAAATGTTTTTCATTCTGCTGACTGTTTCATGTCCTGTCTATATGACACCACACACCATCTGACAAAAATGTTGATTTCTTACAGCTAGACTAACAACGGGTGTCTGTCTCAGAAACGGCATGAAGTCTAGGGATATCTTCCTTATCAAGATGTCCCAATGAAAGTTTTAATTATGTGTTTTTATGACTTGTTAATCAAATGATTGCTTTTTCTGGTTCATGGTTCTGTTTTCTCTGAGATTTGATCAAAGGCTTGGGCTTTTTATGGATCCTGGGGGTTATCTTCTATATTCTTAACCCTTACCAGTTTGGCTATATCCCCCAACTCTTGACACATTAAATGTTTTAAGGTTTCGACATTAACTGCAAAAAGTGTTTGAGACATTGAGTTATTTATCAATCTGCCATAAACTACAACTTTTTAATAAAAGGATATGCCCCGATATGTTTTATACCTGTTCATGTAAGAAGGGGTCACAATGCGCTATGTTGTTACGCTATAAATGTGCTCTGGCACCCATGTATAGTCTCCGGGGTTTAATCAACCATTCATTTAACAAAAATATTTTTTTCTTTTCATCATGGTTAATATTCTACTGCCCCCTTGTGGTTGCCATGCATTTAGTGCAACGCTAGTCAATTAGCATTTAGATTTAAAAACATGTACTAATCAGGGTCGATCGATAGTCTCCGATGTTTTATTGAGTGATCAAAGCTTGTTCTTTCTAATCAACATGTTTACTGTCTACACCCTGTCGTTCTGGGACCCCCCCTTTTATGTATGTTATCAATAGATAAAATGTTAATGCCCCGTCTTCAGGAGACAGTTAATCAAGGCGAGGGACTGTGTAATTGGCCCATTATTTAAATATTTTAGTCTACAGACTTGATTAATCTACAACTACCATAAAGTGGGGATTCGGGTAGAATAAAATAATTAAAAAACAACAACTATTTTTATACTCAAGTTACAGTAGGCCCCTCTACTATTAAATGTTATACCTTATTCTATATCTATCGGGATGGTGACTTAATCGTCAGCTACTACAACATGTTTACGGACTATTTAGTATTCACAGTTTTAAACAGAAAAAAAAAAAAAAAAAAATGTCTTTACATTCTATTACTTTAGACCTTTATTTACTAGTGTGACTTTGTTATAGTTAAGCTTATAGTTAAAGCTAGGGGTTATTCTTCGACATTTTCTTATCCTAAAATAGATAGTTTCTTCTTTTTCATGCAAATATGTCTGTGACGTCAAGAGGCGGTAACCCACGCCTACTTCATTCAAAGGCCCGCGAAACGCGTTTTCGGACTACATTGTAACATATGCTCTGCGAAGATCTGCGAAGAACTCTGTCGTGTTTTTTTTTTAAAACAATGGATTCGACTATAGGTGGTAAGTACTTTTACGCTTATTAAGTTAAATTTGTTGTAAAATATACTTATTTTTTCTCAACTTTAATGTTTAACAGGTTTTAAATAATCTCTCTGTACGATACAGAATTTGCTAAAATAACATCAGCCCAAATCGACCAACTTTGTGAGTATTATTTCATCTCGATTTACAAGTATTTTCTTAATGGTTGCTTTATATTTGCTTTTACTTTTTTTTATTTTATATAGTATATGCTGAATTGACTACTGATGTACCTCAAAGAAGTGTGGAATACGACGATTTGCAAGGTATGCTATGCGTAATATCTATTTTTATAAAAACATATTGACTACAAAATGCCTTTTAGCATTTTGAATAAGCATGAAAATCTTTTATTTTCTCTTTATTTACCGGCTGGTTCATAACGTAGCATTGGTGACTCAGCCGGGTTTTGCTGCCTCCGCTATATTGCGACCTGTTAATAGATTGAGTCGGAAACGAAGACGTGTCGCGGTAAATTCTATACCCGTGGATCCTCCAGCACAGCCACAAATTGCTCCCCCCGAAGCTAGTCAGCCGGTTGGTAAGTGTCAACCTGTATTTATTATCTTTTTCGGGGGTTTTATAAATAGTTCCATTGTGTACTAATATGATCGTTTCTTTTTTTTGTGTGTGTGTCTAAACAGATTTCTACACTAATAATGTTCTGAGCGTTGATGCTGTAGTGAGCTGGAACAATGTTTTGGCAGAATTCTCGGAGGCCCTCAATAAAATACCAGAAGTGGTGTTAACAAACAGCGCTGAAAGTGTAACTTCACCTGAGGAGCAAAGGGGGTCTGCTGCTGTGGACAGAGCTGTTCCGTGACATCGTCGTTGATTTTCGATCAACCTCTACCATCAAACCAGTATCACTTTAACCATGAGCTGTTGTTGGAGCTGAGTGAAAAATGCAGTCAATTACAAGAAAGCCTGAACTTCCACAGCGAGCTCACGAGGAAGATGTACGGATGCGTTGACACTCTATTAACTAATTCTGCGGAACAAGGGGCACTAAACAGAATACTGCTGGATCGCACGGACAATCTTCAAGGGTCATTAGAGACTATGATCAAGAAACACGAAAATGAAAACAGCCATAGACAACTCACGGTAAGATTGCTGGCTAATATTAATCGCGCTATTTCACGGAGTGGTCATTTTTAATTAAGTTTTTTTTAAGGCGTTCTTGAGATATATTCTTTTTGCGTGATTTAAGTTCTATTGTATGCTTTAAGCTGTTTTTTTTTGCTGTGATAATTAAGGTTTAAAGCTTTAATGAGTTACTTCCATGATGGTTTTAAGTTTCTACTGTAGGCTTTTTAAAACGGTTTTTCGTTTTGCTGTGATTTTTAAAGGCTTTAATGAGTTACTTCTATGCTGGATTAAGTGATATTGTGTGTATTTTAAACTGTTTTCTTTTGCTAAGGTTAAAGGCTTAATGAGTTACTTCCATGATGGTTTTAAGTTTCTACTGTAGGCTTTTTAAAACGGTTTTTCGTTTTGCTGTGATTAAGTTTAAAATGCTTAAACTTTTGCTGTGATAATTAAGGTTTAAAGGCTTTAATGAGTTACTTCCATGATGGTTTTAAACTGTTTTTAAAACTGTTTTTCTTTTGCTGTGATTAAGGTTTAAAGGCTTTAATGAGTTACTTCTATGCTGGATTTAAGTGATATTGTGTGTATTTAAACTGTTTTATTTTAGCTGTGCTTAAGGTTTATTTTAAAAGGCATTATTGAGTTACTTTTTTTTTTTTGCAGGTTTTAAGGTCTATTTTAAAGCAATTCATGAACTACTTTTCTGTTGTTATTAAGTTTATTATTGTTTACATTTTAACAGGATTCCTAGTTTTTTTTTTTTTTGCTACAATTAAGGGTTATTTTGTTAATTTCAACTCTGTTCTTTGTCACTTCATGAATGTTTGATTGTATTAGTGTAATCAGAGGGAGATCTGTCTAAACTATAATACTAATTTTAGAAAATGTCTGGTAAAAGAGGGCGTGCAGACGAAGATTTACATAGCTGTCAACAGATGCATTCTGTACGAGGTAGAAATGAGCATTGTCTATAGCCGAACAGTTACAAGAAATTATAGATCAGCAAATCGAAGTTTTTGGCGATGACTATCGAGATTTTGATATGGTTTTACAAGACTTGGGACTCCCAGATGATGTAATAGACGAATCTTCACCCCCTAACATAGGTGAAATGCTTGAAGAAATTATTCAGATGCAGAATCTGGATTTTGAAAGAGAATCGAATATGTTACAGGCTGGTGATGGTGTGCTTGATGATGCAGTAGAGCAGATACCTATGGGGTTAAGTCAAAGGGATATAGATAGACTGCGTTCTACTGGCGGCACTGTAGCTGATTATACCATTGCCACAAGACCATATTTTAATGGTTTAGAGATTCACAGAAAATGAATTTGAGAGAAGTCACATCCACAGATCTGGCCGCATACACTATATTTGTACATGATGCTTTGTCAGAAATTGTGTCGTTTTCCAGACAGTTGGGAGGTGAGGGTTCGTTTATCAACATCAGTCTCCGAGGACCCAGTCTAAAATCGGATGTGAACGCAATATTGTCCCCCGACAATGACTATGACGAGAGGCATGTTGTAGATCAGTTTGAAGCTGTTGTACAAAGTAATGCTCAGGTGATGGCTGATGAAAGCTTGCAATTACATGTATCCATAGCTAGAGCTATGAATGGGGGTGGAAAGCGTAGGAAGATAACCGATATAGCCCATGATGAAGTGCTTAAGAGAAAAAGAATGCAATTATTCTCACCCAGCAACATGACTAACAAATTGTGTTTTGCTATTTGTTTAGCACATTTTCTCGACCCCGAGGCAGAGCACACTGTTTTAGAAAACAGGGGCGACGATATACAGACTGCTGCAGGTCTCACGTCTCAAGAATGTGTAGGTTTCAATCATGTTGCAAGGTTTGAGCAGGCATTAGGTCTAAAGATAGTGGTGTTTCACAGGGCTAATGGTGGAAATTTAGAGATGTACAAAACCCACGACGAGCCACATGATAAGACAGTGTTTCTATACCTGCATGACGGCCATATCATATGATACAATGTGTTCAGGCGTTTCTTGGCTCACCTTATGTGTGCAGTTACTGTTACAAAGGTTTTACAAACAGACTGAGTCATGATTGTAAATATATTTGTTCTGTATGCAATGACATTCAGTGTTACAAACAGATTAAAAGGACAATACACTGTCCAGACTGTTTGCGTATCTGTAAATCAGCGTATTGTTTTAATGCACATAAAAGGTCTTCTGATGACGGGTCTGGTAGATCAGCTTGTGACACAACCAAATACTGTAGCAAATGCGGTAGGCGTTATCATGTACCCCTAAGCAACCCACAGCCGCATAAATGTCCTGCATTATGTTGTTTCTATTGTAGGGTGGATCTAAGCCATGAGGGCAAGCATGAGTGTTTCATACAGCCTATTCCTTTCAAAGAGATCAACGGCAAATACATATTTTATGACTTTGAAACACGCTGTGATGCTGGTAAACACATTGCAAATTATGTATGCGCCATGACGTTTAAGGGCAAATCTTTTGAATGGGGCGGTGAGACATGTATCCAACAGTTCATCCGCCAGTTTAGACGACCAAAATATAAAAACTACACTTTTGTGGCACACAATGGAGCAGGTTTTGACAACTTCTTAATCCTCGATATTACTGCAAGGAGGGTCTCTTGTTGGATATAATTATGCAGGGTTGTAGATTGACATTCATGTATGACGAGACCTTCAATCAGCGTTACATTGACAGTTTCTCTTTCATGCCAATGGCTCTAGCAAAGACACCTGCAGCCTTTAATTTGAGCACCGGTGAAAAGGGGTACTTCCCCCATTTCTTCAATAGGTTAGAGAATCAATGCTATGTAGGGCCTTACCCCTCCAAACAGTGCTACGGCTATTCGACAATGTCAGACAGTGCCAGGGTTAAGTTTGATCAGTGGTATGACACACTCGAAGGAATGGTCTTTGACTTCAAGAAGGAGATTGGCCTGTACTGTAAGAATGATGTTGTTTTACTACGTGAGGCATGCATTACGTACAGGAAGGAGTTCATTGAATGTACACAGCTAGATCCATTCAGCTTTACAACTTTAGCGTCATGCTGTATGGGTGTCTTCAAAGCACACTTTCTCACCCCTAACACAATAGCCCTGACACATAATAATGCCTACATACAACAGCACAAGACATTCTCGAATGTTTCGATTGAGTGGCTTGAATATGTGAAAAAGACACGTGATGTGGACATTCGCCACGCATTGACTCATGGTGAAATGATGTTTGGAGGTTTCTATGTTGATGGCTATTACGAACAATCTGTGTAAGGAAAGCACTAGATTTTGCAGGTTGCTACTTTCACGGCCACGAAGAGTGTTTCAGACCTGATAATATCAATCCACAGTCCAAACTGTCTTTTGGAACACATTTGAAAATGTTTAATGACAGGCTTGAGGTTTTGAGGAAATCATTCAATCTTGTTGAGGTCATGTGGGAGTGTCGTTGGAGGGAGCTTAAGAGAACTGATCCTGATGTAATTCACTTTATGTCAACTTACTCTGCACCTGAAAGATTGAAACCACGTGATGCATTGTTTGGAGGCCGTACAAATGCTTACAAGCTGTACCACAAAGCTGCAGAGGGAGAGAAGATTAGGTATGTTGATTTTACCAGTCTGTACCCTTTTGTTCAGTCTCGAAGGCCCTACCCTATTGGCCATCCTGAAATAATCTTCAATGATTTTCAAAATATTGAAAATTATTTTGGGTTAGTCAAAGCTAAGGTCCTTCCACCACGGGGGTTACTCCACCCCGTGCTAGCCTACCGATGTCACGGAAAACTCATGTTTCCCCTTTGTCGCACCTGTGCAGATGAGCTAAGCAAAATTATGCCGTGCACACACACAGATGAGGAAAGATCGATTACCGGGACATGGGTTAGTCTTGAATTGTTGAAAGCTATTGAGAAAAACTATGTAGTTTTGAATATGTTCGAGGTATGGCATTTTCCACAAAAATCGACCAGTCTGTTTGGCGATTATGTGAAAACGTTTTTACGTTTTAAACAGCAGGCCTCAGGCTATCCCTCACATGTAACCACTGAGAAGGACAGACAGGCCTACATCGACGACTATCGCCAGAAAGAGGGAATTCGTCTGGATCCTCAAAAAATCTATCACAACCCCGCCCAACGTTCAATTAACAAATTATTGCTTAATTCGTTGTGGGGGAGGTTCTCCCTCAGAGAGAATATGCCTAATTGTGAGCTTTTGCAAAGTGCTTCGGATTTTTCTCAGTACATCTTTGGTTGTCAGTATGAGGTGAAATATTTCATGTTTGTGTCTGATGAAGTTGCTTTGGTGCAGTACCGCCATGTAGAAGGGGCCACTTACGAGACTCGGGATGTCAATGTGTTCATCGGGGCATTTACTACAGCGCATGCACGGCTGGAGTTGTACAACCTCATGGACAGGTTGGGTGATAGGCTACTGTATAGTGATACGGATAGTGTCATCTACGTGTCTAGAGATGGAGATTGGGAGCCGCCTCTGGGGCCTTATTTAGGTGATCTTACAAATGAACTTGATTCAGATGATTTTATTAGAAGTAGCTTCTGGAGGCCCGAAAACCTATGGCTATAGGACTTCTAAGGGAAAGGTAACGATGAAAGCAAAGGGTAACCCTTAATTCAGTGAATTCCAAAGTCATTACACTCGACTCCTTAATTGGTCTTGTTGACAGCTATGTGACATCATCTGACAGCACTCAACACCTCCTTGCTCACACAGACACTATTGTCAGGAATAAAAAGAACTTTACACTGAGAAACAAATCAGTTGTTAAAAGGTTCAAGGTGGTTATAACAAACGACAGCTTCTCCCTGATTACACAACTCTTCCCTATGGGTACTAATAATGTTTTTGGGCATCGGGGCATGCAAGAGACAGAGGGTTTTGATTTCAGATTTCAACATCCGTTCCTGTAATAAGTGGTCCTTCCAACTGGGAAGACGTATTTTGTCAAAATGTTGCTACAAAATGCCAAGAGTCTGATTCTGAAAACATTGAAAATATTGTGTATATATATGATTGTTGGCAACCTTTGTATGATGAATTGTTGAAATGTATGATATTAAATTTGTTGAAGGTATACCACTGAGTCTAAATGATGATCGATTGTTTCCACCCAACAAAACAATTTTTTAATTTTGGATGATGTTATGAAAGATGCTAGTGGTAGTTCTGAAGTTGAAAGAGTGTTCACAAATTATGTACACCACAAAAATCTGAGTGCATTGTATATTGTTCAAAACTTATTTGTCAGGGTAAGTCCAGTAGGACAATCAGCTTAAACACCAATTATTTGGTGTTGTTTAAGAACCCCAGAGACAATACCCAGATTAATGTGCTAGCCAGACAGATGTATCCCAGAAACACAAAGTTTTATGGAATGTTATCAAGATGCTACCAGCATTCCTTTCGGCTATCTAATGATAGACTTTAAAGCTAAAACACCGGAACAGTATCGTCTCAGAAACAGATCTGCTCTCACAAAATCCTGTTGTATACATTCAGAAAAGAAGACACTAACGTATCTGGATATGTCCGCAAGACTTGTAAGAAACATGGCTCTTTTAAAGTTGTTATTAAAAGCTACACCTAAACAGAGGCGTGTTATTTAGAGACAGCCACGGACGAGTTCATTTTAACATTGTGCGAAGTGGCTCTTAACGTCCTTCATGGTAATGTTCCACTAACACCGCAGCAATATCAGAAGCTGAAGAGAAGAAGAAGCGAAATCAAAATCGTTGCGGACAAAAAGGTTGGATTTAGAAGAAAAAGACGGTTAATCAATCAACAAGGAGGCTTTCTTTTACCCCTTTTAAGCGTTGCTATACCATTCATTACCAGTTTAATTACTTCTAATTAAGTATTGATGGAGTATGCGGAAAAGATGTTTCTAGTATCCCAAAGTCAGTTGGATAAGATCAAGACTGTTACCCCACGTGAGTCTATTCAACAGGTCGTGGAGAATGACCTGGACATGACTATAAGAAATATTCTACACCGCCCCGATCTGGGTCCATATGAAAAAGCTAAGATGTACACCGCTGTTTTACAGAGATTTTTAACACTCTCTAAACAAGGGGACAGGGAGTCCAGCACATTAACATTAACACTTCCACAGTCTGACCACGTTGAAAAGAAAACCCTTCTGTGACAGATAGCACGATTGGTGATGATGTTTCGAATAATGTTGTGGATGACATTTAAAAAATGTTCCAAAGAGATCTGTAAAAAATGTTCGCTACATTTTAGATAAAATGTCCAAAGCTAAAGAGACCACATCCTGGGCTGATTCAGGCGAGTTTGTATTTAAAGGCATAACAATCCCTGGTTCGCACATGTATGATTTACTTAAAGGCGTGACAGCTCCACAAAAGATTGCTGATGAACGGAGACCACCTGGGTGGAACGAGTTTCTGGAAGCTGTAGCTATTTTAAATATACCATACTCGATGGTGCCAAACCACTATGTCAGACATGCAGTCAACTCATTTAAACACAGATTGCCTACTGTAACCATCTCACCTGAGAGGGTTAGAAAAAGAATGCGTACGAATGCTCCGTCAACACAAGCAAATTATTCAGAAGGCATTGCATCTCAATCATCCCCTCTTACCCCGGGTCGGTGGATGAGTTTTTAATCTCGGTGATTTGTATGATTTTTGATGATTTGTTATTATATGTATTGTTGAATGTTTATGTATGAAAATAAAAACTCAAAAGATTGATTTTTATATTCTTAAGTATTTATTGAAAAATATTAGAAATAAACATTTCACCTGTTTGCACACATTGAATACATTTATAAACATTGTCGTTACATCGAGATGTTTTAGTTTTTTCACAAATGCTGACACCTTTTTATCATTTTTAATAAAATCACTACTATACAATCTCAAAACATAATCATAATCAAACCCCTTAGCCATGTGGTAGAGAAAATAGACACAATGTTGACCACACGTATCTGATGTGAAATCTTGAACTTGCACAGTCGAATGTTGAATCTCCTTAGAATTGCGTTTTAAAAAGTTTTTGATAATTGGTGGAAAGCCGTGGTAATCTGGTTTATTACCAAAACTGTCAAAAAAGCACCCTACACCATTTTCATTTATGTAGATGGCTAGCCAGTTGACCCGGCAGACTAGAAGGATGAGTGTTCAATATAACCATCAATGGCAGCTTTTTTAAAGGTTCTTGGGGGAGATAGTCACAGGGTAGTACACCAAGAAAATGAATATTGCATGAAACCTTGACCATGATGCCTGTAAGTTGTAGTATAGTATTCATTTGTGTTAATAGTAATCAACCAGGATCTGACGACGATTTGACACTTCAATGAAGCTGTCAAAATTCGCATAAATTAACAAATTTATCGTCCGGGGTAATGGCTGCCTAAAACGCGCCTCCAGTCTAATATTGCCACTCTTGATAAGTGATATATGTTGTCCGCATTCTTGGTCCGGCGTGAGATTGAAAGGGTAGATAGTGTAACCGTGGAGATATTCTTCTCTATCAATAGATAGAGCCTGATTTTTAAGATGTCTTCCAGAAGCCAAGGCTAACTGATAAAACTCCCGTACTGCAGAACCGCTTTCATAATCGGGTTGTAGCGGTTTTGTAGGGTATTGTTGACCATCCACATAGACGGCTAAGAATTCTAAATCATAATTTTTAAAAGCAAAGGGGTTTTTATCATATGTTCCTACAAATGCATCATTATCGACCATCGCTAAAACGATAGATTTTGGTAGAGTTCCTAAGAATAGGTTTTCTTGAGTGCAGACCCTCGACCCCATAGGTATAGAATAATTTTTTAGGGCATACTCTGTCGATGGGGTATTTGGCTGTGGTTGAGAGCAGCGCTTGTGCATGCCCCAACCTTACAGCCGGTGATACTGACACTTTTTTCACGAATAGCGATGCTGACATGATGTTTAGCTTATAGGCCACAGCGTCACTCCTCATCAAACTAAATTCATCTTTACCTCTTGTCATACGAATTTTAATGTCCACTCCATTAAGCATCAGTTTTTCTTGAAAGAAAATATCACTGTGAAGGGGGCTGAGGAGCTCAACCACGTTTCCGGCGTTGGTAAAAGCCGCTCTTTTTGTCAGACCATGATTTCCTCCTGCAGGGTCCGAAGCATCCATATGCCCTGCTGTGTCTTTGTAAAAGAGGCCCGCAGAGAAAAGTGTTTCCAGGGCATCTTTACCATAATTGATAATTCTTATGCATCGATAAGGATATGTGTTAGAGCTCTGCGATATGAGCCGATCGCCAAGTGACACATCGACTTGTGAAAATATTGTAGCTCCGGGGTAATTAATGAGTCCGACAGGGGCTCCGTCTGCAATATCTGTACGTCGGCATTAGTGATTTTAAGGCGTAAAAACAACAATGTGTTTAGATCCACATAGTCCTCACCAGCTCCGGCAATAAAAAATTCCAAAGGTGTTGAGTCCGAAATAGCAGATAAAGGTGGTACTTCTATATATGTGTTTTTTTCAATAGCTGTTTGAGTCAGCGGCACTGTGAACAGGTCCAGTTCGGTCTTCATGCACTCTTCCGACATGCTGTGTAGTAATGCCATGATCTAAAATATTGTTTTAACAGATCTCTTTCTTCTTTTTGCAGCAGCACCCCTTGTTGTAGCCTTGCGTTTACTTTTTACAACTGATGTTTTCTTCGTTTGTCGTTTTCTTTTCTTACCCGTCTGACCACTCCTCCGGGTCCCTGGTGGTCTAGACATTCTTTTGCGAGTCATTACCATCAACCCCGAGCCGTCTTGACCGTTGTTGTTATTAAAAGAGTGCGATAACGTATTGCTTACAACATCACTTAGTATGTTTTTTGCAGCTGATTTGAGATGCGGTTTGGCTATGCTAAATCCACGTCTTAGTAGGGGCACAGCCATTCTAAAGAGCCCACGAAAAAGTCCACCCAAACCCGCTCCATACATAACCCCACCCCCTGCAAACCAGGGAGACCATTGCCGGCCTGATTCTGGTAATAGGCCACGTAACGCATGGGGTCTGTATTATGTTTGTTGAAATAGGCCATTTTCAAAAACTGCCTCTTCTTAAAAGACGCTCTTTCAGGGGTCTAAAGTGTAATTTAGCACAGACCTTTCCGTAACTGAAACGCACGTCTTGATTTTGATCGTCTTTCACTTGTATGCTTATCTCGGTGATGGCAGATTTATTAACCGATACGTAATGCGGACGGTCGTATCTAACACAGCACACCTTGTTACTTTCACCTTCTACGTGTACACACCTTAGTAGAGGGACATGATAATCACCAACTGATTGATATTCTATTATATCGGTGTATATATACATTGTATAGAACCCTCCATTTATGTCAGCTTGATGGGATGCAACGTCAC
>VCII01000509.1:0-68708 GCA_006030095.1 Triplophysa siluroides | reverse complement strand
ATGAAACGCGCCTTATGTGTCTGGCGGGCGGTTGAATACTGCGATGATTGATGGCTTGATCTGTTTGTCAGTTACCTCCATTCAGTCACAAGACGTTGTCATTGTCATCTGATGGTGATCTGGGGAGAGAGCTGGTCGTGATTCAGTGAGGAGAGATACTCACATTTGAGCGCGCTGAAGGCGAGGCGGTACTCCAAACGCTGAATAACTCATCCCTGACGACAGGCACGCTGACCTCTGACCCTGCCCATAACTGAGCCTGTGAGCGGCAGGTTTGTCAGCTGTGTGTTCTGAAAGACGGCAGCAGCGTGCAGGTAAATCCGGTCCCGAATGACTCTCGTCTGCGTCCTGAGAAACGAAACCTTCTGGACGCAGCACATGGAGACGATTGAGACCTTTTCCTCACCATCCTCACGCCTGACACACAACACACAGACACATAATCATCTATCACAGAAAACACTCATTTGTATATTTATAAAAGTCTTAATGCATTAGAAACTGCCATTCTCATTTTAAGGAAAGAAAGAGAACCATTTCACACCAGTCTTCTGTCTGCTTTATGCTTTAATTCTGAGTAACTCATCTAAAGGTTTTCACAGGCAAACACATACAATATTATAATGTTCGTGAATTCCTTCCTACGTGTATACTACAATATAACACAATCTTTTAATCATGTTTAATGCTGATCGATTGTATTTTCTTAAATGAAAAGAATTCCTATGTTACATACAGTATATTCAAAAAGAGTCAAATGTGAGAGCGAGATGATGTGAACTTACCAGACACACACATGAGCTCGTGTTTCAATCTGAGATCTCCGTGAAACTTCACCCAACAAACACACATTTAAAGGCAAATAAGCAGACGGGATTCCGTCTCCATGGTGACGGGATGCAGCTCAGCAGGAATGTGTGAGAGAGCAAAGACAGAGAGACCTTTACGTGCTAGACGCGCATTAACAAGACTTTCATAGGTTTAATAGGCCACTACATTATAACAAAACTCCTTCAGTTCACTCTCTTCAAACATCCCAAAGTTACTTCTTCTGCAGCTTTTTTATTTGAAGTGAATGACAGAGCATCTGTATATTTCATCTTCAGGGGAAACACTAGACAAACTCATGCATGAAGGGAATTGAACATCTATGACTCAAATACATAAATACATCTGTGAAACAGTCTCGTGCTGCATCTGAAATCCTTGAAGATTGATCAATTATAAGAGAAATATGTGTGTGGCAAGGGGGGCGTGGCCTAGCGGAATCTGGAGAGAGAGAGAGAGGAAATCGACGGGAGGTAAGTAGGTCAGAGACCAATTGTAAACACCTGTCTGTAATTCCAGTGATTGGCGAGAAGAGTATAAATGCCAACAAAAGACGTTCGAGGGGAAGAAGGAAATGGACGAGAAGCAGAGACGTTCATTTGAGAGAGAGAGACAGGACGTGAAAGACTTATGTGCCAGGAGGCCATAAATTACATATTATTTACTTTTGCTTTGTGTTTGTGGGAAGAGCTGAATAAAAACTCTAAATCAGCCAATCCGACCTCATCTCCTTCTTTCCATACAAAGAACCTTATTTACACTGGTGCCGTGACCCGGATAGAAGGAGAAAGCCGCCGCCATGCAGAACCCGCCAACCTCGCCATTTGCGGAAGTGATCCAGGCACTCGCGGGTCTCCACCAAGAGCAACATCAGGCTCTGCTGTCGCTACAGGGAGAGCAGGAAAAAAGGTTTCAGAGACTCTTCCAGGCGCAGACGGATGACCGCGAGTTGTTCCGGGGCTGGCTTGCTCGAGGGGAGATACCAGCGGCTACCGGCCCTCAGACTCCTGTGCTGCTCCATAAAATGGGGCCCCAAGACGACCCGGAGGCTTTTTTGGACCTTTTCGAAAGGTCCGCGGAGGTATCCGGCTGGCCCCGTGCCAGTTGGCGGCCCGACTTATTCCATTGTTGTCGGGAGAGGCCCAGCTCGCGGCTCAACAACTGCCAGTCCAGAATCTCCTGGATTATGCGGACCTTCGAAAGGCAGTCCTCCAGCGGGTCGGACGAACCCCGGAGCAGCAGCGATTGCGTTTCCGGTCGCTTGAGTTTGGGGACGGTGGTCACCCCTTCGTGTTTGCCCAACAGCTCCGGGACGCCTGCCGCAAATGGCTAGTTGACGAGGACAGTGACGTCGACAATACGGTGGAGAAGGTGACTGGAACAGTTTGTGGGAAGGCTGCCCGCAGGAACTGCCCAGTGGGTCCAATGTCACCGGCCGACGTCGCTGACCCAGGCCATCCAGTTGGCGGAGGATCACATGGCGTCGTGCTGTGGGGTCGGAGGATCCAAGGTATCGGTTCTTCCCCTTCCCTTTTCTGTTTCCTCTCCCAGGTCCCGTCTGGTACCGCAGACAGCTGCCCAGGGTCGAGGCAGCCCGTCGCCCCGATTCTTACCTGACATCAGGGCCAACCTCCAGCGTGGGGGAATGACCGGTGGGAGAGAGCTCTCCCGGTTGTCTACACCCTCCTCTTCTCGCCAATCCCCTGGCCTACTTCCGACCACCGGAGCAGTGGGTCGGCCTGGGCCGGTCTGTTGGCGGTGCGGGGACCCGGATCATTTCATCCGGTCATGCCCGGTTATGGAGATTGGAGCGATGATCCGGATCCCCGACGCCCCGCGGACTGCCCCCGATCAGGCGGGTTGGTACCAAATACCTGTGAGTATTGAGGGGGGTACTTATCAGGCCTTGGTGGATTCAGGCTGCAACCAAACCTCGATCCACCCAGGTGTGATTCAAACTACGGCATTGGATACGGGCCGCGAGGTTAAGGTAAGGTGTGTGCACGGGGAGGTGGTGAGTTATCCCTTAGTCGCCCTGGTAATTAAATTTAGGGGGAAAAAGCATACAGTTGAGGTAGCTGTTAACTCACACCTCCGACATCCGCTAATTTTGGGGACGAATTGGCCGGATTTTAGTGTGTTATTAGGGTATTTATGTGCGGATGTCTCTGGGGATAAACATGGGCGGATGGGAGCGGTTGCGCAGTTTGGAGAGGCAGAGCCGGGACCCTCAACGACAGATTCAGGGGAACGAAGCACGATTGAGAGACGAATTCTCTCATCCTGCGATGATTTTCCCCTGGATCAGTCGCGAGATGAATCTCTCAAAAATGCGTTTGAGCAGGTCCGCATGATTGACGGGCAGTCTCTCCAACCAGCCCAGCCGCTTACCTATCCATATTTTGCCATAATAAAAGACAGGTTGTATCGAGTGGCCCAAGACACTCAGTCAAAGAAGAATACAACACAATTGGTCATTCCAAAGAGCCGCCGGGAAATGCTTTTTCAGGGCTCATGCTAATCCGATGGCAGGGCACTTAGGGCATACCGCGACACTGAATCGCTTAATGGCCCGTTTCTTTTGGCCGGGCATACACGAGAATGTGCGCAGATGGTGTGCCGCATGTCGTGAATGTCAGTTGGTAAACCCACCCGCCACTCCAAAAGCACCATTGTGCCCGCTTCCCTTAATCCAGGTCCCCTTCGAACGAATTGGTATGGACCTGGTCGGGCCATTAGAGCGTTCTGCACGAGGGCATCGATTTGCATTGGTCATTGTGGACTATGCAACCCGATACCCCGAGGCAGTGGCGCTCCGTAATATTTCCGCTAAAAGCGTGGCGGACGCACTGTTCTCATTGATCTCCCGCGTGGGAATCCCGAAAGAGATTCTCACGGATCAAGGCACGACGTTCATGTCACGGACAATCCGCGAACTATACGGTTGTTGGGGGTGAAAACGATTCGGACCAGCGTCTATCACCCACAAACGGACGGACTGGTCGAACGTTTTAACCGCACTTTAAAAAACCATGATCCGAAAGTTCGTTCACGAGGACGCCAAAAATTGGGATAAATGGCTGGAACCCTTGTTATTTGCTGTGCGCGAGGTCCCCCAAGCCTCCACAGGGTTTTCCCCTTTCGAGTTGCTCTATGGACGTCAGCCCCGTGGGGTGCTGGATGTACTAAAGAAACTTGGGAGGACGGACCTACCGCTAGTAAAAACGAAATCCAGTATGTAATGGACCTGAGAACAAAACTCCACACCTTGGGGCGGCTCTCTATGGAGAATTTTGTTACAGGCCCAGGACAGACAAAGCCGGCAATATAATAAGGGTACCAGATTACGTCAATTTACACCGGGAGAGAAAGTTCTTGTATTACTCCCAACGTCCAGCTCAAAATTACTCGCCAAGTGGCAAGGACCCTTGTGGTTACACGACGAGTGGGGGATCTCAACTATGAGGTGGTGAGATCAGACAGAGGCGACACACATCAATTATATCACCTCAACCTCCTTAAAAATGGAGTGAGGCGGACACGGTGATGCTGGCGACAGTGGTAGGAAGGGAGGATGATCTCGGACCAGAGGTGGGAAGGAAAACCCAATCGAAACACTCTACCCCCCGGGGGAATCATCTTTCGCCGTCCCAGACCACTGACGTTGCCAGGTTGCAGGCTCGTTTTGCTGATGTGTTCTCGTCTCTGCCTGGCCTCACTACACTCATAGAACACCATATTGAGACCACACCGGGGGTGGTTGTACGTGGCCGACCGTATCGGTTACCTGAACACAAGAAAAAAGTAGTTCAGGAAGAATTAGAGGCCATGCTGGATATGGGGGTAATAGAGGAGTCCAACAGTGACTGGGCCAGCCCGATAGTTTTGGTTCCCAAAACCGACGGCTCGGTCCGGTTCTGTGTGGACTATCGCAAGGTGAATGCTGTGTCGAAGTTCGATGCATATCCAATGCCGCGGATTGATGAACTGCTTGATCGGCTAGGTACGGCTCGCTTTTATTCGACATTGGATTTGACAAAGGGATACTGGCAGATCCCCTTATCTCCTTTATCCAAGGAAAAAACAGCTTTCACGACGCCGTTCGGATTACACCAATTTGTCACACTGCCGTTCGGCTTATTCGGAGCCCCTGCTACCTTTCAGCGTCTCATGACCCGTATCCTACGCCCACATGCGGCATATGCCGCTGCTTATCTGGATGACATTGTCATTTATAGTAATGACTGGCAGCGACATATGCAGCACCTAAATGCGGTGTTGGGTTCGCTGAGAGGAGCGGGGCTCACGGCTAACCCGAAGAAGTGTGCAATTGGGCGAGTGGAGGTTAGGTATCTGGGCTTCCACTTGGGTCACGGACAGGTGCGTCCCCAAATTGATAAAACAGCAGCAATTGCAACCTCTCCGAGTCCCAAGACCAAAAAGGAGGTGAGGCAATTCTTGGGGCTGGCAGGTTATTACAGAAGGTTTGTTCCGGATTATTCAACCCTCACCAGCCCCCTGACGGATCTCACTAAAAAGGAAGCACCAGATCCCGTCCAATGGTCGGAGCTGTGCCAGCGGGCTTTCACCCAGGTTAAGGCGGCTCTGTGTGGTGGCCCGTTATTAAACTCTCCTGATTTCTCTCTCCCTTTTCTTGTACAGACAGACGCATCGGACAGGGGGCTAGGAGCGGTCCTGTCTCAGGAGGTGGAGGGGGCGGAGCGGCCGGTGCTGTACATCAGTCGTAAACTCTCGAGAAGAGAGACGATGTACAGCACCATTGAGAAGGAATGCTTGGCGATCCGGTGGGCCGTCCTTACCCTCCGCTATTACCTCCTGGGACGGGAGTTCACCCTCTGTTCGGACCACGCACCCCTCCAATGGCTCCACCGCATGAAAGATACCAACGCGCGGATCACCCGTTGGTACCTGGCATTACACCCTTCAAATTCCGGGTGGTCCACAGACCGGGGACCCAGATGGTGGTGGCTGACTTCCTCTCCAGGAGGGGGGGGGGGGAAGCTGCAGGCCGGATGGGGCCCCGGCCTGAGTCGGGCGGTGGGGGTATGTGGCAAGGGGGGCGTGGCCTAGCGGAATCTGGAGAGAGAGAGAGAGGAAATCGACGGGAGGTAAGTAGGTCAGAGACCAATTGTAAACACCTGTCTGTAATTCCAGTGATTGGCGAGAAGAGTATAAATGCCAACAAAAGACGTTCGAGGGGAAGAAGGAAATGGACGAGAAGCAGAGACGTTCATTTGAGAGAGAGAGACAGGACGTGAAAGACTTATGTGCCAGGAGGCCATAAATTACATATTATTTACTTTTGCTTTGTGTTTGTGGGAAGAGCTGAATAAAAACTCTAAATCAGCCAATCCGACCTCATCTCCTTCTTTCCATACAAAGAACCTTATTTACAATGTGTTAGAGCTCGAGTCAGATCTTCTGTGAGGATTTACTGTCCTCTTGTGGACATCACAGGTATGACATCCATGCGCAGTTTCAAACTGTATCAAAGTCCCTTTAAGGAAAGTGACGTCACTCGGAGGGGGCATTGTGCACAAAGACACAACAACAAACTGGATGTATGTGCACTGAAGTCGTGAAGCTTGTGTTATGCAGACACTGTTGTGTTTCATGAGATGATGTCAATCACTCCTGCACTCCAGGTGCTTTCCCAATGATGAGGATGCTCATGAGGAAGACCATGATGAAGAATATCCACATGAAGAATCGGTCCATCACCTTGGCAACCTTCTTCCATTCAGCCACTTTCAGAGAGGTCGCTCTTTGCTCCCGGAAGCAGTTTGAGATGTATTCAACATTCTGGATCAGTTTCGGGCCACAGCTTGGAATTCCACTTCTGCCCCGACAGCCGCAGCGGTCACATGTCAAACCAAAAGCTGGTGATTTGTCATCATCAGGAAAACAGGGGGGCGGGGCATGAGAATCGTATCTCTCACACTCACTGGAGAGAGAGAGAAGATTGTGTGTTGTCCAGAGATGACCATCTGAGTCGCAGTCTTCTCTGACGAACGTTCTTTCAGTTTGTTATGGTGCTGGAGGTTTGGACTGCGGTTCTTTGGATTGTGTTCTTGCTCAGAATCTTCCGTAAGTCCAAATGCTGAAGCACAGCTTTCCCCGACCTCATAGACGAAGAAGATCTTGGACATGTAGTCTATGATGAGAACTTTGGCCCAGTGTGGTACGGGTTTAGCATCCGCTCCACAGAAATGAATGTTCATGATGAAGATGGTCAGAGCGGTGGATGCTGTGATCATAGTCATCGTCGCTATGTAGTACTTACCTGAGAGAGAGAGTCATATATGTATCATATATTCTGTTTGTTCAAGAAAAACTCCTCATCTGATTTCAACATATCCATTCTCACTAAATCACTCTAACCTCACCTGACACACACACACACACACACACACACACACACACACACAACACATATACAAAGACACACACATACAGACTGACCGATGAGAGGGACCTTCTCAGATGGAGGCATACTCTCCGCCACCATCAGCTGGAAGACGGTGAGCGCCAGCAGGACGGTCACCCCCAGCGACACCTTCTCACCCGAGTCAGCGGGCAGATAGAATCCCAGCGGTGCCAGGAAGGAGATGAGGAAACAGGGCAGCAGCAGGTTAAAGATGTAAAAGGAGCTCCGCCTCTGCAGCAGGAGCGTGTACGTGATGTCGGGATACGGATCCGAGCAGCATCCGTACATGATCACGTTCCTGGTGGCTGGCATTCCGCCACATTCCCACTCCACGTTCTCCACAAAGTCGGACAGATCGCCGCTGTCCATCGCCATGGTGATGTCCACCTGAGGGGAAGGAAGGGGCGGGGTGAGCTGCGTGTGCCACGCCCATATCCAAATCTTATACATCAAAAGAGCTCTCAGATGAACAGCGACGTAACTTCAACATCAGCTCATTTCAACAGTGTTGTGTTAAAAACAAGTTGCTTTACACAGGCCGAGTTTTGAGAATGTTGTGGATTAAGTGTGTCTTTCTGGTGTGTTGTGTGTCTTTGTACCTGGTTCCCATTGTAGGTCCATGAGCCGAATGTTAAGTTGCACTGCTGGCTGTCAAAGGGAAAGTAAGAGACGTCCACCACACATGAACTCTTAGTGATGGCAGGAGCGTCCCACGTGATCTCTCCGGTGTAACGCAACACAACGTTTGTGTCCACGGGCCCAGAGAAATCCTCATCTGCCCTGTGGTGTGTGTGTGTTTGTGTGTGTGTGTGTGTGTGTGTGTTCACGGGTGAGAGACATGCTGTCAGAAGAGCAAAACTCACAGCAGAAATACTCTCACACACTGCATCACTCAAACTGTGTGTGTTTTTTAAATTGTGCGTGTGTGTGTGTGAACGTACGGGCGTACTTGTTATAGAGCACCAGGTCTGGTCTCCACACGAGGCCGCTGGGAATGCGTATGACCTCCAGACCATCATAATCCTCTTTATTCCATTTCAGATAAGCATCATTCCATGTCTGTCTGATCCACAGATACGCAATTAACACCTGATTCCTCTCATCCTACACAAACACACAAGCGCACACACAACGACACTGAGGGTCAGGTGAGAAGAGACACTCAAACGCCTCTTAAATGCTGACAAGAGGAAGAGAGAGTGAGAGGATAGTCACGGTTGTGTGTGATGTCACGGCTGTGTGTGTGTGTGATGTCACGGTGTGTGTGTGTGTGTGATGTCACGGCTGTGTGTGTGAGTGTGTGTGATGTCACGGGTGTGTGTGTGTGTGTGTGTGATGTCACGGCTGTGTGTGTGTGTGTGTGATGTCACGGCTGTGTGTGTGTGTGATGTCACGGGTGTGTGTGTGTGTGTGATGTCACGGCTGTGTGTGTGTGTGTGTGATGTCACGGGCTGTGTGTGTGTGTGTGTGATGTGGTGTGTGTGGTGTGTGTGATGTCACATGTGTGTGTGATGTCACGGCTGTGTGTGTGATGTCACGGCTGTGTTGTGTGTTGTGATGTCAGTGAGTGTGTGTGTTGTGTGGCGTGTGTGTGTGTGTGTGCGTGTGTGTGTGTGTGTGTGTGGTGTGTGTGGATGTCGGCTGTGGTGTGTGTGTGATGTCATGTGTGTGTGTGAGTGTGTGTGTGATGTCACGGCGTGTGTGTGTGTGTTGTGATGTCACGGCTGTGTGTGTGTGTGTGATGATGTCACGGCTGTGTGTGTGTGTGTGATGTCCGGCTGTGTGTTGTGTGTGTGTGGTGTGTGTGTGTGATGTCACGGCTGTGTGTGTGTGTGTGTGCTGACCATGTCTTTGATCTGAGACAGTGTGACCTGCAGGGTGACGTTGAGGGTTTTGTCTGTGTCGTCCACCGGTCGCAGAGCGCTAGAGTAATTCTCCATCAGATCATTCAAGAGCTTGTGTGTGAACCGACCCTGAGCACACTGACCCACTGCACACACGAAACACACACGTACTGCTGAAAACATACATGATATACATAGAACAATAACAATACTACCCTGAACTGAAACATGTAAACAATGTTTGTATAGAACAGTAGAGTAGCTCAGCACAGACTGAGAGGAGTAAAGCGCTCATTCACATTGTGCAGAAAATAATCATTTATCACAGCTTAAACACACACACACACACACACATCACACTCATTCAAGGATCATCATATGAATCTTTATTTTATTTCTGTCTTCTGTAGATAATCTGACGTCTCACCTTCAATGAGCAGTAATGCAGAGAGGATCATCAGCATCCCGCGCTGCGTTCTCTCCATCGCCTCAGATCATCACATCACAGAACATCACCACAGATTTGCTGTCCTCTCACATTCAGTAAAGATCATTGACTCACTATCACTAGATTGGTCATGTGCGGACCGGAGCCGGTCATCATCTGGTCTGAATGCAGGAGCTGTGGGTGTCATGTTGCTCTCCAGGTAACCAGATGCGCTCTATTCAGCTGTCAATCATGCACACGCAGGTAACAGATATGATGTGGAAATGAATACGGAAACGAGAACTTTATCATGGTAATGACCTGCACAAACACTGGAGTGAAATGCAATCTGGGTCATCTGCCGAACTCAACAGTGAGATTATAATAAAATCTTCTGGCAGGTGCAACATCTCTCGCTTTTAGTGATTTGAGTGAGCAAACATAGATACCATCTAACAGCAGAAACACGACAAAACGCTTGAAACCTGAGATCAGACTGGAACCAGAAGACACACACACTAGACCTGACACACGCGCTCATGCACACACACATACACACACTAGACCTGACACACACACACGCGCACTAGACGAGACACACACACACGCACACTAGACGAGACACTAACACCAGACATTACACACACACACCAGACATTACACACACACACACACACACACACACACCGCACTAGACGAGCACACACACTACACACACACCACACACACACACGCGCACTAGACGAGACACACACACACACACCAGAGTGTACACTGACTGAAGTAAATCACATTGTGTAGAATAAAAACATCAGACGCTCGACCATGAAACTGTTGTTTATTTCACTTGTCATAATAAATAAACGCCACATTGCTTTAATTATACAGACTTGAATCCTTTATTTACAGATGAAGTCACTGTGAAGTGTTTTGTTAGTGTACCATCTCATCTCTTTTCAACCCTAACTTCACAGAGCCAATGATTGTGTGAGGGGGATAAACGACAGTGCTGATTGGCTGAGTGTGTGAGGAGGCGGGGCTACAGTCAGAGAGTTCAGATCTTGATGAAGATCATGAGTGTGTTGGACATTGGCTTCTGCATATTATGTGACTAATCATGATGCAACAGATCTGAATAAACATGACAGCCAATGAGATTTCAGATGCTTGATGGACAGCAGTATAAATCACCTGTAGAGAGAGAGAGAGAAAGAGAGAGAGGGAGAGAGAGAGACAGAAGGAGGTGTAGAGAGAGAGAGAGAGAGAGAGAGACAGAAGGAGGTGTAGAGAGAGAGAGAGAGAGAGCGTTGAGCAGGTGTGTATGGATGTTTGTGTGTGGGGGGGTCAGATAAGGTGCTTTGGCCCATCAGTTGCTTAGCAACAGTTCTGTCGCCGTCTCCACGTCCCAGGATTTTGACGACAGCGCCACTATAACAGCGTTCTGTGAAGAGAAAGTTTCACGTGTCAGCGACGCACAAACCGTACACACACACTCACAACACACGTCACAACACACGTTTCAAAACTTCCGCGTTTTCTCTGCGGAATAAATCGTCTGAACTAAAGAAGCCCTAAACAGGCGTCTGGAGAGTACACACTGTGTAGTGTAGATGGAGACACAGCACAGAGGAGCTGTTTTTGATCACTGACACACAAACAGATGATAATTGTGTACTGGTGTACTCACTTTATCAAAGCCAATAGCACAGAGTTTGTCTATTTTACGTGTGTAGTCTGGACTAGAGAGCGGCGCTCCAGCGTAAACGTGAGACCAGAGACGAGCCGTCTGCTTGAACATGTCTGGATTCTGTTTATACTGTCAGACCACAGAAAGAGAGTCACAGCACTGTTCTCAGATCAGCTTCACAAGACTCGACAACAATCATTTTCATTGATAATTGTTTGGAAAACCAATAATAATAACAAAAATAACAATAATATATGTAAGAGATAATGTACAGGCAGCCGGTTGTTATCACAGAAATAATCTTGTGTCACACTGAAGGGGATTATTTTGCGATAACAGCCGGCTGCTTGTACATTATCCCACTTACAAATATTTTATTAGCTCATGCAGACCTTCCGCGAGGAAGTATATATAACATACACATGACTATACAGGTACTGTTATAAGTGTGTGGAATGCATGACACACACACACACACACACGGTATACCTGATTGGCAACTACAGCGTCCTGAGGATCATCCGGTTCTGCTGCTGCCAGAAGAGCCTGCAGTGATAATAACACAGTCCGAAGGGTCATGGCCGCCGCCCTGAGAGAGAGAGAGAGAGAGAGAGAGAGAGAGAGAGAGAGAGAAGAGAGAGAGAGAGGAGAGAGAGAGAGAGTTAAGACGGAAGATCGAGGAGAGAGAGAGAGAGAGCGCTCGAGAGCTCTCTGCGACGCTCTCTCTCTCTCTCGCGCTCTCTCTCTCTCTCTCTCTCCGCTCTCCTCTCTCTCCCCTGCCCTCGCCTCTCTCTCTCCCTCTCGCCTCTCTCTCTCCTCTCTCGTCGCTCTCTCGTTCTTCTCTCTCTCTCTCGCGAGGACTCCCGAGCGAGAGGAGTTGGTGAGGGTCAGATTCAGGGTGTTGTCGGCTTGATTCTGGGGGTGTCACTCATTTCTTACCACTGATCCTTCAGGATGTCCAGACAAATGGCCCCCGTCACTGAACTGATGTTGGGATGCCAGATCTTAGTTATAAACCGAACCTGAATAAATCCAGAATGAGGGTGAAACCCTAAAGTGATGTGAAGGCTGATGCCACACATCATTCACAACACACTGTAATTGAAATGTAACTCATTGAATAATGAAGACGTGTTAAAGAGCGCTGCTGCTGCGGCAGACTGACTGAAGGAAAGTCATTTAACACGTCATCAGATCTTCAATGTGATCCCAGCAGAGGCTGATTTACAGGTCTGCAGCGGGGACGCCCCTCACGCGCTCTCATGACTCACCTTTGGAGGATTAAATGGATACGTCTCAGGAATCTTTATTTCTAACTGATATCTGCCACCTACAAAACACAAGACCAACAGTGTGTGTACTTCACATTCATACTGAGAGTTGTGTTGTCAGTGATGAAGAGAACAGTGAGGAGGGTTTCTGACCTTCATACGGCGTGTCTGGCGGTCCGGCGATTTCTCCCTTCAGTTCAGTGAAGTTCTCATCCACTAAATCCACTTTAATCTGATTTTTACTCGTCTGTGTAAATGAAAACAACGCGCAGGTGTGTAAGTTTGTATAAGTGTGCACGGTGTAGTGTGTCTCGTGTGTGAGTGTGTACTGTGCTGTGATCATTGGTGATTCATGACTGCGCTGCGTCCCAAATCTCATACTATGACAGTACACACTGACCGTTAAACACTGCGTTCTATATAGTATGTGTGGGGGTAGATTGAATAGAATTCGGATGTACTCCATCCGCCATGTTTTATTGTCATGTGACCCGTGTGCTCTTTGACCTCTGATGTATTAACATCAACCTGTATCTAGGTGTCGGTACAAACTTAATTTATTCACGAGAAATTCATTCATTTCTACTTGCATTTAAAAACCGGACACCCGCTTTGGAATTTTCCGCTATTTTTATTTGATTAAATGTTGAAATTTTACCGTTGCATTATGGGATAGAGAGTGTCCATCCGATGCACGGGCTGCGTCCAAATACCCCACTTGCGGTCTTGGCCACTTAAGAGCCGCCCGGGGCATGCGACAGGAAGTAAGAGCGCAAGTCTGTCCAATGTCTTAAAAGCTAAGTGTATCCCATCATTTCCAGTGTAAGTTATACGACTACTTTTACAGGTTATATCTATTTATTCTATGTTTGGCTCACATGTGTTTTTCTTTTGTTTTTTACTTTTTTGGGTACAGCTGCTTTGATACAAATCAAATAAAGCGCAATAAAAATGAATCTGATTTGACTATATAACTAGATATTACATATCATTTCGTAGTAAAACGTAGTGTTGCACATTTTCTGGGTGAAATGTCCAGAGTTATGTATTTTGTAAAACTGAATTTCTAATGATGTGATAAAAAGCAGTTTTACAAATGTTCTCATTTAGAAACACCACATCAGTTGACGTTACGTGTTTGCACTTGCTAAGTGTGGTTAGAAATACTACATGCTCACTCGGGATCTTCACGCCCACTAGAACACTTGGGCCCAAAACAGAAAAAGCATCATGAAGGTAGTCAAGGGGACAAGAGCAGAGACCGCATGTGAGGGTATTTGGACGCAGCCACACACTCAGAAGCAGCACACACACCATACGGGTATTTCTCGCATACTGAGTTTTCGGACATACTACTCAAGGCTCATACTCATTTTCGCCTCCTAGTATGGAAGTATGTGA
This sequence comes from Triplophysa siluroides, assembly GCA_006030095.1. Lineage (NCBI taxonomy): Eukaryota > Metazoa > Chordata > Actinopteri > Cypriniformes > Nemacheilidae > Triplophysa > Triplophysa siluroides. Next base: position 54,802 of record VCII01000509.1, on the reverse strand, counting down.
TTTCGGACGCCGCATGTTATTAAGCTCGGTCGATGACATCAAAGTACCGCGAGAGCGATTCAAAAGCAAACATTTCATGGTTTTTCGAATAGCTCTCGCGGTACTTTGATGTCTTCCACCTGTCGGATCTTGCGGCAAGAATTCTATAAAAACAGAAGGTCATGTGATGATATCAGACAGAAGGTCATGTGATGATATCAGACAGAAGGTCATGTGATGATATCAGACAGGTTAGGACACTGTACTACTGAAGCATGGTGTACTCTTGTATACCTCCCATGATGATACATGTCCTAAACATGCTAAAACCACCAACTTACTCTAGAACTCTTAATGTTAATGACAGCTCTACAAACTCACTAGAGTATAGTTTAGTATTATGGTATGGTGTGGTATTTCTCCACAGATAAAGTTTATACGGTCTATATGTACTATCTTCTGTCACAGACTCACTCAATGTGCAGGACGGACCATGAAATCTCCTTAAAAACATTATTTAGAGAATAGAAATGAATCTTGTGAGGAATGATCATGTATATAACATGCTGTCATGATGTCCGTCGATGCTAAACAGCTAACAGAGAAAACAAGCCTAAAGTTCACATCACGACACATCAGATTCAACACCGCAGTTGTGAGGGAAATAATCAGACGTGTATGTTGTTTGCGGTTAAGTTTGTATTGTTTTGGCCTTTATATCGAGCAGTGGCTTTCGGTTAGCACGCGGCTAACACGCGCACGCGCACCGGCCTCTATTACATCAACACATCCAGTTAATAAACACGATAATACAGCAGCACCAGTTCAATAAACGCCGTTAACACACGCACGCGTGACTTTAGGTTTAGTTGCGGTTCGGCCTGGACGGCACAAACAGCCCATAATATTCCAATATAAGCTCATGTGACACGTGTAAACACACATAAAAGCGATGTGTTGAAACACACAACTCTGTGATTCACAGCAGATCTGTTTATTATTACACATGATCAAATAAACATGTGTGCGTCACAAATCACGATTGACAGCTGTCAGATGACATGCACGCGCTCGGGTGGGTGTGTGTGTTGTACGCACCTCTTCGCTTTTCAAAACCTCTTTAAACTCCCGTCTGATCCGCTGAACCGCGATGTTTGCCATACTGTTCATCATCCAACACACCTCACTCTCTCTCTCTCTCTCTCTCTCTCTCTCTCAAGCACGCGCACGCACACGCGCACATGTCTTTCCATACACATCATGTTTTTATACTGTCCTCCAAACTGCATCCTGTAAGCCCCACTCAACCTAACCATCACACAACGTCTCTGCATTCATACATTTTCATTTACTTTCATTTATGATCCGTTTGTTTAATCATCAATAGCTGGTCAGAGACCTGTACACACAGTTGTATTGCACATACATGAACATTGTCATCATGCAAAGATCATATGAGCGCATTTGGCATGAAACGTTTCAGCAGAGTTTGCTTTTGGATTATGGATGTAGAAAAGATCTTATGACATATTAAACATGAACGGATGGACTCATATGTTCTGTCTCCAGGCTTCATCTTTAGCAATACAATAAACATCAATACGCAATATAATATTCAAGCAATACAATAAACATCCAGTAATACACAAAAACACATTCATTTACACACTGTTCACTTTATAAAGACAAACAGAGAGAGAGAGAGAGAGAGAGAGAGACAGAGGGAGATAGCGAGAGAGAGAGATAGATAGAGAGAGAGAGAGAGAGAGAGAGAGAGAGAGAGAGAGAGAGAGAGATAGAGAGAGAGAGAGAGAGAGAGAGAGAGAGAGAGAGAGAGAGAGAGAGAGAGAGAGAGAGAGAGAGAGAGACACGATCGCATCAATAAAACTAATCTTTATTTCAAATGTATTCAGCACAAAATATCTTCACATATAGTTAACAGAAGGCCAAGGATGACAAAAACACACAATACACACTAACACAATGTTCTGTTTCTCTCTCTACTACACATTAATGACAGTTTAACACACAAACACAATATTATTATTTAGAACAAGTCAATCTTACCGAATATTAGACATCAACACAGAATCTTTGTTCAAGACTCATCACGTTCAGTTTACACACAATCATAATCATCATCAAAAATCAATCCACAATAAACAGAGACATCTGACAAATAATATTAATAATAGTGATAAAAAGAACATATGTGAGGAAGTTGTGTATTGGTGGTTTACGGGGACATTCCATAGACGTGATGCATTGTATAGTGCACAAACTGTATATTCTATCCCCTAACCCTAACCCATTCAGAAGTTTCTGCACTTTTACATTTTTAATAAAACATTTTTAGTATGTTTATTTTACGTTTTGAATTACAAGGACATCGGCATGTCCTCATAATGTAGGGGGCGTGGCCAAACACATGAATACACACCGCATTGTAAGGACTGTGCATTCACACACACACACACACACACATTTCTGGTTTACTATCTCCGTGGGGACAGTCTACACACACACACACACACACACACACATTTCTGGTTTACTATCTCCGTGGGGACAGTCTACACACACATACACACACACAGGGTTAATGGTGCAGTTGTTGAGTTGTGAGTCTTGTCTTTCTCTTCCTCAGCACACAGATGATGATGATGATTGAGATGATGATATAGGAGACACACACACTGAAGAACAGCAGAGGTTTGTTCTCTGTCATGTGTGCACAGTAGCGACAGCTCGTGCTGACGTCTGCTCGCTGACACGGGGGTCTGGGGTCACTGGTGGATGGGAAACCCCGCCTACTGATGATGTCACGGTAAAGATTAACAGAAGCTTTGGGTCGTGAGTGAAGAGCGGCAGAAGTAAAGAGACCGAACTGAAGATCATGACTGTCCTGAAGTTTCCAAATATAAAACCCTCTCAGATTCACACCATCCAACTCACGAGCTGCTCAGACAGGAAGAGAGGGGGAGAGAGAGAGAGAGAGAGAGAGAGAGAGAGAGAGGTTATTGAATATGACCGGCTGTAAAAGATCAGTCAGTGTCCACATGATCAGACTGTTAGCTCAGCGTGAGACCTTTGAGCTGTCCTGCACATAAACACAACGCTGCTCTTATAGAGAAAGTTTTATTACATTCTGTTTCATGTTTAGCTGCAATAAAGCCGAAAACACTGCAGCGGTCCTGTGTCATCATCTCTGAACTTCAGACCGCAGGGTGTGAGGAATAAAATATAAACCTCCACAGAACACTCTGATCTTTCATATTTCACGAAATCTTTTATGATTCATCACACACATTAGAATGAGTTATATGTTTCAAAACAAACCACATCACGTCACCCTTACAGTAAATAGATTTATAAAGACTACAACAGATGAATGACACCCAGCTCATCCTACATCTGTGCAAACATCACCTCCACGTCTTTAATACTCACACACAGATCACTGATATGAAACTTTATTCTCTGTACATTAGATATTTGAGTTTCACACACTGACATGACATCTTCATAAATATCAGACAGGCATGAATACGGACATCAGCTCACCTTTGAGCGCCTCCTGCAGGTAACTCCTGATATAACTCTGTCTCAGCTGATCATCACCAGCCGCTCGGTCATCGACCCCTGACGCTGTGATGATGACGGGGAGGCTGTTACCATAGCGACTCTTCATCCAGCTCAGCATCCTGCGGACACCCCAGGGTACGACGGCCTGTCCCATCGGTGAGGACGTCCAGGTGCGGTCAGTCATCAGAGACCAGCCACGTTCCTGCGATTTCTGCGGTGACACTAAACGTGTTGTGAAGTGATTCAGAGCGATGAAATCCAGAGACGCTCTAAGCTCCGCCTTCTCATCATCCGTAAAGCCAATCGGAATGGATCCGGCGTCGCGGCTGTCAGGCGCATCAGGGTCCCCTTCACCAATCAGAGGATCGAGAAAACGCCCCAGTTCGAACCACAGAAAGCGACGGGCGGCCACTTTGTGAGATTCCAGGAACGGATTGGCTGGCTCCACCCAATCGGCGTGAAGCGCAAGGCTAACGTTGGCTCCGTGACGCTGGCGAAAGTGCATGTGGTAAACGTGCCAGGCCTTGGCGTGAGCCAGTAACGTGTGTCGCGCCACCGTCCGTCTGTCTTCAGCGCTTCCGCCGTACATCTCCGTCAGACGGTTGGGTTCGTTAACGGTGATCCAGACCGGCACTAGCGCTCCAAACTCACGGAAACAGAGAGTGGCGTACTTGACGAAGGCCTCGACGGTGCTTTCGTTTCTCCAGCCGCTGTTGTCATGCAGAGGCGCAGGCAGACCCAGAGACGGTGACCTGTAACTGGGGTGATACAGCGTCACGACCGCTTGAATTCCTCTCCTCCTGACCTCGCTCAACACGCACCTGTAGAACCTCAGCTTCTCACCGTCCGTGGATGACACATCACCGCTGGGCACCAGCTCAGACCAGTCCAGAGCGAACCGGTAGTGTGACGTCCCCACGGACTCCAGCAGGAGCAGGTGACGCTGAATGAACAGAAAGTCCGTACACTGAGATCCTCGAGTGTGAAGAACCACCCCAGCCACAGGTCTGAGAGATCCATCACCGGAATAATTCCAGCGGTACACGTGGGGATCGGTGAACTGTGGCGAGAACGGACGCAGGTGAACCTGGAACAAAACGTCATGTTTAAAAGTTCACTTTTGTACAACAAGGTTGAGCCGATTTGTCTCTCGTCCTCACCTGCAGTGTGGAGTCAGACACACCGAACTGAAAGTCACACGGGAAGCGTGCGTGGATCATGTGTTGCGTGTGGTTGTCGGGGAAAGCGTTGTCGTGGACGATCTGCCTGTAGAAGTGAGCGCTGGTCTTTGGGATTCTGTGTCGCTGCCGTCGCGTGAAGTCGATGTAGAACAAACCTCTGCGCATGCCGTAACCGTGGTTCCACTCAAATCCATCCAACAGACTCCAGGCGGAGTATCCCAACACCTTCACGCCGTCTGTAGAAACGGCTACACAAACACACACAAGCCTCAGACATCTCTGCAGAGGCCACAAACACACAATGTATACAATCTACAGACCGTGGAGGAGTTGTTTGATGAATCTCTTGAGCAGGTAAATGGCCACGGTGTCCTCGACTCCCACACTTTGATCAGAGAACCATCCGCTGTCAGGCAGCAGAACCTCTGGATCTCTGTACTCCTGCTGAACCCACAGCAGAACTTTCCTCAGGTCCAGAGTCACCAACTGTCCGAACCGAGCCAGACCTCGCACCACTCTCAGAGTCTCGGAATCAAAAGCCAAAGAGAAGAAATCCGCGCTTCCTCTGATCCACATCTTCTCCTGTGGACTGAACTCTGGCAGAACGCCGCGGTTGGACGCTTTCATGGATGCAGGATAATCTCCGCTTCCGTGGATGGGCTCTGCGAACCAGCCCATCACAGCCTCCATGGATTTCTGACAGAGCTCCAGATTGGCTGATGTGGTCTGACCGTGAAGAGGCTCCACCCAATGAGATCCCAGCGTGATGGAGACTCGACCGCGCTGATGGCATCTGAAGTGTTTGTCATAGATGTGCCACGCTTTAGCGTGTGCCTGTAACAACACAACAACAACACAGATCTCAACAGAGGCGGTGATGACGGACTTTCATCTAATAACCTCACACAAACTTTTCAATACTCCTACGCTTACGTGAGGCCTGAGAACAAAACCGCAGTCGGAGAAATAGCGAAGAAGAATCAAATGGATCATTTAGAGGCAAGGCTAAATTCAAATGATTTTTTCTAACGTGACATATTACAAATATACACACGGTAAAATGCTGGGTTGTTTTAGCTCATGAATGGGTCAAATGTGGACAAATTTAACTGCTGAATTAAATCAACTTAGAGTCGTCTATATTTGACCAGTGCTGGGTGTGACTAGAAATTAGTTCATGTGATTTAATTACTTTCCCCTTGAAAAAGTAAAGTAAGGGATTATTCTGTGATTTAATTCAGTTCAATGTTATTGATAAAGTGTTTTCACGATGTGGATTGTTCCAAAGCAGCTTCTGAAAACAGAAAACACAGAAAAGGTCAAACACAAACAGTGCGTGGTGTTTATAGAGCAAGTAAGATCATTCTAGTGAATAATATCTAATATCAGCGATCTCCCGGTGAGCACGACAACACGGCCCTGTGATGAGGAACACAAACTCCAATGATGAATAAATGGAGAAGAACCTCAGGAGAAACCAGACTCAGCCGGGAGGACCAGATCTCCTCTGACACGTCACAGCTGCTCTCACTGACTCTCATTTAAACTAACTGAGGAAATGTTTATGAAGAACAGAGAGAGATTATTAGTTGAGATTCAGGACGTTTCATTTGATGAACCTGTTTAGGTGTAATTTGGTCTTTTGATGTCAGACAACATAGGAATGTTATAAGCAGGGAAATAATAATGTAACTGAGTGCAGCTGTAACGTCAAACTGCTGTCATGTGATGTAAGTTTAGCATTTAATACTAATCATTGTAAATTTAGCATTAATGTGACAAGTAGTCCGTCTTTGCTTCTGATGTAATTCTGTGTGAAATATACTGTATTTGTAGTGGAATTGACATCAAAATTCAAAGTCTAACTTAAAAATCTGTGCTTTAATATTCTCACATTTGTATACTTTATTCAGTTAATAACATTACTTTATGTGTAGTTTTATATTATTGATTTGAATGAATTAAAAGAGCCGTTTCATGTGTATCCTTGAATCACTGAACTAATCCAAGTTGATGTAGGATATAGAAAGTCATTAGTAATAAGTCATGAAACACTTTTTGGAGAGGGTCATTATAATCTAATTACACTAGAGTAACTTCACTGTATATGACCCAACTGTGTGTGTGTGTGTGTGTGTACACTATGAAGAAAAGCAATGAGACGTCCTCTTCTAAGAAACTCTACAGCACATCATGATATTCTAGAGAATCCAACATGACAACGTCTCTGTGCACAAAAGAAATGATGGATTGAGTGAAGTGTGAAAGAACTTGAGCTGAAACACACTCATCACACAAACTCATTCATGACACAATCATTTCACAACAGAGAAACACAATTCTTGAATATATTATAACATTCATATTAATATTTGGAATTATTGGAACAGATAAACACGTTTATTAGAAGAGGGGGTGCCAATACTTTTGTCCATATACCATCTACATATTGATATGAGGGAGGGAAGGGTTATTGTGATGCGGTCACTCAGAACACTGTAGTGTAAGTGAGTCATATGCAAAAAACTTTATGATGTTATTATGCAACACAACACATCCTTATGGTGAAAGGATAACAGAGAACAAAGACATGCAATATGAACATAACTGTCGTCCAGAAGACATCTAATACATTTTTTACTTTTAGGGAGCAATGAGAACTTCTTTTGCATTGTGACAACTTTGTTGTAATTTGTTTTTGTCATGAAAGCAATTTTCTCGGTGTTAATGTTTATGTGAGAGTAAAAACTCTTTGTGCAGATGAAGTGTGAAAGAAACCTCTTGAACTCACCCTGATGATGTTGTGCGCGGCGATGAAGCGATGCTGTCTCTCTCCTCTCACCCCCGGTGCGTGAGCTCCTGTACCGTAACCCTGAACGGCCAGCAGAAACGGATTGTGTATCGTGAGCCAGTAGCGCACGTCTCCACCAAACGTCTGAAAACAAAACCGGGCATAATCGGCAAAAATGTCCACCAGCTTTGGATTCAGCCAGCCTCCGAAGCGCTCCTGCAGCGTCTGCGGTAAATCCCAGTGATGAAGAGTGACCACGGGCTCCACGTCAACATCCTTTAACCTTCTGATCAAACGCTGGTAATGTGCCACTCCAGCACGGTTGGGTTCTGCTGTCGCATTGCCGTCTGGAAAGAGCCGTGGCCACGACAGAGAAAAAGCGTAGAACTTCACACCCAGATACTGAAGCGCTTGAACATCCTCGTCCCACAGAACGTAACTGTCACTGGCCAACGTCTGCCGTGTCCACGCTCGTGCGGGAACCGTGAGTAAAGCGATCCCACACGGACTCTCCCTTCCCGTCCACGTCCCAGGATCCTTCGGTCGGGAATGCAGAAGATCCCACGCCCCAAAGAAAACCTCTGGGGAACTGAAAGTGAACGTGAGTGTCATTGAGCGTCTGAAGCCACAGATGATGAGATCCACCGTCTGCTGTCCTCCACAAACTCAACCACAAAACCACAGACACCAGTGACACGGACCAGCAGAAACACGACATCACCAATGAAGAAAACAAACCTGCTCACGGTACACAAACCACTGACACGACACGCTCCAAACGGCCATCACAGCCGACAAACAGACCGTTCAGTCCGCTCAGAAACACACAAACACTGAAGAAGTGCTGCAAGATGAACCTTGAAACAATCATTAACCTGAACTCTGATCTCCTCTCATGACTTCAGACAGAGAGAGAGAGAGAGAGCGAGAGAGAGAGAGAGAGAGAGAGAGAAGCTCTAACCTTCTGCATGATATGTCAAGTCCTGCCATGACAAAAGAACAACCAGCACAACACAACACAGCACAACACAACACAACAAAACACAACCACTATGACAGGATCCTGTCACCCTCACTGAGAACTGTCATCAATACTATATTGAGATGTATATATATATATAGATACTTATATACTTTGATTTTATTTTTGAAAATGATATGAAATATAAACTGTTTCATTGGTTTCTTTAACATGAATGTTTATTGATGTGGACAGAAGAAATGTTGTGTCATTCACCTGTGATCATGGTCTCATGGGACGCTGTAATGGTGTGTTTTGAGAGTCTACATGAGGTGTGACGTGTGAAAGAACAGATGTGATCTCTCATACGGCTTCAATATCTCTGTAAAGACGTTACGCTGCTGTTTCACATCAAACAAACACACAAACACAACATTAACAGGACACATGAGATTGTGCTTTTTATAAAGGTGAAAAACACAGCGTGATGCCCGAGGTGATGACGTCTGATGTTATTAGATCAAGTGATGCTGCAGAGGAACAAACATCAACCTGACGAGAGAAAAACACGCCGTCTCCTTCCATCACACACCACAGGTCACAGAGCTGACCACCATGGCCGATCCGTGCAAACCTTCACGTCAGTGCACCTGTGACGCTTGACCATGCTCTCTGGCTAGGGTGCACACTAGGTTTTGTAACACTGTTAGTGTGCGTCTGCTCATTTCAGCAGAAGTCATGTGGTCAAGTTTTCCATGAAGATAACGCAGTGTGACTATACATGTGTGCGAGAGAGAGAGAGATAAGATGGTGTCAATAAAATGTTATTGTTAGACACACACACACACATTCTAAATCAAACACAGACAGCCTTTTGTGTGCATGTGTGTGTGTTAGAGAGGATGTGACACATGAAGTATATCAGTGTTTGTGTAAATCTAATGGAACATTAAATCAGCTGAGAGAGAAAATCAATCCTGTAGGTACGACGGGCTGAAGGCACACCTTGAGAAAACACATAATGTATGAGTGCAGAAAACATGTACCTGTTTGTGTTGAACATTTATGGATCAATACAAATCTAATACAATACAAATGGAATAAATCACATATTTATTAAATTTTTGTTTATTTAATAAATGAATTCATTTTTGTTCAATATACTGTCATTAAAATAAGTAAGAGATAATGTCCAGGCAGCCGGTGGTTATGGCAGAAATAATCCCAGACAGTGTGATCAGGACGTGAAGCGGAGGGTCTTGTGTCACACTGAAGGGGTTTATTTTGCGATAACAGCCGGCTGCTTGTACGTTATCCTGCTTATTACACGGCTACTTGCCACATGAGAAAAAAACTGGACATGAAATTTGAAATATTTTATAAGCTCATTTTTACTGAATGCAGACCTTCTGTGAGGAAAAGCCGCTTAGTTTCAGTTTTAAAGTAAGAAACGACGTTCAAACGTCACAAACAGACAAATTGGTTTAATCATTTGTAAATATAATGTCATATATGTTATTAAAAGACATATTTATCATTATTTTTAGTGTAATATTAAACTGCCCTTCTCAAAATTATTTGCAGCATCCGGGTTACAGGGTGTTATTAGTTTTGAGCGCTTGTTATTTGAAAAGAACAACCCTTGGAATGCCGGGACTGGCCAATCAGAATCAAGCCGTGTAATAAGTTAATATAACAGATTGTTGATATTGTAGATTAATATGATATTTTAAATATAATGGTTTCTTTATAAATATGGTGATTATCTCTAAGGTGGACACCCAACTTCACATCTGATATTTACCTTCTGAATCTAACCCTGTCCTGTCAACAAATGGACACGTCAGCAGCTGTGTATTATCATGTCAATGTTAACAGCAGGGGTGCTTTTGACCCCAAATACCTCACCTTTACATATTCTTCTGACATTGAACACTTGTTGCTTTATCTAACATGAACAAAACGTTTATAAAAACATTAAATATTAGATGAAATTAGCACCGAATCAATTTTGAGCAGTTACTTGTGATCGTGTCAAAGATCATCTGAATATCCACATGCAGAGGGACAAGTGCATGTTTAGGAAAGTGCTTCAGTATCTTTTGTGCCATGTAGTGTTGCCTTCAGCCCGGTTGTACCCTACTACTGGTGATAACAAGAAAAGCGCACACATGAGAATATTGGTTTAAATGATAAAAAATCTACATGCATACAAAAGGATTTTCCTTTTCATTAGACAACGATGTCACTGTGGGCCCTTCAGCACTTGAATAAAGAGCAATAATCTACAGAAAGATCAATTGAAAGTGAAGAGTTTCACTGTCGGAATGAAATCACAAAGATGTTTCTCGGACCACCTGCAAAACCACAGCATGACGTCCCTTAATAACTGCCGCACTGCCAGTAAATATGTGTTCTTTTAAAGAAGTGAAAGAGAAGAAAAAGCAGAAGTTGTTTAAATGTGTTCAGCAGTTTCAGATGACACTTAACTCTCAACGCTACACAACACAACAGTAAGTGTCGTAAATTACAACATTTTAGGTTGTACGTAACTCATATAACTTGATAAAATGCCATTTTTCCATAACCTGCTTTACATGCTTGATATTTTTGGGTAGAAACTGTAATACCAAATGATGGACAAACATACCTTTGAGAATATGAAACCTCCTTTTTTTCCGCAGAAAGATGGAGATCTCCAGCTGGTTTCTGCCTCTTTATCTCACATGTTTGCCATCATGTGTCGTTCTGTCCATGAAGAGAATCATAGTGAATTATTCATCGCAGAACCTCTCGTCCGTTCCCACTGACCTCAGATCATCCACAGAAGATTTGGATCTGTCTTTAAATAACATCCAGAGCCTGAAGAGACAAGACTTTCACACAACACCCAGACTTCATCTTCTAAACGTCTCCTGGAACGAACTACAGCACGTAGACGTCTACACCTTCAACTCTACGGCTGCTTTACAGATTCTAGACCTGTCCCACAACAAACTCCAGAACCTCTCCAGTCAGCTGTATTTACTTCATGCAGGACATCTGCGCTTTCTGGATCTGTCGTCAAACATGTTCTCTGTTATGGCTCTCGGGAGAGAGTTTGTGACTCTTGAACACCTGCGGTGGCTCGGCTTGAGCGCGGCACGAATCCACAACACAGACTTGACAAACATCGCTAATCTCTCTCTCAGAACGCTCTTCATTAACGCTGACGGGACCAAGCTGTACGAAGAGAGCAGTCTCACGAGCGTCCGCGCAGAGAAGGCCGTCATCTTTCTGTCCAACAGCCAGATTGACGGTCAAATGGCCACCGATGCCTTTGTGTCCTTCAAAGAGTTACAATTCACAAACGTGAAGAACGAGACGGTGTTTCTGGAAGAGCTGCGTCGCAGAGGCTCCGTGCGGACCGTCAGTCTGGAGATCTCTCAGATGAGAAGCACGTGGGAAGTTCTGACGGGTCTGGTGAACACAGTGTTGATGTCTTCAGTTCAGCGGCTGTCTCTGTCAGATTTTACCATCACTTCAATGAGTAGGAACTCAGACGTGATCCTGGAGCACACGCTCGACCACTTCTCTGTCAGCCGAGCTTCAGTAACCACGTTCCTCTTCAATCAAGAAGAGCTTTATGACTTCCTCATCAACATGCCTGCAAGAAACCTCAGCATAACGCAAACACCCATCGTCCACATCACCTGTCCCGCATCCGTCAGCAAGATTGGAGTGTTGGATTTGTCCGACTGTGCTCTCACAGAGAAGGTCTTCTCCAGGGGACCGGATCAAGAGTGCACCACGCTGACGGGTCTGGAAACTCTGATTCTGAAGGCCAATAACCTCCGACATCTCAAACCTTTAACATCTAGAATCCATCTCATGAACTCACTGACACACGCTGACTTCAGTCGGAACTCCCTCACTTACACACCAGAACAGGGCACGTGTGTGTGGCCTCCGAAAATAGCACGCCTGGATCTGTCATCCAACAACTTCAAGCAGAACATCTTCAAGTGTTTGCCCACTTCCGTCCAGATCCTAAACCTCCAAAATAACCAGATCACCACAGTTCCTGCAGATGTCCCACTGCTGGACGCCTTGAGCGTTCTGGATCTAACGGCGAATCGATTACTGGACCTTCCCTCCTGTCTGTCCTTCCCACACCTGCAGACGCTCTCTGTGAGATCAAATTCCCTTCACGCACCAACACCCGAAGCCCTCCGCACGTGTCCACTTCTCAAGACTCTGGATGCCAGTCACAACCCCTTCATCTGTACGTGCGCCCTGCGGGAATTCGCCGCTCTCGTCGACAGCGAAGCGACACGACGTCCTGCTTTGATTCTAGAGCGCTGGCCGGACGCTTACGTGTGCAGTTATCCAGAATCCTGGAGCAACAGCACATTACAAGACTTCCACCTGCCTGAGGTCTCCTGTAACGCTTGGCTTCTCTCCGTCTCTATCCTGATCCCCACCATCACGCTGGTGATCGCCGTCAGCCTCTTCTGCAATAAGCTGGACGTCCCGTGGTACCTGAAGATGATTTGGAAATGGACCCGTGCCAAACACCACGCGCTCGTCTCGCAGGAGAGAGCCGAAGACATGGAAGGGATCCGCTTCCACGCTTTCCTGTCGTACAGTCAAAAGAACAGCGAGTGGGTTAAAGGACAACTGCTGCCCAAGCTGGAGAGCGGCGGCCTGCGAGTGTGTCATCACGAGCGGGACTTCGTTCCGGGAAAGACCATCGTTCAGAACATTCTCCGCTGCGTGGAGCACAGCAGAAGATCCGTCTTCGTGTTGTCGTCTCACTTCGTTCAGAGCGAATGGTGTCATTACGAGCTGTACTTCGCCAATCATCAGAAGGTTACGCGAGGGTCGGACAGCATCATCCTCGTTCTGCTGGAACCGCTGCCATCGTACCTCATTCCCTCCAAATACTGTCAGCTGAAGAGCATGATGTCCAGACGGACCTACCTCGAGTGGCCACAGGAGGGAGCTAAACAAACGCTCTTCTGGGTCAATCTCCGAGCGGCTCTGCAGGCCAACCTTCCCGTCCCATCAGAGAGAGACGATCAAACCTTCTGATCCGTTCATTCCAGGAACATTTCAGCGTGAAATTCTTTTGTCTAGAAGTGTCAACAAGAACAAACCAAACTTTTCTTTCATCCTCACAGTTTATCTCTAGAAAACACATCTTAAATGAAAAGACAAATGCTCACAGATACAAAACCAAAAAAGCACCGTTTTATTGTTTTAAGAGCTGCCAGAACAACAAAAGTGTGACTGCTGAATAACTCCACAATACATCATGAACATCACATGGTCTTTCCCAGCGTAACATGTGTTTCACAAATGAAGAATCTTTTTTATGTCCGTTAATGACTGAGTGAAATCAAACCACACGGGGGTCATGCTGTGAAGCATGGGTGACAATGTCAGGTCAAAGGTCATTCAGGGTAAAGACTGAATCAGGATGATCTTTTCATTGATGCAGAATCTGTGCAGAACGGTGAGCAGATTCTCTCCGCAGCGAGACACCTGACGCTCCATCGCAAGACGAAAATCCTCCTTCACACCTTTGGTGATCCCTCGAGTTACCGTGTGATGTCTACAGAAACAGACAGACAGCGTGTGTGAGAACATGTGAAGCTCACGTCTTAATGATGAAAACACAAAAAACACAATCATGAATCACAACACAACCGGATGTGAAAATGAACTTGCGACAGACATCCTCAGAATTCACATTAAGACATCAGCCAGAAGCTCTTATGAAGGCTTGTTTTGCTCTGGGAGACATCACACATTGATTCTAACATTTTACATTTTTAAACATTCAAACAATTAACTTCAATCATGCATTTCACTTTATTTAACATTCTATTATTGCAAAGGTCATTGTGAGTGTTTATTGTACTTGTGTGTTTCCAGTACTGACTGATATCGTGCTGATATTTGAAACATTATAATATTGTAAATAACCTAGCGTGATGTCATTAACCGTGAGGACTAATATCATGTGAATAAAACACACATTATAATATCACAAATGATCCTGTGAAAGCCAGTGTGATATTAAGGATGCTTACTAATATTGATTTAATACTGTCATACTGCAAAAAGAATACATCAACAGCCATTGATTGACAATCCAACATTTAAATAAATCAATAAAAAGCAGTAATGTAACTGGATATACACAGCGCTCACGTTTAGAAATGTCTGATTCCTAACTTCTGTTTAGTTTCATTAATCGACTGAGAATAACTGCAATAATATCATCTGTCTTCACTACAGTAACCTTTGGCTTAATGTTTGTCAAACTGCTAATCTCAACAATGCAATATTGTATAAAGCTCTATAGAAATAAAACTGAATTAACAAGCAAACTCTTCTGATTATTGCAAATAAATGTCTCTACACAAAAAATCTGTAAAAGTTGTGCACAATATACTGTATTAATATCAAGGAATTTTCCATATTCATTTTTTACAGTTGTTTTACAGTATTTTACATTTTGCACGGCTTTAAATTACAATTTAGCAATAATAGAAAGTCCGTAAAATAAATGATCATGTACTGGTAATTTTACGGGATTTTTTCAGTGGTCACCAGTTTTTGTGTCAAATCAATACAGTCCTGTGAGATTCACCCATTTATGCAAATGACAACACCACAATGAAAAAATAAGTGTACAAGTAGAACACAACAGAAACGTATGCAGTACGACACAATCTAACAAACTTAAAACGTCTTGCACGGAATGTGAGGAGGAACATGTAAATGCATGAGCAGGCTGGGAGGAGTTTGGAATGGACTGGGGGCGGGGTTTCGGTGATGGGGTGGGGTACCTGTCGGCCTTCTGAGCCCCTGGAAGCAGCGAGGTGTTTAGCTCCGCCCCCAGGGCGGGGCTGGGATTCCTATGGACAGCAAACACCATTTCATCATTACCCCGAGTGACAGGGCTGAGCTTTATCTCACAAACGCACCGCCGACACCACCAAACTCTCAAAACATTCTGAACCTGATCATCCCAGACATCACTGCCCTTCTCCTTCTGCTGTCGCGGCACTGGGACGGCACATGTGATGGTGAGGAATAAAGACCCACACATTTTCTAACCACAATGCATTGCTTTTGTCAGGCGGCAGGCGATCTGCGCGGCGCCGCATCAAGCTGATTAACTCCACATTCAGTGACGATGTCTGTAATGTGGGCGGGACTTACTTGATGAGCATGCCCTGATTGGGCAGCAGCTCCAGCTGGACACGCCCTCCTTCTGATGTCCGGAGGTAAGCGAACTCCTCCAGCATGTCGATGTCTGAGGGCTCGTGAAGGACAGAAACATCTCAGTGTAAAGGATCAGAGCGTCTCTTGATGAAGAGCTACAGCATCAGAGACATCATTTACACCAGAAGACCAACAAAAGCACTTCATCATGACCCCTAACAACACCGTCATCACACGGGAATGAAATACTCATTTGATCATCTTCTGTGTTTATGATTCATAACAGCTGAACTGACGTGACGTGACACAAGGATTATTAGAACATCAAGCACTTCGGCGTTTGGATACTGGTGACGTAGTTGAAGAAGTTCTCGTACTGGAAACTGCCCTGTTGACAGATCTTATCCACCGCTTTCAGAAAGAGATTCTCACCCTGCGGCCAATCATATTGCAGGAGAACGATCACATGACCAAGAGCCAGATCATCCCTGTTGTCTGTGAACGCCCTGAGCTTGACACGTACGGAGAGAGAGAGTTAAAGTGTGTCTGAATGTAAATGTGAGCGGTGAGGTTTGAGCTCATGTACCTTGAAACAGGCCAGCATCAGCTGAAGACAGAACGGCAGGATGGATTTACTGGTGCAGGGGACGAGACGCAGGTCGTTACCTAGCAACAGAGACCACAGACAAAGTCAAGAAGAGAATCCTAACCTGACCGCAGCGATGAAAATGTGCATGACTTCAGCTCTACTGACAATGTCATCTACTGAAGGTGAAGGTAAGTGAAGTCAGACCACACTTCATCATGAATCTCAGAAACAGAAATGAATGAATGTGATGTGTTGAGTGTGAGCGGACAGACGCAGACGCACACGCAGACGCAGACGCAGACGCACCTCTCCTGGGTTTGATACGAGACTGACGCTGATCATCGCTGCTCTTCACAACCTCCTCATTCTGAGGAATCAGACCGGCGACGGCTTCTAGAAGCTTCTCACATGCCATCTGACAACAACACCACAGAAAACTATCACAAAAACACACACACACAAACATGTGCGGTCTGATGATGTGTGTGTGTGTTACCCTGAACTCTCCCAGAGCGTAATGACACGACGCCTGCTGTATGACACATCTGTGAGTGTCCAGAACCACCGGAGATGAAGATGAGCTCGAATTCTGCTGAAGAGATGACATCACCGCCAGACTGGACAGAGCCTTCCGGTACTGACCCTACAACACACAACCGCTGTCAGACGCGCAACAAACAACACAACTGATCACACACAACACTGTCAGACGCACAACAACAACACAAGACTGACCCTACAACACACAACCGCTGTCAGACGCACACCAAACAACACAACTGATCACACACTGACCCTACAACACACAACCGCTGTCAGACGCGCAACAAACAACACAACTGATCACACACAACCACTGTCAGACGCACAACAAACAACACAACTGATCACACACACTGACCCTACAACACACAACCGCTGTCAGACGCACAACAAACAACACAACTGATCAACACAACCTGTCACCACAACAACAACACAACTGATCACACACACTGACCCTACAACCACAACCACTGTCAGACGCACAACAACAAAACCACACACACTGTACAACACACAACCACTGTCAGACGCACAACAAACAACACAACTGATCACACACTGACCCTACAACACACAACCACTGTGCTGACAACTACAACACAACTGATCACACACACTGACCCTCACAACCGCTGTTACAACAAAACAACACAACTGATCACACACACACTGACCCTACAGTAGACAACCACTGTCAGACGCACAACAACACACTGATGCTCAGACGCACAACAAACAACACAACTGATCACACACAACTGTAACTGATCACACACACTGACCCTACAACACACATCAGACACAACTGATCACACACACACTGACCCTACAGTAGACAACCACTGTCAGACGCACAACAAACAACACAACTGATCACACACACACTGCCCCTACAGTAGACAACCACTGTCAGACGCACAACAAACAACACAACTGATCACACACACACACACTGACCCTACAACACACAACCACTGTCAGACGCACAACATCTACATGAACAACACAACTGATGTGAATATGCACACACTCTGAGCCTACACAACACAATCACTGTCAGGCACACGATACAAACTGACGCTGAACTGTAAGAGTGGTGTGTATATCTGGCAGGTGACCTTGTGTTATCTTCATTAAAACATAATTTCTGCTTTAATGAACATCACAGACGACAGAGAATCAATGAGAAGTAAATAGAATACTGCTTACACATCATATTAATACACAAACAAACAAGATCATTTGAGGTTTCCTCGAGTCTTAACAATTATTGTGTGACACAGATTAAAGGGATAATTCACCACACAGACAGACATCACTCACTCCCCTCATGTCTTCTGAAACCCATATGATTGAATTGCATTGTAGTGTGAACTAACCCTTAAATCACAACACGACTGAATCTATCGGTCTGCTAACTGCCATTTATATACACAATAATTATATGAATAATGAAATGCAGCCTGTGAGATTTCACCTGATAAATGATCATATCTGTCAGAAAGATTCTGAACCACAACCACGTCTCTGTTCTCCACGCTGAACACATCTTTACAAACTCTGAAACACACACACACAACAGTGAACACCACTGCAGTATAATCATATCTAGAGCCGAGACAGACAGACAGACAGACGGTACCTGTCTCCAGGATCTGGTGTGAGTGCAGTAATTCCCAGCTTTCTCTGGCCGTACGGAAATGTTCCAGAGTCTCGGCCCAGCCCGACATCTCTGATGTGTTCACCTGTATGTGTCGACCTCTGCCTTTACACAACACATCCTCATCATCTGAGCTCTACACAAACACACACACACACATCAGCACCTCAGATCACAATCTATGATCTCAACAACAATGACCTTTGACCCTCACCATGGTTTTCTCTCGTCCGTCAGCCAGTTTGCGTTTCTTGTGTGCGTGTTTTCTCTCCACCTCAACATCAGTGTAAACACACGACAGATCCTCCAACAGAACCCACGGACACCCGCTCACAGACGACTGACCTGTCTCACACACACACATCATGTCACGGTGAATGAATATCACATGATTAAACAGCTGCAGTGTTATTATTGCTGATGTGATTTAATCATTTAAAAATGAACCATTCTGCTGACTGGTGAATATTACTGTAAAATGATTCATATACAAATACTCAGATCATCATCCCAATCAGAGCATGGCTGGATGAAACACACAATATTCACAACTAATCTGTAAATATACATATTTCACTGCCTATATCAAATGTTAACACACACACACACACACGCACACACACACTCAAGATATGTCACGAAGTTATAAACATAATATACATCATATATCATAAATAACCTGTGGTGAAAAGTTATACAGATAAACACACACACACGCAGTCAGGTCTCTCTCTCTCACACACACACGCAGTCAGGTCTCTCACACACACACACACACACACACAGTCAGGTCTCTCACACACACACACACACACACAGGTCTCTCACACACACACACACACACACACACACACAGTCAGGTCTCTCACACACACACACACACAGTCAGGTCTCTCACACACATACACACACACACACACACACGCAGCAGCAGTCAGTCTCTCACACACACACACGCACACACATTCTCTCTCTCTCTCTGTCGGTCTCACAGACGGTCAGGTGACTCACTGTGAATCAATGATGGTTGTACTGCAGAGACGTAATGTACGGTGCTGTAGAACAGAACCAGCGTGCAGCAGGTGACGATCTGACCGCAGCAGCGCGCAAACCCTTCAGCATCAGCAGACACATACCGACACAACTCTGTGACACGCTGCAGGAGATCCGAGTACGACCTGAACACACACACACAGCTGAACCAACACAATCCAGCAGCCGTCCAATCACATCACAGCATCTGAGTCTTACCTGATTCCCTTCTCTCCCTGCCAATCACACAGAGATCCCATCACACCCACCATCTCCAGCAGACGCTCCCACGGCTCCGTCACCACCGACGACTTCTCTGACAGCCCGTCAATCACATAGCGCTGACCCCGCCCCCGTCCGGGAGACTTCAGAGCACCCACTTCCTGTGAGGCTGACACGAGATCAAACTAAACATTTCACACGACTGAATAAAATATTAAAATACAAAAGGTGCAGAACAACACCGTAGCACACTACTGCCTGAAGTGCACACTGCATACTATTACACACTGAGTGTTTACCCGTCATCTGTCCGTCTGCTGATGGCTCCCGTGTGACGTAACAAATATAAAACTCTGCTGCTTTATGAAGATATTTATACAGCAAACTAGCAGGCAGACACATCTCCGGATTATTCAGAACCAACGGCAGAACATCACACACTGACACAGAGAGAGAGAGAAGAATTACATTCTCTGGAGGAGAATATTAGACGATATTCTAATAAATAATGAATGTATTTGTGTCTGTAAGCGATGGTCTGTGTTGGGTGATAAAACATCTGAATGTACAGGGATGTAGAATTTGTCCTCATGAATGTATTGATGTACCAAACAGCTTCCTGAAACAGTTGACGGGCGTATCCAGCTTCTCCACAGTCTCCGCCTCTAATAATGACTCTCCTAAAGTGACCTGGAGAAACGACAGAGGTCAGAGGTCACAGCGCACACACAAGAGTGAGTGAGTGAGAGAGAGAGAGAGAGAGAGAGACTCACTCCGTGTTGTACCACAGACTCCGGGAATCTCTTGAGTAACAGCAGTAACATCTCAGCCTTCTCCAGTGTGTTGAAACACTGTTCTGTGGCCTTCAACAGCATCTTACACTGTACAGGACCTGGAAGAGTCTCAAACACACCTGCACACACAACACATGACACTCATATAAAGCTTACACAACAACTGAACACACACACACGCGTTTGTTTTTACTATCCTAGTGGGGACATTCCATAGGCTTTTATTGACTTAATATCAGGCTTATGATATATTTATCCCCTCACCTGCCCAACACCTAAACCTCATCATCACACAACCATGGGCCAAAAAAACACAGTCCTCACAAGTGGGTTGTGATGATAGTTCACTTATTACTGAGGACATTTGGCCCTCACAAACAAATATTCACGAGTTCTCCTCGCAGATAATGAGGTGGGACAGACAGTACGTGCTGTCCCGGGAGGAAGCTCTGAGCTCGGTAATTCCTCCAGAACTCAGAGCACCCGCCCCTTGTCCGGGGAGACGGCCCGGGGTTATGCTGCGGTAAGAACGGGCTGATGGTGGAGGAGGGATGCAGTGAAAATGAGAGAAGGCAGATAAGGCGTCTGGTGTTTTTGTAAGGGTTTTCTCCGGAGCTGGTAGGATGATTGGTGAGATTAGTTTTAGAAAGCCAGTCGGGTTAATTATCCGCACGTGCTCCTCCCGAACTGTGTTAATAAAACATCAATAGATAAACTTGTACACATGTCCTTCACCTTTGAGAAACTGTGCATGTTTGTCCAGACTGTCGTTGCGTAACGCAGCGGTGATGACTGCAATCTCACGCCAAACCACCGGCTGCTCCGGAAAATTCACAAATCTGCATGACAAAGAATCAATGGATCATAACTGAATGACATCATCAGCTGAACCTGCAGTATGCAGTGACATCATCATATACTGTGACGCAGCTGACTCCACATGACTGTACACAAACAACTTCACACACAATATACTGTTCTCATACTGTACACAAACAACAGTGTTACAACACATACTGTACAACACACACAACACACACACAATATACTGTACATCTCATACTGTACACAAACAACAGTGTTACACACAACACACACACAATATACTGTACATCTCATACTGTACACAAACAACAGTGTTACACACAACACACACACAATATACTGTACATCTCATACTGTACACAAACAACAGTGTTACACACAACACACACACAATATACTGTACATCTCATACTGTACACAAACAACAGTGTTACACACACAACACACACCCACATACATCTCATGCTGTACATCTCATACTGTACACAAACAACAGTGTTACACACAACACACACAATATACTGTACATCTCATACTGTACACAAACAACAACACACACACACAATATACTGTACATCTCATACTGTACAACAACAGTGTTACACACAACACACACAATATACTGTACATCTCATACTGTACACAAACAACAGTGTTACACACAACACACACAATATACTGTACATCTGTACATCTCATACTGTACACAAACAACAGTGTTACACACAACACACACCCACGATACTGTACATCTCATGCTGTACATCTCATACTGTACACAAACAACAGTGTTACACACAACACACACCCACGATACTGTACATCTCATGCTGTACATCTCATACTGTACACAAACAACAGTGTTACACACAACACACACCCACGATACTGTACATCTCATGCTGTACATCTCATACTGTACACAAACAACAGTGTTACTTACTTGTGTTTTTTACACATGTGTGTTTATTACCTGTATGTTGAAGTCTGTCGGGTAAAGTGTGCGGGCGGTAATGAGCCAAGCTTTCGCCGCATACGGATCCTGCGCGAGCTCGAGGTCTCGCGCGCGCTTTACCAAAAACTCACAGTCACTCTGCGCGGACATTGCGAAATATCCACAGGACACCTGTCACTCTTTAGATGTTTAAAACCTAACAACACTACATTACCAGCACACTGAAAAACACACGAAACCGGTGTAACTTCCGTACAAAGACGGAAGTAGTTTCAAAATAAAAG
Source organism: Triplophysa siluroides (assembly GCA_006030095.1). Lineage (NCBI taxonomy): Eukaryota > Metazoa > Chordata > Actinopteri > Cypriniformes > Nemacheilidae > Triplophysa > Triplophysa siluroides. The sequence continues at coordinate 32,180 of VCII01000509.1, read as the reverse complement.
TCTCTCTATAATATCAAGTATCCCAAGGATAGCAAAAGCTGCGCCTAAGCTTGTGTGTGTCAGTTAGCGGTCCCCAGACAGTAACTGTTTCTTAAACAAAGAAAATGATGTTTATTGGAAAATTTTAAAATGCAGAAAGGTTTGTGTGATGGTTACAGGAAACAATATGCAGTTCATCATATTGTAAAAAAAAATGTGTTTATGGAAAGTCGACATCAAACATGGAAATCAAAAGTGTGTGTGTGGCTGGGAAAGACATATGTTGTGTTTAAACTGAACTCCTTTTCACACTGTTTTATTTATGTAAGATACAAAGGAATATATATCATAAATATAAGAAAATCATGGCAGTTGCTTGTTAATAATTAAACTCCAAAGTGTTCCCTGCTGCTGTAAGATGGTTGAATCAATATGTTTTGAGCTGAAGATGTTCAGTATTGCAGTGTGGTTGTTGTGTTGTGATGTTGTGGTGTACAGTTCTTCATTATTAACAGGCAGTGAATGAGCTTAAAGGAGCTGCTGCGTACAGCACATATATGACCATGTTTATTTTTGAATACACGCATGGGCTGATGTCTGTATGTTTGTGATGTAGTTTGAGTCGTGTGGGTTTTGTCCCTCTATCTTCTCTGTGTAACAGTTCTGTAAAAATGTGAAAAATATATCAAATAAAGAACAGATTCTCTCACACTTTCACTGCAATCAAAAGAATAAACTGAACATGAAAACAACAATAATGTGTTTCAAAAGTCTAAACATGCAGCTGCTTCTTTCATCACAGTTTTAAAAAACAACTTTGATGAAACTTCTGGTTTGTGAGGAAAGTTCTGCTTTCTCAGAGACGCAGATCAGATCAGATCAGAGAGAGACAGACAGAAGTGAGTTGAGTGTGTGTGTAGTCTTGTGTTGTGCGAGTGTGTGTGTAGTCTTGTGTTGTGTGATGTTCAGAGAAATGTTGTTGATGTTTGGACTGATGCTGCTGATGTTCCAGATGATCTCATGTGAGTGAAACTCGTCTCATCAACATTTAAATATCACATGTTTGTTGTGTGTGAATCAGCTGTGGTGTTGTGTGTTTGTGTTGTGTAGGTGTGGATCAGACGTGCAGGTTTGATCAGACAGAAATCTGTTCTGCAGCTCTGGGACACAAACTCTCTCTGCAGATGGTTCCAGATTCTCAACACTCATATGACGCAACATTAATACACAACAAAACAGGCGACAAAACACTTGATCCAACATGTAGAATTATAAATGACCAGATGAAAGTGAATAGTTGTGATCTTTACAAGAGCAGATCTGATGTTATGATCAGTAACGGTGCTGTGATTATAAATCATGTGACCAGAGAAGATTCAGGGAGATACACATTACATCTTATTGACTCGGCTGAAAAACAAACATCTAAAGGACTTCACGTGAATGTTGAAGGTACAGTAACTACACTTGTACTTTAGTTTTGGATCAGAGTTTGTCATCAAGTGTTGGTTTATTTTATGTGTGTGTTTTGAATATTCACAGACCATTGTGTTCATGTGAATATTGTTTGTGTCACTTCTAAAAACGTTGTGTTGTGTTTCTCTCTTCCACAGGTCCACCAGTTGTTCTCATTGTGTTGGGTTGTGTTACTGTGATTCTCGTTGTGTTGTTCATCACAGTTTATCACATTTACAAGAGGAAGAAACATCACAAGTCAACAGCAGGTGAGTTCATGAATCTGCTGTAAATCTTCAGAATTAAACAAACGTCATTGTTAAACTGAGACAGATTCTGAAAGCCGCAGCACTGAACTTCTGCTCACGGTTCACTCATCTGGTCGATAAGAGCATTTGTCTGTTTCCAGTGTCGTGAATAATGTCGCTGTATAAACTTCCTCGTGGGCAGCGCAATACACCTGAATTTGTTTACTAAACTGAACTAAAATTAAAATCATTTTAGGAACATTATTTTAAGGTTGAAAAGTTTATCCAGACGATAGATTGGCTTAATAAGACTAGTTGTTATAATCCCACTATTTCAGCACAGTTGAATTGCCCAATAGGACATTTCCACGCCTTACTCATGACAGGGGAAGCAGTCAAGAATGTGAATAGAGGAGGTCTGAGGTTCCACTGGGTCGTCGGGTGACATCCTCTGTGTTTGGGGGATAAATGATTATAGAAATACACAGCATACTAACCTTTCCTTGCCATTATCAGAGAGACATCTCATGAGTTGTGTGTCCCACTTTCATCACATTATCCTGAGTGACAGATGCCTTTTGGTGAGGTGCTACTGAAAACGCCCTTTGTGTGGTTCCCATCAATGTGACACATGGTCAGTTGTGCAGCTCGGCCTCAGTGGGTGTTACAGCCCTTTATCACAAGACACCCTCAGCCAAGGGAGCCCAGCGCAGGTGATCAGACCTGTGTCGCATTGTTACAAGGTTCAATTCAATTCAAGTTTATTTATATAGCGCTTTTCACAATGTGCATTGTTCCAAAGCAGCTTTACAGAAGCAAAATAAGAAAACACAGAGGTAAAACACAGCACAGTGCATAGTGTTTATAGAACAAGCAATATCATTCTAATAGATAATATCTAATAAATTAATAAATAGATAAATAGATGCAGTCTCCCGGTGAGCAAGCCAACACTGCCCTGCTGTGGCGAGGAACCAAAACTCCCTTATTGGTAGGTCATCTGGACCGGTCTTGACTCGGTCTCGACTGGTCCTGGTCTTGGACTCGACTTAGGTGGGCTTGACTACAGCCCTAGAGCTCAGTGCCCTGGTCCCCTATGGAATGCCATTACAACCCATTACCAAACTCAACGCAACCTTACGCGCCAACCCGTCGCCTAAGGCTGTTATAGCCCCACTGAAGATATTTTGCGCCTTACAAATATCTTCAATGTCCAGCTGTCATGTGTGACGTTATTGTTCAGAGAGAGTAAAGGCCCGTTCAGATGCAGGAGATGCGAAAAAGCGAAACGAATAGCAGACGAACCAAGCTTTCATATCAACGATGAAACGAATGTTCGCTTTATTCTATTTGACCCCCTGCACGGTAGATGGCGCTGATGGGAAATACATTTCACGCCTAAACATTAGGTGGCGCTCAACCGCTATTCTGCTGAGAAGCTTAAAGCGTAGTAGACAGGCTACCAGTACGGAATGAGCAATGTCGCTACCCGATCCGTCCCGGAAACACGATTTGTTCCGCGCATGGGCGAAAGTGCGTCTACTTCCGGTAATTCCCGTTTTTACGACAGTCGACTCGATACGTTCTAATTGGCGCCACTTCCTGTTATTACAGACGTTTTACTACAGTCTGTTAGTGGTGATATTGGAGAGTACAAAAATGGTTGGAAGCGCTATGTGCGAGAGAGTGCGAGTGAGTGAGCAAACAAGGGTGACTGGGTTAGGTTGAGTGAGTGATTGGGTGGGGTTTGGGTGGTTGTTTGGAATAACCAAATGTGTAAATAAATGTAATAAATACATAAATATCTTTTTCTGTGTGTTTCTTAAATGCAGACATTTGTTAAAATATTAGAAAAGTTAGGTCAATGCCCTGTTCCTCAATCAGCAATTTAAGTAGATGAATAGATGTTTGAGTGTGTGACTGAGAGAGGCTGGGTGGGAGGTTGAGATTTAGTGAATGACTAAAGAAAATAAGGAACAAATGTATAAATAAATTGGATGAATTCTGAAAATCCTGCTTGTCAAGGGTAACCAGGTAAGGATTTCAATTATTTAATTAGGTTATCAATTTGTGCCACATATTAACCTTGACATATTTTGCCAAAAAAAAGGTTTTAAGAGAATCACTAATAAACATATTCATTTTAAGTTTTATAGTTTTTCTGTAAATAAAGAAGTATTTTTATATATAAAAATCAATTTCTCACTCCTGACATATAATATTTTGTCATATTGTATTTTCTTGGAATCAAAAAATATAATAAAAAGCAACATAAAGATTATTAGAGAAAAACTACTTTCCACTCTTTACAGGATTCTTTGTGTATCCCTCGTACGTTTCACCAAACCATTATAATTTGTAATGTGTTTAATGTCTTTTGATGTTAATTGCTCTTTTTTTATAAAGAGTTTATTTAAAAATATATTGGACAAACACCTTTTTTATTAAAACTGCCGTAAATTGTTTCGAACAGAAGTAGACGGAGTTTCACGCATGCGCGGAACAAATCGTGTTTGCCGTAAATTATTCGGCCGGAAGTTGACGCACTTTCGCGCATGGGCGGAACAGATCGTGTTTCCGGGACGGATCGGGTAGCGACAAGCAAAGCAAGAGAAAAGAAAGAGGATATTGGGTTGAACATATGCTCGAGAAGAGAGAAGAGCACAGGGAGGTTAATAGATTGATCCAAGAGTTAACTACCGTTAGCTGTACCACGATCGTTTTCATCGTGACTTCAGGACGATGGTCTGGGGGTTCATTAGTTACCAAATGGCATTTGCATTGCAGCTGTGCTGTTTAAACAGTTGTAAATGTGTGTACACTTGACTTGATGTTTGGTTACATGTGTCTTTGCTTTCTACCTACAAGCAAACCTGCTTAGTTATTGTATATAAATAAAAATGAGAAAGTTTAAGACACTGATTGTATTTGATGACTTTTACTGGTACCTTTAAACATATTTGTAGTATCCAATACTACAACATAGCGTGTGAATTGTATTCATATGAAAGATGATATATATATATATATATATACATACACATAGTTCAGTGGTGATCCTCTTCAGGGGAAGCAGTAATGCGAAGTTCGGCAAACGTGTATTTAGCCCGTCATGTGCACCGCGCATCATGTCACAATACGTGCCTGCTGCAGACGCGTCGAAAGGGTTTTTAATAAAAGAGACGCTCGCGTTTGCTAAAATACTCGCTTAGTCTCATGTGTTATCAGAGTTAAGTGTTAACGCGGTGTCTTCTGAACGCGCGCGTCTCTTTTATCATAAACCCTTCGACGCGTCTGCATCAGAAGGTACATTGACTCCCAAAGTCGCTGGCATCCAATTTAAAGCTCTGCTTTTGGCTTACAAGATGACCACTGGTTCTGCCCCCCAGACAGACATCTGTGCCCTCTATAGTGAACAACCTCTTGTGTCACAAACTCACTTCTTTTGAACTGTTCTGTGACCTGTCTCTGTAAGATCAGCTGAATCTTTAACCACCTAATGACACATCTCTTTCATCAACACCTCATTTCTATTTCTTTCCATTTCTTTTCTATGCTTATTTTTACATGTATTTATAGTTTCGTGTACTGAGACCAGTTTTATAGCACTTATGCCGTTTGTTGCCTTGATTGCTTCCATTGTTTACCTCATTTTATTTAGACATTTAGCAGATGCTTTTATCCAAAGCGACTTACAAAGAGTTTAGGAGCAATAAGCGATATGTCATACAGGAGCCATAATACATTAAGTGCCAATACAAAGTTACTGGTTTCAACAAAAGCTACCACGACCTGTTGAGAGAAAGGTTTAGTGTTTCTTTTATAAGTGGCTGTGGATAAAAGCATCTGCTAAACGACTAAATGTGAATGTCTTCAGTGTCTCTGCTGCTGTGGTTGTCAGTGCAGAAGTTAGAAAAGCTGAACTGTGGAGAGAATGATAACAGAGCACAAGAATATCACTATTTGTGACAAAAACACACTTTCTCCATTTATCCACCCTAGAGATGTGTTCTTCAGTGAGATGTCATCATGTGTTGATGATGTGATGTTTGTGTGTTCAGAACATCAGACAGAGAGGAAAGAGAAGAAGGAGGAAGAGCTTCAGTACGGTGAAGTGACGTTTACTCCAGACATGTCCAACATTCAACAACAACAACAACAACAACAGCAGCAGCAGCGGAGGTGTATAGAACAGGACGAGTGTGTTTACTCTCACATCAAATAAACAGTCCACAGTTCTGAGCATATCGTGAATATTCATGTGTATTTGTGTGTAAATATTTTATTGAGAGAGAGAGAGAGAGAGAGCTGGAGTGTGTCCAGCGGCTTTAACGTGTTTAAAATGTAAAGTCAGAGTTAAATTTGTCGACTGTCTCTTGTTGTGTTGTATTTTTATTCACAGTATGTACAGTAAATCTTCACTTGTGTAGCACTACACACTTCACTGTTTATTTTTTTCAAGGATTTGGATATTTCATTTCTTTCTAGTGACATACAGTTAGGTCCATACATATTTGGACAAAGGGAGATTTTTTGTTATTTCAGCTGTGTACCAAACGGTATTTAAGTTACTGTTTATAATGGATATTGTCTTAAAGTTCACGCTCTCAGCTTTATCACTCAGGGTCATAATGTTTTACTCACACACATTAATGGTGCAGAAACATCACAACAAACATGTGATATTTAAATGTTGATAAGACGAGTTTCACTCACATGAGATCATCGAATAACGCTTTTATTCAGAAAGAGGAAGTTTTATTGCAAACTAATTTTCTTGCAAACGAAAAGTTTAATAGACTTTATAATGTGACACACAAATAAACTTCTTGAACACATTCTCTTAATAAAACAAGAGCAAGAGAGAGAAAACACAACTGCTGCAAATGATGATATACAACTATAAATTATTTAATTATATAGTTATATAAAATATATATTTAGACAGTTAAGAGTATAAAACAGGTGATAAACACTGAAATAAGATCTTCAATAATGGCTTCACAAAACTCAACATCTGCTATGACAAAACAGCTAAATACGTAAACAAAACTGAGCTCAACATATCCATTCATCAATCACAAGTCTTTATGTAGATTGTGTACATGTTGTGGTTCTCTGATATAGATTAAATAAACACACAATCCTGGGGCCCGTTCTTCGTACGTCGCTTATTACATCCGAGATCAAATGACACATCCAAGATGATATCATCGTGCTAATCATGATCCGGCTAATTGGGTTCTTTGAACCTGCCGCTTATGATTAGTATCGCTGGATTGAGTTATCTGAGATAATTGCGCGTTCTTGCACTGGTTTAAAAGGGGATATGTAGAAACAATGATCAGCAACGCTGTTATTGGCTGTTCAGCATGGCTAAAGAACGCGCCCAGTTTTTCTCCCAAGCAGAACAAGAGCTTTAAATGGAAGGTTATGCCGAATTTGAAAGTTTAATTAAAACACCAGGGAACACCTCAAAGTCTGCAAAAGCCAGGAGAGAGGGCTGGCAAAAACTAGCAGACAAAATGCGTTAGTGGTGTCATGTTTCTATCACTTTCTACTTTATGTATTTGTGCATTTAAAAAAAAAAAATATTTCATAAACTTTGTTCTTTTATGTCAGAGTCACCACGGGACCCACTAGAACATGGGAACAAGTAAAAGTGAAGTACAAAAATATTCTACAAAATGGTAGCCTTTACTTCTTCTACAGTCCTTATTTTAAAAAGCCACTTTTTTCCTCTTTTTAAAAGCCACTGTTAAATGATGTGATTGTCTATAACAGCCACCAAGATGCACCCCCACAATATACCCCAGCAGAAGAGCTGGCCTTCTTCAATTCAAACCGACACATTGTGGAGGGCATCCCTGGGGCCAGCTCTTCCTTAGACCCAAAGCCAGGGACCAGTAGCAGCCACACCTTCATACTGGTAGGCTAAATGAGCTTTCAATTCTCTTAGTACACTGTAAAATGGTTTGTTGCTGCATTAAATGAAGTATAATCCAAATGGCTGGTACATTTGAAATGTTTGTGAAAGTGAAAACTTCTAAACTTTTAGTTCATATAAAATATGTTGCCATGAGTTATTAATCACGATTTTGTTTACAGTGTAGTTAATTGTAATGACATTATGTCCCCCCTCTTTTGTGCAGTTTTAGATAATACACCAACACTTTTACCTGTTCCCAAGCAAGTGGTGGCTGAAGCATATGCAGTAAGTTGTGTTTTTCTAACTTTTACATCACAAGGAAAGAGTGCAACACTTTGTAATACCCATTTATTTCCATTGCACAGGACAGTGAAGAAACCCTCTCAGATTGTCCTTTGGAGGAAGAACCTGTAAGTGCATAAATAACTTGACCCTCATTTGTATATACTGTACCTATTCTTTCTGTCTGCAACATGAGTTGCAGGAGTCCACACCTAGAGAAAGGCTTCCAGAACAGTCTGCACAAAGAACTGCTGATACAGAGGTGGGGCAGTGTTGTACTTTTACTTTTGTTGCATGAGGCATGTTTTGACCCTTTTTTTTCACGAAATTACACAGGGTGACATCCGTACCCTATATATAAACGGCATCTTAAACAGAAAATTGAGTATTTTGAGTTGAAAAAAGAGAAATTAAGAGGAGAAATAGAACTCGACAACTTGAAAAAGAGAAAATTGCACTGGAGATAGAGTTGCTTCAAAAGGACCTTCAGAGTAAGTGCTAATACACTATTTCACACATAGTAGTATTTCTGACTTAACATAACTATCTCTTATTGCAGGCAAAAGATGACTTGCTGGCTTTTCTTTATAAAGAATATTTTCAATAAAACTCAAGGAACTAAGCATATTTGTCTTGTCTTTTATTATATTCAAAAATGGTGTTCCACAATTCTGTCCCGTGCAGCTCTGCCACTAGGTTGGTCCAAGTGCACTGGCTGGAGGTCATCATCAGGCTGCACCCCCACCACAGGGGTCTTTTCCTTTCTGATGGTGGCAATGTTATACAATATGGCACATGCAACAATTATGTCACAGGCCCTGTCAGGTGCAACCCTCAGACTTTTCAGACACTGAAATCTTCCCTTTAGTTGCCCAAAGGTCATTTCAATGCGTGCCCTTATCCTGGCTAGAGCTGCATTGTAACGGGTTTGAGGTCCAGGGTTTGGCTCAGGGAAGGGCGTCATAAAATACTGCCTGCAGGCATAGCCCCTGTCTTCAAGCAGGATCCCGTCAAAATCCCCTGTATAATGGAAAAATGCAGTTCTGTTAGGCTCAGCATAATACTGTGTATAATACTGTGAGCTTGAACTGTATGTTCCCTTACCACGTTCAAATAATGTGCATAAATGTGACTCTCTGAAAATTCTTGAGTCATGCACTGATCCTGGCCATTTTGCTTCCACATTGGTGATATGGAACAGTCACATGCCATCTAAGAGATTTTAGTCAGTCAACTGCATACTTTTTGATTTCATTACTTTTTTTTTTTAAGTAATGTATTACTAATCAGGAATATTATAAATGGTAATCGTAATTTACCTGCACATTTACACTGTGAACCCCCTTTCGGTTCACAAAATCCCCCTCATTGGGGCCTGGTGGGGCCTTGATGGGGACGTGTGTGCAGTCTATGGCACCAATCACGTTAGGGAAGCCTGAAGGACACATACTGTTAGTCATACTTATTGGTATGGTCATGATTGCATGTCATTAACAATTATAAATGTACCTGCAATAGCAAAAAAATCCTGCTTTACAACCTGTGGTCTTAAGTGGCTTGGAAATACCACAAAAACCCCTAAAAACTGCTTGAGCGCCAGGTAAACTTTGCGAATGACACGACAGACAGCACTTTTCACCAAGTTCTCTGCATCTCCAATAGTGTAAAGGAACGTGCCACTCGCAAAGAATCTCAGGCCAATGCACACAGTCTGTGCTGTTGTTAAAGCCCGGCTCCTCCGTGTTGAACACGTAATGTGTGGTTCCAACAAATGAATGATGTAAATAACACCCTCACGAGAAAAACGGTATCTCTCAACAATGACGCTATCGCGCTGCGCTAAAGGATCCTGTCTATCCCGCAATATGCGATTAATTCGAAAAGCTCTGCGAATTATTCTTGCACCTTCCGCAACAGGTTGCTGTCGTAAAAATGGACAAGACATGGCTGCGACAGACTTACCTATCTCCTCCTCTTATAAAGCCGCAATCTAATCCTGTTTACATGAAGTAAGCCTGCTCCAGAGCAGGTTCAAGCTTACGGACCTGTTGCTATGACAGCAAGTCCAGGATGAGCGTCCAAGAACCAAACAATCCAAGATCATGCCAAATCGTCAACAATCAAATCCAGCTAACCGAGTTAGCGACGTACGAAGAACGGGCCCCAGATCTGAGAAATGCATCAAAACAAGTGAAGAAAGCCTCTAGAAAACTGTCTCATGTGCAGCAGCGTGTTGTTCATGTGTTAAACCACAGGTTTACAGTTGCACTTAATGGCTAGACACATCTCTCACATTTGGTCACTTTTGAAAAACTTGCAGCCGTACACAACAGAAAATGGTACATTCAATATGAACTAAAACTACATGTCTGAAAACACTTTATTCTCCAGAACAAAAGCAAAGGTCATCACTCAACAAACACACTTTATGACACATAACAAACACTAATAAAAGTTTTCTGTTGTTTACTGTAACAGCTGTTTAGAATTCAATGATGAGACCATGTTTACATCACAATACAGAAGTATTACTCACTACTCTTCTATACAGGAATGAATACAAAAGACACAAATGTGGCAGATTGTCATCTTCTTTACTTATGAACTAAAGATAAAGAGTTGAGTCGGAGTTTGTGTTTGAATGAGAACAAAATCCATGTCATTTGAAAGCTTAACATTACATTATTGAAGTAAGGAGAGATCGTTCATAGGTTAGATCACATCAACTACTGCTGTATATGTGTGAAGAGGTTTAATCCTCTTGTTATAAATATACAATGGCTTCACCGTTTGATGAAAAAATCATTTTGATTCATTTTGAATATTTATGTGAACTTTCCTCTTACAATATCTTACTACATCAAATGTATTTTCATATGGATAACAGTCAGTGTTGGGCAGTAGCTAACGTCAAGTAGCAACGCTAGTAACTTAACTACATTTTCAGGAGTTTTAACACAGTGGAGCTTTTCCAGTAGTTCAGTGGCGGTGTAGCGCGACCAGAAGATTCCCTGCGTTCCAATCAGCATACTGTCCGTCCTAATAGTGTTAGAAAGTAGAATAAGTATGTCCCAAATCACCGTAGTATGTTGAAAATGGTATTCCAAAGATTCCTGGATGGTCGACTACTTCCGGTAGAAATAGGAAGTGCAGAATGATGCACACTCTGACGGCTGATATTACCCACAACCCACTGCGAGTGGGCGGAGTTTAGTGACGCTCCACTGCATTAATAAATGATGTAACTGATGCATCACTAAATGAACAAATGTAAGTATACAGTAAACATTACACGTGAAATAATGAATGAATAAATACCTTAATGGAAACGAGAGCTGTATTTTGATGTGTGACAGTTATTGGCCACAATGTTGTCTAGGCAACAACGGCCACTTCCGCTTCCTGTTAGTCTCTTCTGTCATGCACTCAAAAGTACCTACTATTCCAACACAAAAACACCACCTATAACAGTAGTACAGTATTTGGGGAGTTTGTGTCTGAAATATAAGCTGTATTTTGGAAGCCTGGTTGTAATCAATCTCTGTGCTCTAAATTAACACCAAATTATCTGTTCTTAGCCTTCACAAAAATTTGACGGGAGACTGTGAAGTTATATTCAGCAGACAAACAAAAAAGTATTTGGAATGGAATATAACCTACAGGGCAGGCTGCCAACTTTAAAACAATCATTTGTAAACAATGTTCACCGGACTACGGAGCGCATAAAGGGACAAACATCTCGCGCTTTTTGTTTTAATCTGCGTATTGAGGCAAACTTTGGATATGAACAACGTTGAGTCAGTTCTTCTGATATATTAATTTTATCCCTAATAATATATTAACATTCAATTAAAATAATAACATGCTAAAGCTAAAAAGGTCAATAAACCGCATATGCTGGTCAGGTGGGTTTTGAAGCATGGTAGAAGTTTGGTGCTGGTTTAAGATGGTCATGTGCTGGGTTTAGCTGGTTTGTGCTGGTTTAAGATGGTCATGTGCTGGGTTTAGCTGGTTTGTGCTGGTTTAAGATGGTCATGTGCTGGTTTTAGCTGGTTTAAGATGGTCCTTAGCTAACCAGCTCAGCTCTAAAATGTTGTTTTTCAACTGGGTAATAAAAGATGGGTTAGTGTATTTAGGCCTTTTTACTAAAAATTGATAAGAGGGATGTCATTTTTTTTCTTGACATATTCCACTTGGCATTAAACTTTTTAAGATAAATATTAATTGTCATTCCCAGTTACAGTCATGAAGTTACAGGCATTATTACGACCATTCTGCAGTACTAGGACTAGATTCTTGACTGTTCAATATGTGTAATGTGTTGGACTACACTGCACATTGTCTCTATTAATGAAACACAATTCAAATTAAATATAGTTCAACTGTCAATTCATGTTTAAGGGGACACTGAGATGATCTATTTAGATTTAAGTTAATCACAATTCATACAGGAATGAGATTCAGTGCTGTATTATAATAAATATAACAATTTACTTGGTATATAGGGTGGAGCGGCTAAGGTCGTCACTGTCAAAACGGGTCAAAGGCGGGTCAAAACACTACATTGACCAACCATCATACACAACAGTCGAGAAGTTAATATAAATGGTTACAGCATTTTCATAGTCTTTAAAATAAGATACTAGGAACAAGTAGGCGAACTTTTGCGGATTTTCTAAATCACAGCAACCAACTAATCTCCGGATTAACGCGCGGGGCCTCCAAAGAGCTCTCAAGCGCCACCAGCTGGTCGTTTTCAGAAGAGCACCAGGTATTATTATTTTAGCTGGCTAAAAACGCTTTGGAGGACACAGTTTAATTGATTCATTTATTGGTAAGCATACAGCCTATTAGTCTCTTATGCATTCATGTAATGTAATGTAGCCAAACCAGAGAATTAAATCCAGAGGATTCCGGCATTCCGAGATACGTCATTTGCGTAGCTGTAATTCATAGGCGGGGATTATGCTAAATGTGAATGAACGTGCACTGTTCACGAGTGATTGGAATTCATTAACATACACACGTTTTACTATCAAATCGGATGTTTACGAAGGTTAGTGAATCCGGAGGAGAGTTTTCAGGAAGGTCAGTTTTATGCTCAAATTACTCTGAATTTACTCAAATATTTACAAATGTTTCATGAATGAGGCCCATTGTGTTTCAACTGAACTCCTTTTAACATTGTATTCATTTATGGGCCATTCCACCGAATGTGTAACATTTGTAGGATATAACTAGTCAAAATAAATGAAGAATTAAAAGCACAACGACACAGTAAACACTTTAAAATGAAAAAATCATGTGAGAAATAATATAATGATCGTCTTCATTCTTACAGGATTTTGAGTGAGATCACAGTTCATGAGCAGTGAAACTTTGCACGTCAATATTTCCCACATGAAGTAAAAGAACACAAAGTGTATGACAGATTAATTCTTTTACTTTTATTTCAAAATGACAATAACTGCTGTACTGTAGGTGTGTATGAACATACAGATCCATCTAAACCCTGTTTATAATCAACACACACTTTTATTACTAAACCTTTAACTACACAGTGAACTGCGTCTCTACTCGACTGTAAAAACAATCTTTATGAAATAATTTCTCATGTATTTGATCTAATCTGCTGCCGTCTCTTGAGGCTGTTGTTTAAATCTCTATTCTCAGATTGGATCTACAGAGCAATTTCTTCTTCCAGTTTCCCTCCTGAAAACACATCATCATCATCATCATCATCATCACACTGTTAATATTTGTGTGTGATCACGAGTGTTTCTCACCTGATGTGTGTGTGTTGGACTTTCTGATGTAGATGTGAAAACCTCCCAACAGAAGCAACAGAATCATCATCTGAAGACTCCACACAATCACAAACACCATAGACACTGAATCAAGACACACACACGCACGCACGCACACAAACACACACAAACACACACGTCATCATAAGATTGATTATCATCTTATCTTCATATCAGAACTATTTTTTAACTATGCATGACGGCACTATTGAGTGTACACTGTGCAGTATATAGTAGGCAAACTATAAGATCTTCATTCAGAGGTCTTCAACTCTGTTCCAGTCATGAGAACAACTCTTCAGAAGTCTGCGTGCAGGTGAGATTACTGTCAGAGAGACTCGTACCGTGTGCTGACGCAAGCGTGCTATTGGTCAGTGCAGAGGTCACAGAGACAGTAGTTGATTCTGTAAATCACAACACGCACGAATCATCTGATCGTTGTCTCTGTCATGTTGTGATCTCTTGTTGCTGTTGTGTGTAAATGTGTAAGTCTCACCAGTACAGTAGTTGAGAGTAATGCTCTTCTCTCCATGACTGACGTGATTCTTCACACCGCAGCTGATGTTTCCAGAAGTCTCATGGTCCAGACCGATGGAGTCATTTCCTTCTGTTAGTGGAAGTCCATTGAGAGTCCAGCTGAAGATGAGCTCGTCCCCGTCAGACGAGCAGAACACCCGCCTCTCTCCACTGCTGCAGTTGACTGACACGTTCACTGAGCCAATAGGAGCTGGAGGGAGGGGCACGTGACACACACACACACACACTCACTGAGGCCTGAGCTCATATCAGATTCATGGATATACATTATATTTTCTTAGATTTTTAAGTTCTTCAATCATTGTTTAAATGTGATTTGTTTTGTCATGCATTAGACCTCTATCCTAAGATCAACAAAAACAATCAAAGTGATCTCTTCAGTTACGATACACCAGTGGTAATGTTCCAGTATGTTCTTTCTTCAGATGATTTCTTCTGATGGAGAGTTACTGTACCTTCAACATTCACGTGAAGTCCTTTAGATGTTTGTTTTTCAGCCGAGTCAATAAGATCTATTGTGTATCTCCCTGAATCTTCTCTGGTCACATGATTTATAATCACAGCACCGTTACTGATCATAACATCAGATCTGCTCTTGTAAAGATCACAACTATTCACTTTCATCTGGTCATTTATAATTCTACATGTTGGATCAAGTGTTGTGTTGCCTGTTTTGTTGTGTATTAATGTTGCGTCATATGAGTGTTGAGAATCTGGAACCATCTGCAGAGAGAGTTTGTGTCCCAGAGCTGCAGAACAGATTTCTGTCTGATTAAACCTGCACGTCTGATCCACACCTACACAACACAAACACACAACACCACAGCTGATTCACACACAACAAACATGTGATATTTAAATGTTGATGAGACGAGTTTCACTCACATGAGATCATCTGGATCATCAGCAGCATCAGTCCAAACATCAACAACATTTCTCTGAACATCACACAACACAAGACTACACACACACTCGCACTACACAAGACTACACACACACTCAACTCACTTCTGTCTCTCTATGATCTGATCTGATCTGATCTGATGTGTGTCTCACTGCACTGACGCTTTTATTGAGAAAGAGGAAGTTATGCCCCAAACTAATGGTGAAAAGTTTCCAGTAGTAGACATTATAATGTGTTAAGTTGTGTGTTAAATAATTAAGTTGCAGCAGTTCCGACAGACTCGAAATGAATGAAGACTTGTGTTTAACAGAACTAACCCTAACTTGACAGGTGGCTGCAAATATTTTCTTGTTTGCAGTGGTGGAAGTAACGAAATACCAAAACTTAAATTTCTGTAATTGAGTAGTTTTTAAGGAGTTTAAAAACAGTGTACTTTTACTTTTACTTGAGTACATTTTAGGTGCTGTATCGGTACTTTTACTGCGTTATTTTTGCATTTTCACATTGTCGTCCGTACTTTATGTTTTATGTTCATGTGATTGGCTAAGGAGAATAATCAGTCTCGTCATGTGACCCCTTCCACTCGCGCATAGAAAACTTGCGTCACACAGATTTCAAGACATCTGCCGTCAATGTAGTTTAATCATGGAGGAGGACGAACGTGTGCGGCAGGCAGGGCGCGTATCAAACGGCGGTTTTGCGCACTTGAAAGTCACTGAGAGAAAGTCACTGAGAGAAAAGGGACACACTACGAAGGCTCGTCCGAGATATGGAGAAATATTGAGTTCCTGTATCACTCCGTTCGCCATGTTTCATCCAAACGGTTAAATCATGAGATAAAAGTGTCCCTCTCTCTCCAAAGTCTCCACATCAAGTGCTCTGCCCTCATAAGTGAGTAGGGAATATAGGCGATTGGACGCATGCGAAGCAGTTTCGCAAACTGTGCATTACCGGTTATAATGTTGTAAATAACGTTCAGTTTCTCGCACATTTCGATCGATTCGCTTAAATAAGACGTCATTAATACATCGAAAGAAGCCGCAGGATTAGTTTTATGATGCCTCTGTCTGTGTTTTGAGCTTTTAAAGACATGAACCATGATAAACCATGGACCACAACTCCAGGTAAACATCTTTATTGTTCTACCTAAGAAATAACGTCACGCACATCTTGGATGGTTTGAGGTTGAGTAATTGATCAGTCAGCTCCTCTACAGATAGGACTGTTATGCTAATCCAATGCACTTTAGGTTACAAATGTTTTGCATGCTGTATTTGGGGCTCTTATTTATTCATTTGCATTGTGGGGCCTAGTACACATGATTGAACAGTGTCAGAAGTGCATAAATGCTTTTAACTGGAAAACTGAGCTCATGATAAATAGACAGACGGACAGACAGAACAACACATTGGATGGTATCCAGTTATAACTTATGCTTTATCAGAAAGGTAAAGATGTGTTTTTTTATAAGTAGCTATTTTCTATACAAATCTCCAAATTTTATTATTAATAATTATTCTTAATTCAGTCAATAACACCGCCTAAAAAGTAACAAGTAACTAGTACTCTGAGTAGTTTTTACTTAATTACGTTTTTAACACCAGAACTTTTACTTGTATTTGAGTACAATTTCAGCAATGTAACAGTACTTGTACTTAAGTACAAATTTCCAGTACTCTTTCCACCACTGCTTGTTTGTCTCTACTGTCAAATATTAGTTTAGATGCACTAATTGTACCGTGGATGTCGTTCACAGCCATCTTCACTCCGGTATTTCGCTCAATGGTTTTGTTCTCGCCGCATACCAGTGTTTACAGCGGAAGTTCAAGGTGGCTGAGCCGGCACATAAGATACGTCATAACCAAATGTTATGTGATTGGCTTACGGGTACACCAATGATTTTAAACTTCAGACAAGCGCCCCCCACAAGAAAGTAAACACTTGTCAATTATGCCCTTCCATCCAGACTCTGTCTACGAATTCAAGCGAAGTATTACCAGTCTAGTAGTGTATGGTGACAGAAATGAAGTATCAAACAAAGACACTTTGATCATTGGGTCCAAACAAGATGAATTCAGTTTTGCTCTCGTTAAGACATAAGAAATTAGTTGATAGCCAAAGTTTTAATTCATCCAAGCAATCCAATGAAATCCATGAAAATGTTCGTATTTTCAAAATGTTATTTGGTATGAAAGAAATGGACACATGCTCCATATCACATGTAAGTAGTGCGTAAAACCGCACGTAACGTTCTGTATTCTTTTAGACAAACTGATGACATTGCATTTTGATGCACTTTATATCATAATAATATTTCACGAGTTCTTTTGCCCTGTCTTTGATGCATGTTTACTTTTTAACTTTGGGTAAAATGCAGAGCTGCTCGTCACTGTTCTTTTTTATACAGCCGTCCAAACACAGTTCATTGTATTGAAGTATTGAAGTATTGTGTTACAACTACCTACTATTAAGGGCTAGTATAAGTAGGCAAATTGGAACGCAGGGATGGATAGTCTCATCGACAGGTAGATGAAGTACAAAACACTTTACAGCTAGTACTTGATCCGATAATAGTAGTATTAGGGTATTTTGTTTTAATATTTTTGTCGGAAATATAAGCAGTATTTTTGGAAGCCTGGTTGAATGATTGAAATCCATCTCTGTGCTCTAAAATAACACCAAATTATCTGTTCTTAGCCTTCACAAAAATTTGACAAGAGACTGTGAAGTTATATTCAGCAGACAAGCAAAAAAATATTTTAACTTTAAAACAATCATTTGTAAACAATGTTCACCGGACTACGGAGCGCATAAAGGGACAAACATCTCACGCTTTTTGTTTTAATCTGCGTATTGAGGCAAACTTTGGATATGAACAACGTTGAGTCAGTTCTTCTGACATATTCATTTTATCCCTAATAATATATCAACATTAAATTAAAATAATAACATGCTAAAGCTAAAAAGGTCAATAAACCGCATATGCTGGTCAGGTGGGTTTTGAAGCATGGTAGAAGTTTGGTGCTGGTTTAAGATGGTCATGTGCTGGTTTTAGCTGGTTTGTGCTGGTTTTAGCTGGTCCAGCTCAGGCCCGCTACCATGCTTCAAATCTGCATATGCTATTTTTCAACTGGGTAATAAAAGATGGGTTAGTGTATTTAGGACTTTTTACTAAAAATTGATAAGAGGGATGTCATTTTTTCTTGACATACTCGACTTGGCATTAAACTTTTTAAGATAAATATGAATTGTCATTCTCAGTTACAGTCATGAAGTTACAGGCATTATTACGACCATTCTGCAGTACTAGGACTAGATTCTTGACTGTTCAATATGTGTAATGTGTTGGACTACACTGCACATTGTCTCTATTAATGAAACACAATTCAAATTAAATATAGTTCAACTGTCAATTCATGTTTAAGGGGACACTGAGATGATCTATTTAGATTTAAGTTAATCACAATTCATACAGGAATGAGATTCAGTGCTGTATTATAATAAATATAACAATTTACTTGGTATATAGGGTGGAGCGGCCACACACATTGCCTTTGCACAGGGCCACACCCCTGTCCCTATTACCTACTTCCTATTCCCTGCTCCCTATGCCCTACTCCCTATGCCCTGCTCCCTATGCCCTGCTCTCTATGCCCTACTCCCTATGCCCTGCTCCCTATGCCCTGCTCCCTATGCCCTGCTCTCTATGCCCTGCTCCCTAAACCCTGTACTTGTGCCCTATGCCCTGCTCCCTATGCCCTGCGCTCTATACCCTACTCCCTATTCCCAGCTCACTTCTCCCTATGCCCTACTTCTTATGCCCAGCTCCCTTCTCCCTATGCCCTTCTCCCTATGCCCTTCTCCCTATGCCCTATGTCCCTATTCCCTGCCTGCTCCTACCCTGCTCCCTATGCCCTGCTCCCTATGCCCTGCTCCCTGTGCCCTTCTCCCTGTGCCCTTCTCCCTATGCCCTTCTCCCTATGCCCTTCTCCCTATGCCCTACTCCCTATGTCCAATGCCCTGCTCCCTATGCCCAATGCCCTGCTCCCTATGCCCTGCTCCCTAGCCCTGCTCCCTATGCCCTGCTCCCTATGCCCTGCTCCCTAGCCCTGCTCCCTATGCCCTGCCCTGCTCCCTGTGCCCTGCTCTGCATGCCCTACTCCGCATGCCCATTCTGTCTGTGTGACTAGATACAAAATATTGTGTTTCAACTGAACTCCTTTTAACATTGTATTCAGTTTTGGGCCATTCCACCGAATGTGTCACATTTGTAGGATATAACTAGTCAAAATAAATGAAGAATTAAAAGCACAATGACACAGTAAACAGTATTGGCACTTAATGTATTATGGCTCCTGTATGACATATCGCTTATTGCTCCTAAACTCTTTGTAAGTCGCTTTGGATAAAAGCGTCTGCTAAATGTCTAAATGTAAATGTAAACCCTTTAAAATTAAAATAATCATGTGAGAAATAATATAATGATCGTCTTCATTCTTACAGGATTTTGAGTGAGATCACAGTTCATCAGCAGTGAAACTTTGCACGTCAATATTTCCCACATGAAGTAAAAGAACACAAAGTGTATTACAGATTAATTCTTTTACTTTTATTTCAAAATGACAATAACTGCTGTACTGTAGGTGTGTATGAACATACAGATCCATCTAAACCCTGTTCAATATGTGTAATGTTTTGGACTACACTGCACAGTGTCTCACACACACACATGCACACACACACACATAACAACACACCAGTCCTCCGATCGTTGTCTCTGTCATGTTGTGATCTCTTGTTGCTGTTGTGTGTAAATGTGTAAGTCTCACCAGTACAGTAGTTGAGAGTAATGCTCTTCTCTCCATGACTGACGTGATTCTTCACACCGCAGCTGATGTTTCCAGAAGTCTCATGGTCCAGACCGATGGAGTCATTTCCTTCTGTTAGTGGAAGTCCATTGAGAGTCCAGCTGAAGATGAGCTCGTCCCCGTCAGACGAGCAGAACACCCGCCTCTCTCCACTGCTGCAGTTGACTGACACGTTCACTGAGCCAATAGGAGCTGGAGGGAGGGGCACATCACACACACACACACACACACACACACTCACTGAGGCCTGAGCTCATATCAGATTCATGGATATACATTATTTTCTTAGATTTTTAAGTTCTTCAATCATTGTTTAAATGTGATTTGTTTTGTCATGCATTAGACCTCTATCCTAAGATCAACAAAAACAATCAAAGTGATCTCTTCAGTTACGATACACCAGTGGTAATGTTCCAGTATGTTCTTCTTCAGATGATTTCTTCTGATGGAGAGTTACTGTACCTTCAACATTCACGTGAAGTTCTTTAGATGTTACTGAGCCAGCCGAGTCAATAAGATGTAATGTGTATCTCCCTGAATCTTCTCTGGTCACATGATTTATAATCACAGCACCGTTACTGATCATAACATCAGATCTGCTCTTGTAAAGATCACAACTATTCACTTTCATCTGGTCATTTATAATTCTACATGTTGGATCAAGTGTTTTGTCGCCTGTTTTGTTGTGTATTAATGTTGCGTCATATGAGTGTTGAGAATCTGGAACCATCTGCAGAGAGAGTTTGTGTCCCAGAGCTGCAGAACAGATTTCTGTCTGATCAAACCTGCACGTCTGATCCACACCTACACAACACAAACACACAACACCACAGCTGATTCACACACAACAAACATGTGATATTTAAATGTTGATGAGACGAGTTTCACTCACATGAGATCATCTGGAACATCAGCAGCATCAGTCCAAACATCAACAACATTTCTCTGAACATCACACAACACAAGACTACACACACACTCACACAACACAAGACTACACACACACTCAACTCACTTCCGTCTCTCTATGATCTGATCTGATCTGATCTGATGTGTGTCTCACTGCACTGACGCTTTTATTGAGAAAGAGGAAGTTTTATTGCAAACTATTTTTTTGCAAGCGAAAAGTTTCCAGTAGTAGACATTATAATGTGACACACAAATGGACTTCTTTAAAGTGCATGAAAGGATTTTAATTCACTTGGCAGACACAATTACTCTCCGCATCACGTCAAGTGGTTCTTGGCCTCCATGTCGTACATTAAAATCCTTTAACGCACGGCTAGCTGTGGATTATCACACTTATACCGCGGTCATTTGTCAAGCTACAGCTGTTATTGATGTTTACAGTGTCATTTTTTTGATCAGAAAGGTGAAACAGACAGAGATTCTCGTCAGTTAATTTCAAATCTGATCAAACTGACTGGAACTACCCGCATAAAAGTTTTTAAGCAGACCTTTCAGCCAATCAGAATTCAGTATTCAAACAAACCCCCTGTTGAAAAAACAGCATATGCTGGTCAGGTAGGTTTTGAAGCATGGTTGCTGGTTTGTGCTGGTCCTGAGCTGGTTTAAGAGTTAAAAAGGTACCTGATAAAAAAGCAGAAGTCAAAAGCTAAACCAATGCTATCAACAGACTACACTTAAAGGGGTCATGTGGCACGAATGCGTGTTTTTCTGTGTGTTTGGCGTGTTATAAGTTGCTCATGCATGTATTAGACTCGTAAAATTGCAGAAATGAAAGTGTGGGAACAAAAGAGTCATTCTATGTAAAAGCGAATGCTCACCCAGACCTGCCTGAAACACCTCATGTAACCACACCCCCACACATCTACGTCAGTTGGTGGTCTGATTTGAATAAGACCGCCCAAATGATACGCAAGTAAGGTGGTGTACCTGTCAGTACAACTGAAGAGGAACCTGATGTTCCAAATATGGTCAGAGGCGTTACATGTCCCTCACACGCTTGCAGTATTCCACCAATCACTACGCACTGATGTTCCCTGGGGAGTAACTCTGTGAATGAATCTGCATCTACGTTTTACGAGATTTGTGCCCATGTTGCATTATTTGTGAGCTTTATATGTGCGATGACGTGCAACGCCCCCCCCAAAGGAAGTGGTCACTTTTAGCAACATGTTAGCAACCGCCATTTCTAAGACAAAATAAGGCTTTAAAAAAATCACAAGCAGGTTATAATTGGTGTGTTTTATGTCATAGAATAAAACGTGAAAATATTTAGAGTTTTTGTTACCACAGACCTTATTTCGGGCGATTTACCAAAAACCCATTCAAAAAACCTACAGGAGCGATGGAACCGGAAGTACTAAAATGCTAACTCGCTTCTGGGTTTTGCACACAAAAACACGTCATCTCTGAGCCTCCCCATTGGGTGAGAAGTTATGGATTTGTGTTTCGAAAAAGAGGAGCTGTAAAAACTGTAATAAGCATATATTTTATAATTTAAGTGACTCGTAAAGTAAATTTTCATAAATACCCCAAATTTGACGTTACAGCTGCACTCAGTTACATTATTATTTCCCTGCTTATAACATTCCTCTGTTGGCTGACATCAAAAGACCAAATTACACCTAAACAGGTTCATCAAATGAAACGTCCTGAATCTCAACTAATAATCTCTCTCTGTTCTTCATAAACATTTCCTCAGTTAGTTTAAATGAGAGTCAGTGAGAGCAGCTGTGACGTGTCAGAGGAGATCTGGTCCTCCCGGCTGAGTCTGGTTTCTCCTGAGGTTCTTCTCCATTTATTCAGCATTGGAGTTTGTGTTCCTCATCACAGGGCCGTGTTGTCGTGCTCACCGGGAGATCGCTGATATTAGATATTATTCACTAGAATGATCTTACTTGCTCTATAAACACCACGCACTGTTTGTGTTTGACCTTTTCTGTGTTTTCTGTTTTCAGAAGCTGCTTTGGAACAATCCACATCGTGAAAAACGCTATAGAGATAACATTGAACTGAATTATTTTGCTAATTGGAAACTAATGATAAAGATCCCACTTCTTTTATATTAGCTGCTTATTCATTTAGTCAAGTAGTAATATAATAATATTTATAAGGTAGCAAGACAACATCAACTAGCAAGAAATTCAGGAAGGTGTTTGTTTTAATTTGAGGCTCTTTCTCACATCTAAACGTTCTGCAGGTTGTATTTAGTTTTAACATTTGTGTATCGTTAAAAAACTTCTGTTTGATAATCGCTGTGTTCTTCTGTCCTGTGATGGCACTCAGAACATTTAAGATCTGTGGTAGATTTGACATACTTCACAGTTTCCCAGCTCGAGCTCTAGATCATCACATGATTCACTTGCGTCCAGCCCACAACTGTGATAGACTATAGTCCATCTCTGCTGTGTGATGAACATTCCGGTGTTACCTGAGAAGAAAATGTGTAGTATTTATACACAAATACAGCCTCTGAAAGTATTTAATGACAAATTACAACTAAACTGTTCAGAAAAATGACCAAATATGCAAAGTAATCGTATTCCATGAATAATCTAAAATAATGATGTTGTAATTATAATGATATATTTAATGATATTGTAATATTTGAATATAGGTTTTGACATTCTATAATTAAAGTTTCTGTGTATTTAGGTACAGTTCTCCAGCAGACGGCTTTTGTCGTTGCAGTTTCCATATAGGCTGAAA
Organism: Triplophysa siluroides; assembly: GCA_006030095.1. Lineage (NCBI taxonomy): Eukaryota > Metazoa > Chordata > Actinopteri > Cypriniformes > Nemacheilidae > Triplophysa > Triplophysa siluroides. The sequence continues at coordinate 8,496 of VCII01000509.1, read as the reverse complement.
TCACGTGGACAAACATGCATGTAAAACACTTTCACTCATGTGTGGACATATATCACGTGTGTGATGTGTGTAGGGAACTTTGAGTCTGTAAATAATCATCTTGGTTTATTTTTCAGTGTTTTAAACGTTGTGAACGGTTTCCTCCTGATGAGCGTCTGCTGTGTCACAGTGTCTGTGGTTTAAACTTCTAGTGTTTACATAACATGTGACATCTCGGTTTTATCTTTCACAAGAACATCTATCAGTGACTTCCCTTATACAGAAGATTTGTGTGTGTGTGTTAAAGTGTTACCATACAGTATGTCTGTGACTGACACATCTCCTCACCGTGTCTGTTGTCTCATCAGGTCTCCTGCATTTATTCTGCTCATCTTGACACACTTGAAGCTGAAGTGTATAAATCCTGCACCCCCCCCCTCTCTCTCTCTCTCTCTCTCTCTCTCTATCCCCCCACTCTCTCTCCCTCTCTCCCTCCTCACTCTCTCTCTCTCTCTCTCTCTAAAGTCTGTTAGTGTCTTTCCAGTGTGTGTGTGAAACTTCCTCTTTCTCAATAAAACTGTCAGTCCAGAGAGAGACAGAAGTGAGTTGAGTGTGTGTGTAGTCTTGTGTTGTGTGAGTGTGTGTGTAGTCTTATGTTGGATTGAGAGAAATGTTGTTGATGTTTGGACTGATGCTGCTGATGATCCAGATGATCTCATGTGAGTAAAACTCGTCTCATGATCTTTACTTACTCATGAATGTATCCTCAGCTTTCACTCCTCAAGCGGAGCAGTGATATCTTATATAAATCCAATAACTGTGTCTGAATTGGAGCTAGAGATGTCAAATGAAACAGTCAAACCTTTAAAGCGTTAAAATAAGAAGCAGATCTGTTAGAGAGTAAATTCATTTGTTGACTTCAAACATGTTCAGTAAGAACACTGCAGTTATAGAGAGAAGATCACGCTGGCAGATCTACAGCCGCACAAAACTGAAGAAGGTCTTGTCGGAGCCTGTGGCTGTGTGAAGAGCTCTAGACATGCTTCTGGTGACCTGAGTTCAGGTCCCGGCTCATGGTCCTTTCCCCATCGCCTTCTGTACTGTCCCTGTCTTATCAAAAATGAAGAAAAATAAATCATATGAAATAATATTGTGCAGTGCAATACTCAACAGCTACAGACCTCAAATCTGCTGTTTGACCAGATCACAGCACACAGACATAAATACTCCATAACACTGACTGAAGTGAAGTACTGTATTCTTAATGCTGATGAGATGCTTTTGTCTGCATTTGACACTGACCAGAAACTCTTCTACTGACACAATGCAATGAAGTTACTATCAACACTTAATTCTTGAGGATTTTCTGTTTGTAGTTTCTCTTTAAAGCTCATTGATTGTTTATTATTCAGTGATATTTCATGCAATTAACTAATGAGAACAAATTAATACTTCTAGTAATATGTTGCGCAGTGAGTTTTAAACTGTAGATTGCAGTGTTTCTGCCACTTAAAGCAGATAAAAGTCTGTTTTCACTGATCTCAATTACAGTAATTATCAGTGCAACTCTCTCTCTGTGTTGTGTGTTTGTGTTGTGTAGGTGTGGATCAGACGTGCAGGTTTAATCAGACAGAAATCTGTTCTGCAGCTCTGGGACACAAACTCTCTCTGCAGATGGTTCCAGATTCTCAACACTCATATGACGCAAATATAAAACATCACAAAACACTTGATCCATCATGTAGAATTATAAATGACCAGATGAAAGTGAATAGTTGTGATCTTTACAAGAGCAGATCTGATGTTATGATCAGTAACGGTACTGTGATTATAAATCATGTGACCAGAGAAGATTCAGGGAGATACACAATAGATCTTATTGACTCGGCTGAAAAACAAACATCTAAAGGACTTCACGTGAATGTTGAAGGTACAGTAACTCTCCATCAGAAGAAATCATCTGAAGAAGAACATACTGGAACATTACCACTGGTGTATCGTAACTGAAGAGATCACTTTGATTGTTTTTGTTGATCTTAGGATAGAGGTCTAATGCATGACAAAACAAATCACATTTAAACAATGATTGAAGAACTGTCAAATCAAAAATGTGTGTTTATGACGTGCCCCTCCCTCCAGCTCCTATTGGCTCAGTGAACGTGTCAGTCAACTGCAGCAGTGGAGAGAGGCGGGTGTTCTGCTCGTCTGACGGGGACGAGCTCATCTTCAGCTGGACTCTCAATGGACTTCCACTAACAGAAGGAAATGACTCCATCGGTCTGGACCATGAGACTTCTGGAAACATCAGCTGCGGTGTGAAGAATCACGTCAGTCATGGAGAGAAGAGCATTACTCTCAACTACTGTACTGGTGAGACTTACACATTTACACACAACAGCAACAAGAGATCACAACATGACAGAGACGATGATCGGTGTGTGTTGTGATTTACAGAATCAACTACTGTCTCTGTGACCTCTGCACTGACCAATAGCACGCTTGCGTCAGCACACGGTACGAGTCTCTCTGATCTCACCTGCACGCAGACTTCTGAAGAGTTGTTCTCATTATGGAAGTGTGAGTGTGTGCGACTGTCAATGTGTGCGTGTTTCTACACAACTGTCCAGATTTCATGTTGAGTTGTTAGTGTTTCTATTCTTGTTGCTGTTGATATCAATAAACTTCAATTTGTGTGTTTGTGTCACTTCTAATAACTTTGTGTTCTGTTTCTCTCTTCCACAGATCCAGCTGTTGGTCTCATTGTGTTGGGTTGTCTTACTGTGATTCTCGTTGTGTTGTTCATCACAGTTTATCACATTTACAAGAGGAAGAAACATCACAAGTCAACACCAGGTGAGTTCGTTCTCATGAATGGTCCAAACATCATCTCAGGTCGGTGTTAAAGAGAGAGAATCATATCATTAAAGAATCATAATAAACACTCACTGCAGGCTGTCCAACCTTCATCTCCACACTGAAATCATCTTTTAGAAACAAATGTGATCTGGATATAATGTTTGGGACAAAACCGCTTTGTTATTGTGACCCAAATATTAAAGATAATTAATTTAATGCTGAATCAATGTTGAGAATAATAATGTCAATCTCACATTAAATCTATTACCTCTGTTAGCCAAACATGTTCTTTAAGTAGTTGTGTCCTCAACATGTTGTGTAAAGTTGAATGAAACTGCAGCTTTGAGTTGAATGTTGTGACTCTTTCAGCAGCTCAAGCTTGTGTGGAGCTGATTTATGCTGACATCAATCACATGAAACCCAACAGAGAAAATCATGTGAAGACAGCAGGTAACACAGAGCTTTCACTTACAATGAAGCAGAACATCTCAGTTTAATATTGATGTGATGTTTGTCTGTACAGATATGAGTCCAGCTATAGATGTTGAATATGCCGCCGTGGGTCCTCAGACCAAGAGAAAAGAGAGAAAAGAGAAGAAAGACAAGAAAGAGAGAAAAGAGAAGAAAGAGATGAAGGATGAAGAGCTTCAGTATGGTGAAGTGACGTTTACTCCAGCCGGGTCAAATATTCAACAACATCAGCGGAGGTGTGAAGAACAGGACGAATGTGTGTACTCTCAAATACAAACACACAAACTGAAACACTGAAACACACACAATGCATTTCACTTCAGTAAGATTTATTTTCATAAATGATTTTGTTTATTGGGGGCACGGTGGCTTAGTGGTTAGCACGTTCGCCTCACACCTCCAGGGTTGGGGGTTCGATTCCCGCTTCCGACTTGTGTGTGTGGAGTTTGCATGTTCTCCCCGTGCCTCGGGGGTTTCCTCCGGGTACTCCGGTTTCCTCCCCTGGTCCAAAGACATGCATGGTAGGTTGATTGGCATCTCTGGAAAAATTGTCCGTAGGGTGTGAGTGCGTGAGTGAATGAGTGAGTGAGTGTGTGCCCTGCGATGGGTTGGCACTCCATCCAGGGTGTATCCTGCCTTGATGCCCGATGACTCCTGAGATAGGCGCAGGCTCCCCGTGACCCGAGGTAGTTCGGACAAGCGGTAGAAAATGGATGGATGGATGGATGGATGGATGGATTTTGTTTATTTGGATTTGTTATGAGTGTTCCTGTAGTTCAGTGGCAAAGCGTTGTGTTCATAATAAAATGTGTACCTTTAATGCACTGTAAGTTGTTTTTAGATAAAAGCATCTGCCAAACGTGTAATGTCATGCATCTGATGTATATTTTAAAGGTTGATGAGGCTGATATTATTTGTGTGTTTGTGTTTTGTTGTTCTATATTTGGAAGGGCACAACTGTCCTCACTATCACAGTGATCTATCAACACACGCGTGAAGTCATGTTACTGCTCCTCACGAAATACTAATGCTCATGTAGTGTCTCATGTAGTTGGTGTGATGGCCGGGTTTAGGGTTGAGGGATAGAATATGTCAATATTCTGTGTGTGTGATCATGAAGTGTTTAGATTTCTGTGGTTCAGTGGATGGTGATTTTAATTCTTCTTTCCCTTCAAAGCTGAACTTCCTCTTTCAAGTGTAAAACTTACAGCTGTTTCAGAGAAGATCTGAATAAGTGATGTATTTGCATTCAGACAGTCTTATGATTTCATATTCATGTGTGTTATATATATATGACTTTATCATTGAAATGAAGAACAAATAAATATTGTTTCTGCAGGTGAACTGGTGTTGTGTGTACTGATATAATGTTCAGATGCTTTGATTAAAGAATGAATGACAGTATCAGAACGAACTATTGGGTCTCACACCAAACAGAATTGTTTGTAAACTCAACGCTGTCACGGCCCACATTCACCACTGGACTACAGTACCCATAATCCTTTTCACTCTTCACACCTGATCCCATTATCTGGACATTATTAGTTTATCCCCATCACCTGTCTACCCCTCCTTATCTGTCCTATTTAATGCTCTCCTTAGTTCAGTTCTTTGTCCAGTTTTGTTTATGTATCTGGTGTTGTGCTTGTCTCTGTGGCGGCGTGGATTTTAGTAAGAAGTTTTGGATTATCTGTGGCTCTCGAGTGTGTATGTGAGAGACTTTCAGATGTTGATTTTCCTCAAAGTTCAGCCAAAAATGAGAATTCTTTCATCATTTACTTGATATCGTTCCAAACCTGTGTGAACTTCATTCATGTACCACATGATGACAGAATTAGAATTTTTGTTAAATGTTATTTATCCATTCCTGAAGAGTAAAACAGAAGACAAATGCTTTACCCATAAAAACAGTTAAATATGAATCAACGTTCACTTGTCTTTTATGTTGTTGATGCTTGTAATCATGTTTTGGTTAAAGTTGAGGGTCAATGGTGACATTGTAAAATCAATCAAACATTAACAGTTTAAACACATGATCTTCAGTGTACTCCCGTCATCAAGCCTTTATCATCTCTTTAATGGACATGAATCATCTGACAGGCACTTTGTACAGGCCACACCCACCTAATGTGTCGAGAGGTCAAGGTTAACCTGACCCGACCTGATCTGACCCACACCGGTCTAACTGTCACAGGTCATGAAATGATTTTAGCCTAAAGATTAATGATGGCTTTTGTTGGTCATTTTCACTTAGTAAAGCTTTATTTTTTTGTTTAACCTGAAAAACCTGTGTGTGTGTGCGTGCGTGCGTGTGTCAATGATTAAACACATTTAGTTGTGCTTCTGTTTTTATCACTAAACAACATTTGTTTCCTCATGTTATCATCCCACTTCTTTGTGATCAGTAAAGATTTGCACGCTAACACTCAAGTGCAGTCAGATTACACGCGTGTTCACTCCAAACCATACAAAATACACATTTCAATATTAATACATTAAAACTAAGCAAATTTTAAAGAATTCAAAATCGTACATTTTATATCAAGAATTATATAAAGAAATTAGAAGTTACAATTTATCTCGTGACAATAAAATCTGATTTCAGAAACATAAAGATTTTTTTGCTGTTTTTGAGTTTAGCGAGAATAAAACACATCTTCTCTCACCACCAAAGGCCTAAAAATATTTTGTTTTTATTAGAAAGATGACGTGGACATGAATATGTTGCATTAATTTAAATGCAGAATTTTGCATCAGGGTTTTACTGGTTTAGTGATCTCTCCCAAACAATGTTTTAAGAAGCAACAATAAACAAAAAGTAAACATTTTGTTGATTCAGTAGATAGCAAATATACATAGAAAAGTGGTGATATCAGCGCTCAATATACAGTCATTCATTAAGAATTCTCTTCAGCAGTCAGTGTGCGCCTATCAAAAACTGACATCACCTTCATTCTTCACAAAATATTGAAATACTGTGTGCTTTATTCACAATAAAACATGTGTGTAGTGCAATGTGAAACATTTACTGTTTATCTTCAGTTTCTCTCAGTATTCCTCTTTGATGGAAGGGGATATATGATTGTCTGTCATTAAAGTGTTGTTGGTGCTGGTAACCATGGCGACGCTGCTGTGGACGGATGCGCCGGGCTGTGACGTCTGCTCAACCTGCTGCAGTCGCTTCTTGTTCATCTTTCTCTCTTTAGCTCGTCTGTTCTGGAACCAAATCTTCACCTGTGAAAGCGCGAGTCAACATTATTCACCTGTACAGCCCATAAGAGAGCAGGGAAACTCCTTCAAGGTCAAAAATAAGAATAATTTGAGGGTGACATTCCTAACATCTGAACATCACAGCTCTCGACCCACCTGTCGTTCTGATAGGCAGAGAGCCACAGCGAGCTCCGCCTTCCTTCTGATGGTAATGTAGCGACTGAAATGAAACTCTTTCTCCAGCTCCAGACGCTGTACGTCACTGTACACCACTCTGTATTTGTCCTTCGTCCGGGTCTTTGCACCTGCCATGCCTGAGGATTCACATATGAAAAGATTTCACAGAGACGTCAGGCACCGAACATTATGAAATGGCAAAATATTTTGGAAATCTCTCCAATAAAACACTTCTGACATCAGAATTTTTCTCCACACAAACAGCCATGCTGCATGAAGTTATATTGTGCAGCTGACACATAATATCATTTCCATCCTTTTGATTTCTTTCCACGTCTGGAAACTTTTATTTAAGTGTCAAGAAGGAAGGATATCAATGAAGATCTCGGTTCCTGTTTTTATGATCCGTGTCAGCATCTTAAACCAATGAAATCTGAGATGTTCATGCTGAAAAAACCCTCTGTGTGTGTGTGTGAAACCACTTAATACTCCTCCATCAGTTTTAGTTCCTCTTCTAATGTTCAGTGTTGATAAACTTACCACATCTGCTACACACAACACACAACACCCAACGTTCACAACACTCATCTCACGCTTGTGTGAAACCACATTTCACCATCAGACACATTTCTCAACACTCACGACACTTCTCGCAAAACTGAGGTCAGCCTCACACGGCAGTGAATTTCACATTGAAACTGATCTAACACATCCTACAGGTGTAAAAGTGAGTGATTCCTCCAGAACACAAGCAAACGCTGTCAATCAGTGACACTTATGATGTTGGTTTCTGCTGCTTTACTTCCCTTTCTACAGAACACTGTTCACATAATCACAACGGCTGTCAAATAAAATCAATCCTACTTTTCCTACATTTTAATAATTCAACTAGTGGTTCTGTCATTAATCTTCTACATACGTATATATATATGTCTGTCTGTCTGTCTGTCTGTGAGTTTGGGTTTATTTCTATCCAACACAACACAACACAACACAACACAACACAACACAACACCTCGCACACCCTCAAAAAACATCATTTAGATGTTTAATAATCAGTTTCCATCATGAGGACAACTGACTGACCCACACAGTGTAGATGCTTAAACCTGTATGTTGGTATAGAAATGTATGTATAGAAACCTACACACACACACGTTCCCTTGTGTTTCCTTATTTTATGTCAACATTCCATAGACATGATGGTTTTTATTCTGTACAAATGATATATTCTATACCCAAAGCAAACCATCACAGAAAACGTTCTGCTAATTTAGATTTTCTAAAAAGATTGTTCTGTATGATTCTTAAGTTTGTTCCCTTTATGTGGACCAAAAAATGTCCCCACAAAGACAAGGATTTTCGTCCCCATACCGAAGGGTTTAGGAGGTCCACACAACACACACGCACACACACGCACACACACACACACACAGTGTTATCAGTGGTGTAATGTCCTCCCACAGTGCACACAGTAGGGTGCGGCCCGGCCTCAGACTCGCTGGCTTCTGCTCTTATTAGCTTTTCAGAAAATCTTTCACTTTGTCGACAGTCTCGTGTGTTTAGACACGTCGATGAATAATCGAGCTGCTAATATTGAGCAACAGAACTCCATCCTGACATTGACTCACTGACGGCACACGTCTGTCATCACGGCGCCATGACGCTTTATCTTTCTTTCAATGAAGATATTTCCCTCTGTGACATCAGCGATACATCATGACATCACACAATCTGAGATTATTTCTCCAGTAATGACCGGAGACTCCTACTTGAACTAACAAAAACTGAAGTGAGTGTAGA
>VCII01000508.1:0-58148 GCA_006030095.1 Triplophysa siluroides | reverse complement strand
CCAAATGGCCCGGCTCAGTGCATGACTCACAGATTTTCCGTGAGTCGGTGTTGTGTCAGCGCTTTGAGGAAGGCAGTAACATTTGGAACAGTACAATCCAAAGTGTTAATTTTAATTGGGTGTAGCAGTTTTAGCTGCATTTTAAAATAATGATGAGCTTAGCTCACCAAACATGATTCTCCACCAGATCTATCAAGATCACATCCACTATCCTTATTGACAGTATGGTTAATTTGCACCTAATAACTAAACTTAGTAATGGACATAGTCGGATGCATGATATAGTATTAACATAGCTCATCAGATAGAGAAATAAGAGAGGAGGAGTTACATAGTAAACATAATATGCCTTGAATTATGTTAAAACTGTGAATCATCCCAACGTATGAATACAACAAAGCCTAAATCAAAACTTGCATCATTACTGGTTACAGGTAATTTAAGATTGCAAGAGTGCCAACATACAACAAGGATATTTAAATATTTATATACAAAAGGACAGTATAGTTTAGTTTTGTCAGAGAGGTTTCTCTGGGTAGCCTCAGATGGGGGATTAGGTGTTATGTTCTTTTAACAGTTAACTAATAGCAAAAGGGCCTCTGGAACCGCTGGAGAGATGATGGTCATAAAACTGTGGAGAAGCACCAGGTATCAGGCTAGTTGGAGTCGACTCTCTGTGATCTAGTTGACCCCCAAACGAGGTCTGCAAAACTCTGGTGAGGGCGAAGTTTTATGACAACCCTGGTGAAAAAATAATATGCCAAGTATATTAAGTTTTGGTATACTAAAGTGTACTTACAGTCAGACTAATGATCAGTATACTTTAAGTATATTGATGATTAGTTAACTTAAAGAGTGCTATTTTGGGAATACTAATTTTGTACTAAATATTTAAGTTGAATTTTAATTGTGATAAAGCACAATTTCAAGTGTATTTAGTGTACTTTCATGTGTTAAAGTGGAACAACTTCAAGTATGTTTAGCATACTTTAAGCATATACCTTTATATACGAATTAATTATGTGCTTGATTAGTGAAATAAAAGTGTGTTAAAAGTACATTACAAATGCATTATGAGTTTGTTTCAAATGTGCAATCAATATACCATGGATATGTTTATTTTGCAGTAATAGTATACCGTTTGATTGTAATATTTAAATACAAAAAAATGCACAATCTAATCAAAAACAACAGCTTATTACTTGGCTATAGTATGTTTTACAATATACTTGTAACATATTACATCGTATTACACAATATATATTTAATGTTATAAGTATACTAAAGGCTAAACTAACTAGGGGGTTTTTGTGATGGAGGGTACCTTAAAGCTGTTGTGATGTCCATTATAAATGAATAAGATCATTAATGAATGGACATATTTTATTCACATATTCAAAAGTTTATTTAAACTTACAGTAACATGGTTTCAGCAAAAAAACTTGAATGATATTACACTAAAACTTGAAAAAACAACGAATATACTTAGTTTTTCATTACAATAACACTGAAAAACTTCAAACCAATGACCACACCAACCCTCTATACATAAACATGTTCAGAAATACATATTTAAACATCATGATTTTTCTGGCTGAACTGCTCGTTATTGCACTTGCGTCTGATAGCTGCTCGCACTTCAGAAGCTGTTGTCTGTGGGGAAACTCCAGTAGAACAGCATCTGTTAACAGAATAGACAATAGATAGCTGAACAGTATAGCATTTTCTGTCATAAACTGTCGAAAACAAATACTTTGGGGCCTGTATTTTATATGCAGTCTTTCTTAAAGGGGTGCTGCAACGGTGTTTCATGCATTCTGACTTCTTTACAATGTTAACGCGCTGTCCTCTTATGCTTGATATGGTCAGCTTGTCAAAAATGAGTTAGACGTATGACGTAGTATTTCTGTGCTCGATACACTCCCCCAAGGTTCGTGTAGGTTTCGGAAAGTTATTTTGAACATGAAAATTTGTTTTATAACAACTTTTCTTAGTTCCTCATTGGACTATTCTCCCAGAAAGCACACCCACGACTCAATCAGGGAGAGCAGAGAAGGAGCATGCGCACAAGTCAACCAGCTGGACAGAAACTGTCTGAGTTAGGGCCGCCTTAAGTAGAAACTCGATGCACAAAAGTGAATACATATAAGATCATCAACGATTTCCTGTAGCTCAGAAGAGCATTGCGTGAACGAAGTGTTTACCATACATATACATACATAAACGTACGGCACTTTCCCACTGCTGACACAAATGTTACTAAGAACCGTAATGAAAGATTACAAGTATGCAACTATTTTGAGTTACAAAGGCAATAAGTGACATGTTAGTAAGTACATTTCAAAGAGCTCCATTACCAGCTCCACAGTGGAAAAAGAAGCCGTATCATGCGGTTTCTACGTCAGTAAAGGCGGTAACGCAGATAAGTCACATTGACAGGCACCGCCCCGTGTCACTGTTTAGAATGGTGATTTTCTCACGATTTACAAGTAGTTGGAAACATTTTAGATTGTGTAGTACTCAGCAGAACAAAATATTGACAATGGCCTGTAGTTTTTGGTTATCTTGATGCAGAATTGTTACAAAACTGCACACTTGATATGTGTGTTAATCAAAACTGATTAAATTGGACACATTGAAACCAATTATACATTGGTCCACTTAAAGGGTAAGTTCATTTTTGGTCAACTCTACTCACCCTACTTACTACAAACCTGTTGACATTTATTTGTTATGCTGAACACAAATAAATATATTTTATTGAATGTTAGCAACTACCACATTTTGAGTCTACATTGACTTCCATAGTAGTTTTAGAAAATGTCCTTTTCTACTAGGGAAGTCAATGTAGACCCAAAACATGGTACTTGCTAACATTCAATAAAATATCTTTATTTCTGTTCAGCATAAAATATTTACACAGGTTTATAACAAGTGGAGGTTGAGTAAAAGAAGACAAAATTTTAATTTTAGGATAAAATATCCTTTTAAAACTAACGCAAATACAGTGAGGAGTGTATGTTTAATTTTATTTAACCTGTATTTGCTGTTGAACAGAGGTGTACTCACTTCTGCTTATACTGTATTTAAAATGTATTGTTTTTAATGATCATGCACTTACGGTGAAATGAAGCTCATGGTTGTTTTATTGCTTTGTAAGTGCACAAAACATAACTTAATAATAAGACAATTACACACCTGTTATGGCCTGCACTTTGACAAGATCGAGCTGTGCTTTAGGGGGGGCCCCTTTTCCAGATTTCCCTGTCAGTGTGGACTGGGCAAGGACATCTTTTGTGAACACCAGAACTGCCAGCTCCTGGGCAAAAATGGTCATTCGAGATCGGTTCAGCCGCTGGAAGGCCCTCTTTGACACTGTTACTTCACTTCCAGCCAAGGGGTGCTGTGTAGAGAAAAAGTGATGTATGATGTATTGAGTGGTATGACCAGTCATGTACAGGTTCCCATTAACAAGATAATTCTCATGATGTAACCTATAGATGCATTTATCTTTTATTCTTTAACTGTAACATACCATCTCAATGTCACTGACAGAAGACGATGTTGTGGATGAAGGAGTCCCCAAGATGAGGGCATCAAAGCCTGTACACACTGCACACACTCCTTCACTACTTTAATCATTTCTGGAAGTTCTAAGTGAATATAAAGAAAAAACTAATTTTATTGTTTATTAACTATGGCACAGGACAGTTGGATGAATTGTAAATGTTAGACAGAGATTTTGGTAATTCAATCCTGTAAAGGGCAATGATGCAAATTGTGGAACAAACTGTGCTTTAATGTCAACCCCTGTAATACAAGCCTAAACACCTACCACGAAGGGATGCCATGATTTGATCCATCTGGTGAACCATTTGCTGAGTAGTGCTATTATCCACCATCTGCTAAAACAAACAATGAAATGCATATTGTAACATATTGTAATTTCTTCTATTAAAGTCAAATCACATCAACTTATAATAGACATTTATATTTGTCGCGTTGAGATAATCCTTCATCCATGTCATTGCCCTTAAATGTAACAAATAAAATAAGAGATCTGTTAAAAGCAATAGAAAGGAATGTCTGTCTGGAAGAATATACAAAAAATAGCCAAACAACGTATAACTTACAACGTCAGGTTGATTTTGACTCCATATCATGGTGGCATCCTCAGAACTGGAGTGGTGATCTGAACATGGTGGGCTCCCTATGTTTGTGGCATCATCTGAATTTGTGTGATGATCAGGAGTGGGTGGCTTAGGCCTGGCAGCCTTTAAAGTCTTTCTTTGCTTTACCTGGAGAAAAACACAATGAAGGAAAAGTGAGACAATGGTTAGGAATGTAATAAAAATTGGGATTTGTAATTATACTAATGACAATATAGTTGATAAAAAAAATAATATGACAGCAGTTCATATTTGTATTAACTGTAGACTGTACACTTAAATTGTGGTTGACTTAAGAAATGTAAATAATAAAGTATGACCAAACAACTAGTCTGGAGTGCCTTTCCCGTACAACAACATAACTCTTAGCTTAACTACTTCTTGACTAATTCCTGAAAACATTGTAGCTTTGTTGCTCAAACCCCACTGGTTCAACAACATAGTTAATGCCATCACATAGATTGTGAAGTAATAATGTCCATAATTAATTCATTTGCGATTGAATAAATGTCAGATTACTGCTCCAAATAACAAACATGAAATCTGAAGACAACTGTCATATATGTGTTCTCTGATGTTACGTTTTATTTACACAGTTTAATTTAATTTTGGAAAAATTGATTCAGGGTAAGACAAGAATTGTTGAACTATGCTGGCAATGATGGAACATGCAACAAAAGATGGCTTAGAATACTTAAGTATATGCACCCCTGTTCTCAATAAGTCAATAACCAGCACGTATAAAGATGGTGCTATTTTTAGTTAATAGAGGGTATGAATTCTACCCCATTTTTTTCAACTTAAGTTCAGCATATAAAGCACACTAAAACAAAAGGAAAAACTTCCCTTACACAGTGAAGATGTTGTGGAAATTCATCCTCAGAACTGGTGTGGTGATCTTGTGTGTCTTGGACCCTTTTTTGGGAAAGGGAAATCTTTAAATTTTCTAGCATCTGGTTTCTGGCTGTGTCTTTGATCTTGGTTGGCTTTGCCTGAAGACAATGTACAATTAAAGTTCTTCAATTTAAGAGTTATTTGGGCAAGAGAAGATTCTGTAATTTAATGCAGGTTGTAGAACTGTGTTTAGGTAAATTGTAAAGTTCTATAATTCATGTAATGATAATAAAAAAACATGAAAAAATGTGTATTAAAGAAAAGTTAATGTTTTTTTATATACTGTCAATTATAGTTTGTGGATATAAAATCGGAATCGGCAAAAATCGGAATCGGCAGGTTTCACAGGTTTCAATCGGCAAAGAAATTGCAATCGGTGCACCTCTAATATATACCTCACTTTTTATGATAGCATATAAGCAAGTAGTAAGCTATGTTTTAAAACACAAATGCAGTTAAAACTGCATAAGTAAAAACTGTGCAAATTCAACTTTAACTCACCAGCCTGGCTTTTTTTGCCTCCACCACATTGGTCTCCAACATTTTCTTTTTTTTTCACCCATGCTTTCTTCCTTGGTCCATATCTTTCCCCAAAATTAATAAATATTTTTGGTGACAAGGTCTTTAAATGAATCTGATGTAATGGGAGAAACAGAGAAGTTTAGCTTACACCAGCATCAAACCGGAATAGTATTTCAGTGTTGGGAAGCTATCATGAAACTGTGCTTAAGATACATTTAAGCTACACATCAACCCAAGCAACCTAGTATCAGTAGGTACCTACACTACAGTACAAGTTACAATAAAAAGCACTCCATTAACAGTTTGGGTTTATAACAATGCAATACAATATTCACAAACCCCAAATATATATGTCAAACAAACACTGTTGTCAAAGTACACTCCTGTATATCCTTTTTATAATCATCAGACACACTGTAAACATGCAAAAACTTGACATAATAACAACAGATAGTGTTAATACAACGACGACGACACTCTGCACTTTCAGTGCATTGCATGTTCATCAAAATGGAATGTAGCTTTTTGGTAAAAAATATCAATTAAGGGATTGAAAAATTTAGGCATAAATTTGCTCGATTTTTCAAACTTGTTTGACACTGCGCATGCGCACTGAATCTAATCCCACGGAATGTTTTTTGACTAATCTGTTGTTAAATTGTTATTTTAACGACTATATCAACGCAAAGTTACATACACGTAACGCTTATAAGGTCAAATAAATATATTTCGCAAAAACATTGATATTAACTTGGTTTTCTTATCGTGTCTGTGATTGCTTATTACAATGCAATCAAACGACACTATTAAGCAAAACAATAGTAGTGCAAAAAATAACTGGTCAATGTAAACTCACCTCCAAATAGCAGAACTTTAGCTGCTACTGTTCTCCGGTTCTTTTCGTGTGGGCCATTTTATTTCGAGCCAGTCGTCATCGCTATCAAGGTCAGGCTGTGAAGTCACTTGATTAAACTGCTCCAAATCCCAACAATAAGCGAATGTACTTCCACTTGTAGTGTTTTGTTAAACAAGTAATAAATAGCGAACTGGAACGACATCGTGACGGCAATTTTATTCACCTGCAGAACGCTGGGGGCGAGTAACTGCCTGGGGCCGCATGCATCAAACGTGCAGCGTCAGACGTCAGCAGCTCTGATTGGCTGCAGTGAGCTCCAAATCTTATGCACAGAATTTAGCGCCAAATTCAAATTCAGTCTACGTCAGAGTTGTAAACGGAACACATTGAAATCATCATGTCATCAGAAAGAAAGCTGAAGAGACATTTGAATCCCGATGAGACTCAAACAGAGACCCCAAGAACAACAAAATACAGAAAACTTCGTCAAAATCAGGTAAACAAAAATCATAATTAATAATAAACAGTATTACAGTTCATTAAAGTAAGTTCAATTGTACTGTATATTAATCATATACTTTGTTAAAATCTTATTACAGTAATATAGTATTTTTAGAGTTAAATCTTGTAAAAAAAAATAAAAGCAATAACAAATATAAGAACATTTTACAATGAAATAAGTATATAGTATACAGATATTATTTTATTTTGTATATGATGTGTTTCTTTTCTGATAAATATTTCATATAAATATCAATTTGCAGGATATGAACAAAGATGTTTATTTCATATAAAAAACACGATATACAGTAGGTGGGTTATTGCCCTAGATGTAGGATTGGGCCAATCTGATGGTAAACATCTTGATTAATTTAATTTCATATATTTTTTTATTAAAGTAACGTTTAATTTACTTGTATTATTTTTGTATTATAAGTATTAATTAGACTCAAGACTATGTCATATAATGTAACTTTCGAGGCAAAAAGAACACTTTGATCAGGCAAAAGTTCCATGGTGTTTCTAAAATGTGTGCTCAAGCTCACTTAAATTTAAGTTAAGGTTACTTAATAAAACTTAATAAAGGTTAAACATGAAACATTACAGGTACTTGTGGATAAATATATCTGTTTAAACTAAAGTTAATGTTGTTTGTACTGTGTTTGCAGAAACCACAAAAATTATTATACAAGAGATTTCTTTGTACATCTCCAGTTACTACCTCATCTTTATACAGAAGAAAAGTTTGTGAAAAGGTATGCTTTTTAGAGAAAAATGTTTATGCACAACAGAAAGCATGTTTTATAACCTTTATATTTAATCAGAATGTTTAGACTGTATAGGTCAAGCCTAGCACAACTCAGAGCCACAGACTATGTTTGTAGGCTGTTTATTAAATTATTTTATATTTTTGTCCTATTTAAATACTGCTTTTCTGTTGTAAGATGCTACTGCTGTTTTATTACTGAAACTGCACTTTTTTGCCATACATTTGTCTCAGATTCCTAAAACACCTCCTAATGCAAATACTTGCAAAGAAATGGAAAGAAACCCAGCAAGACTGGCATGGAGAGAAAAGAAATTGATGATGAGGAAGTGCACAGGAGGACAGAGGGGATGCATGATGAGGACAGAGAGGAAGATGACGAAGATGAACATGAGGACAGAGAGGAAGATTACGGAAGTGCTCATGAGGACAAAGAGGAAGATGATGAAAATGAACAGGAGGACAGAGTGGAAGATGATGAAGATGAACAGGAGGATAGAGAGGAAGATGATGGAAATAAACAGGAGTACAGAGAAGAGATGAGAAATGAACAGGAGTACAGAGAGGATGATGGAATACATGAACAGAACAGAGAGAAGAGATGATGGAAATGAACAGGAGGACAGAGGGAAGATGAATGAACAGGAGTGATGATGGAAATGAACAGGAGTACAGAGGAGATGATGAAGATGAACAGGAGGATAGAGAGGAAGATGATGGAAATGAACAGGAGTACAGAGAAGATGATGAAGATGAACAGGAGGATAGAGAGGAAGATGATGGAAATAAACAGGAGTACAGAGAGGAAGATGATGGAAATGAACAGGAGGACAGAGAGGAAGATGATGGAAATGAGCAGGAGTACAGAGGAGATGATGAAGATGAACAGGAGGAAGAGAAGATGATGAAATGAACAGGAGGACAGAGAGGAAGATGAAATGAAGATGATGGAAATGAACAGGAGGACCGAGAGGAAGATCATGAAGGTGAACATGAGGACAGAGAGGAACATGATGGTGAACAACAGAGAGTCGGAGAGGAGAAAAGCCAAGATCGAGATAAAGACTCAAACCTATTGAAGGTACTGTGTAATTACAGATCTGTGCATTCTGCTTGTGAATGGTGACAGTAAAACTTTTTAATAACCCATCTGTTACCATTAATTAACAAAGCTAACAGAGTCACAACTTTTAATCTCATGTTAAATTCAGCATTTACTAAAACATCTCTAAAAGGAAACGTATCTGTTAACATAAGCTAATGCCCTGAACAAACAATGTTCAGTTGTATTGGTTAAACAATTGTAAATGTTGAACGATTTTTTTAAATAAATCCCTGATTTTAAGTTGTTGTTACCATTTTGTCTACGGCATTTACTTAGGTTAAATTCAGTGTTTACCCTGTGGCAGTGTAAACTGTCTGTATAACAACAACAACACTGTCAGTGCCACTGCATTGCTGTAGGTGTAAATATGATACATTTTCTCTTTTATAGAAACAGCAAGATGACGATCCTGTATACCCTGGTGCTCCTCTCACAAAGGGACAGAGTCTACTCCTACTCATGTCATATGTACTGAGGCACAATTTGACAGGTGTAGCACTTCAGGATCTTCTTACATTGTTTAATGAACATTTCCCTGGTTTAGTGCCAGCAACCTCATACCTTTTTCATAAAGCCTATGGACAGTTTGGCCAGTATGTGCCCCATTTCTGTTGCATCAACTGTGAAAACTACATGGGACCCACTGGGATAGCACCAAAAAACTGTTCTTCTTGTAATGCTGAATTTGACATTGAGAACAACCTAAGAGTTGGTTCTTACTTTCTTGTTCTTAGCCTATCAGCACAAATAGTGGACATTTTGGAAAACAATGAAATACATTTAGATAGAAAGGAATCAAATCCTGGCATACTTTCTGATATTCAGTGGGGTGGGTAGAATATCGAAAAATCAAGCAAAGTGGAAAACTGGGGGCTGATGACCTTTCAATCTTGTGGAATTGTGATGGAATTCCAGTTTTCAAAAGTAACAATGTTCAGATATGGCCAATCCAGTGTCAAATTATAGAACTGTCTCCAAAAGATCGTCAAGCAAATATATGCATTCCATGCTTATGGCTTGGTAACAGCAAGCCAAATATGATTACATTTTTAACTGCTTTTGTTGCCCAGCTCAAAGAGCTAGAACAGGTTGGTATTAAATGGAGGGACTCTGAAAACACAGAGCACACAAGCAAAATTCATTCACTCCTCTGCTCCGCAGATTCAGTTGCCCGTCCCCTCCTGAAAAATACTAAACAGTTTAACGGAATATACGGGTGTGACTTCTGCCTCCACTATGGTGGTGGCCCATACGTATGGGAAACCCCAGAACCACCTTTAAGGACAGAGACAGATCATTTCCGCCATGCAATGCTGGCAACCCCTGAGAAGCCAATAATGGGTGTGAAAGGCCCATCCCCTCTCATGGAACTTGAGACTTTTAACATGATCAATGGATTTGTTCCAGACTACCAGCACTGTGTTTGCCTTGGTGTTACTAAACAGATTACATCTCTGTGGTTAGATAGTAAGCACCATAAAGAGGAATGGTACTTGGGCTCCAAGATCAGTGACATAGACAAGGCGCTGTTGGCCATTAGCCCACCTGTGGAGGTCACAAGGGCACCAAGATCAGTTAAGGACAGAAAATTCTGGAAGGCATCTGAATGGAGGTCATTTTTGTTGTTTTATGCTTTGCCTGTTTTGAGTGGCATTTAAAAAAAGAAGTACTGGAGTCATCTTTTTTTATTTGTTTTTGCAATTCACACTCTTCTGCAGGATGCAATCAAAGTGACCCATGTGGATAAAGCAGAAAAAGCTCTTCGAAAGTTTGTGCGTAATTTTGAGAAACTTTATGGTGCTAGAAATGTCTCTTTCAATGTACATTTGTTAATGCACTTGGCAGCAAGTGTGCACAACTGGGGACCATTGTGGGCAACATCCACATTTCCTTTTGAATCATTCAATGGGACTTTGCTTAATTTTTTTAATGGAACAACTCATGTGTCTGATCAAATAGTAAAGAGATTCCTTAGGTGGAGGGGTCTTTCAACAAAAGCACAGACTATAATGGCAAATGCTAATGACAACATAAGAAAATTATTTGACAAACTCCAAGGTAGATCTGGCTCAACAAAAATGTCAAAGGAGTTTCCAAATAATGTCAAAGCTTTTGGTTGCCCAAAGAAAGCCAGAACAACTGTGCTGCAGAGGATGGCTATTCAACATTTCACAGGAGACATTGTACATTTAGGTTTATTTTATGACCGTTTCGTTTGTAGCAGTGTTATTTATCATTCATATAATAACACGACTCTTAAAAAGAGAAATAATTCTGTAGTACAGTTAAGTGATGGAACATTCTGTGAAATTATGACACTGGTGGCGTACGCATCTGTGGATGAGCACTCTTCTGCATCTACTACAAATAGATTCTGTGTTTTAGTTAAGGAGCTTGCCAAGAGTGGAAGACAGGTTTATAGAGATGTTCAGTTAAATATACCCTGTACATTTCTAACTGAAGTGTTTCACACTAATAATGTATTTGCTGTACATCCTCAGTCATTACAGCGTAAATGTGTAATAATTAGGTCTAAGGACAAAATGTATGTCAGTCCTCTTCCGAACAATATTGAAAGAGACTAAAAACAGATTCCTGTACAAACATTTACCAGTGAAAAAGAGGTAACTGTTAATGATCCCAAACATGTTTCCATAATTCACTGTGTTTCTTATATATGGCATACCATTTCAATGTTTCTTTTTTTTGTATGTTACATACTTTACGTAAGAACTGTTATATTGGTTTAATGACAAAAGTTGTATTAATGTATTTCTGTGTATGACACTGTGCACAATACAGTATTAGCATTGACAACTTTCCATGGAAGGATTAATGAATGTAACATGATTCTTTGACAGTATTAGCAAAATAAACATTACTCAACTTAAAACGCCATTACAAGACACATTTGTGCATTACATATATTTCATTGAAAATACAGTATATTGTAAAGGCAGGCTTTCAAACTTTTTAACACTTTTTGAAATATAAGATATGAAGTGAGTTAGATAAATAACTTTAAAATTGATTTTAAATACACTTCAAAATATATTCAATAAAGTATTTTTAAAATATGCTGTCAGTATATTGTGACAATGATAATTTCGAACATACACTTACAATGTACCTAAAATATATTTTAAAATAAATCTAAAATTAATACATTTATAAAATTGTACAAAACTTTCACTTTCAGTATATTTTTCTAAAATGTGTTTTTTTTTAAATATACTAAATTACACTTTTTAGAAGTATATTTGAAGTTTAATGGTAAAAATTAAGTAAAAGTATGTTACTAATAAGCTTTTAATTTATTTAAAAGTGCGCTATATTTTGTTAGTATATTTACAGTGTATTGTTTAAAAATTAAATATATTTGAAATACAAAAAAGTATATTTTTTTTTCACCAGGGAAGACATGATCTAACATTCCACAAGCCATGCTCTACATGTGACACAGCAACATTTACACTATTTTCCATTTTCTGTTCTATGACAGGGCTTTTTGATGGAATGTTAGTAGGAGACAGGGGTAATGCATGCCAGAGGTTTTTGCTAACCCCCTATCCTGACCCCCAGACAGGGCCACAAAACCGCTTCAATGTGGCCCTCAGTGAAACCAGGGTCAAGATAGAGATGACCTTTGGCATCTTAAAGGCATGCTTCAACTGCCTTTGGCACTTAAGAGTGTCACCAGAGCGGGCATCACAGATAGTGGCTACATGTGCCATTCTGCACAACATAGCCACTACCAGAAAGGAGGGAGTACCAGCACAGAACCAGCTTCTCCCCGATGAAATTGACCCCATCACATTTGACCACCCAGCTGGCACAGCTGTCAGAGATGCAATCACAATACAATATTTTACCTAATAAAATCACATGGAAACTGCAGATGGGTGTCAAATAGTTGTATTGGTTATGTGGCTAGGGAGGGAAAAGGAGAGAGAGCAAGAGAAAGTTGCGTTAATAAATATTCAGTGTTCATGATAAAGTGTTATTTGGTTAATAAAGTTTACAAATTGAGATCTCTTTTTCCAGCTGTTTGATCTCCATTCTATTTTTTTATTAGGTGCCTCCTAAGTTCACAGCTAGTTCCAGTCTGTTTCATGAGTCTGTTTCCACCTGAAAATATTCACTACAAGTAATCTGGAGGTTAATCAAATACAAAGAGTGGCACTTTCTATAAACACAGGACTGACTAAAAATTGATGTTAATGTTTTAAAACATTACCTTGTTCACATTCCTTCTGAATCCCATTGAGGTAAAGGCCTCCGTTTCTGGGGCAGGTTGAGAGATAAGTGAAAGTGTTAAAGGGCCGCAATCCCAGGTGTTGTCTGCAATGTAAAAATAGTCTCTGTAAAGTTTCAGCTCAAAATACACCACATATATTTCATTACAAGATGAACTGCGTAACCTCATTGTCTTACAAATGCGAACTCTGTTTCTATCCGCTCAAAGTATTGTCGCACTTAGGACATACGAGAAATCACTGAACTCACAGAGAAAGACACTGCTATAACTTCCTTTCGTTTTAATGAATAAGCTTTACAGAAATTAAGTCGGTCACAAGTCTTCGGAACCGATGGGAACGTTATGACACAACAGCGGTCTTTGGACCATGTAAAGTCTCAGGATTAGCCGCGAACATGTTAACAACAGCCGTTAACATGCTAACACATTATTTAAGAAAGGCGATTTAAAAACGATGTGTAATACTGACTTCTTCTGGAGATGAAGCTTGATCGTGAACAGCTGGTACTGATACACTCTTGAGAATATTATTATGGGGGCGAAACCCATGCTATACTGACCCGCGTTGACTCGCCGCAACCCCGGGAGCCGGAGATACATTCGACGGAATGCGACTGGCCGGAGTCTGACCTTCCGGGTGCTTGGCCACCGGATCCCGGAGCTCCCGACCTAGGGGTCGCAGCGACTCGTGGTCAGCGTCGTTCAAATGCCCCGGCGGAGACCTTTCCAATGAGTCCTGGCTCGTTTCTGTGAGATACTGACCGGTGAATGTTGTTTTGTTGATCCGAAAAAAGTGCTTCTTCCGCGGACGCAGAGCCCGGGACTTTCGATCATTAAGAACTCCGACCGCTAAGGTCGTAGCGGGACGAACCCGGGCTCGTCGGAAAGGTCTCCTCCCGGCCTCCTTTTATGTTCCAGTTTACATCCAACAACAGCACACGTTTGTTTGTTTCTTAGACATTTTTGTCGCTGGCTAGTGGCTACATCTGCTCTTGCCTAAACATGGCTGACAGTGTGTCTCTGGCGGAAGATGGGAACTATGCGCTCATAAGGCGGAGTCTGTGAGCGGTCATGGGCAGGCGTAAACAATGTGACATCAGATTGTTAGGGGATCCCCAACAGGAGATTAAAGGAGATTACAAAAAGAAGAATAGAGGCGGCCCTCCCCCCGTTTTACGGATCTCACACTTTTTTCAGTTTGCTACAAACACGTGTTTGTGATCAAATGTTCTCACATACATAATTCAAGCTTATGGTAAATACTCACCACTTTGAATTATATTTGTATATTCTGTCTTGATCTGCCAAGTAAGAGTTGGGGTTGCATCTAAAATCAAGCAATATTATCTTTCTTAGCATTTTAACAGTTTTCTACACAAATATACTGTATTTTTATATATTTACACATAAATATAATGATACATTTTAAAATCTAAAGTTGTAACTGTTAACAGCAGTTCATGCACAGTGAATTAACATATAGGAATAAATATCAATGAATACTTTCTAATGCTTTGACTTACCTTCACAAATACAACCTTATTGTAAAGTGTTACCATCATATACACGCGCACGCACACACACAGGCTACATATACATAATTGTACAATAAGATAAAAAAATATTTATTTCAGCAATCAGCAATCTTTTTCCAACAGTCTTCTCTCGCTTTGGCCACAGACACGGTATTACTGCACGCTTGTAATACATATTTATATTCGTCATATTTCTGAATAATTATTTCCTGCTCCTCAGCCTAAAAATATATGGATCTTGCTCTCTCCATATCGAACACGATTGGTTGTTCGGTGGGACTTCACTCTTTTATGTGCACGCGCGCTTGGAGTAATCATAGCTTAAGGATCAAAGCCTGGGTTGACAGAGAAAGTTGATGAGCTCCATCATGGTACCAATGAAGCTTGATCACGTTGGTTTGGTTTTGTTAACCCAAAACTAATCCTGTAACCCTGTGTTTGTTCAGATACGTTCATGGTACAGACCCCTGGTGTCTGGGCACACGCTCACATACATATACTGTATATACTGCTCTCCCGCTCATTCTCATTCACAACTCCTTCCTGGTGGAACATTCTTCCTAACTCTGTCCGGTCAACTACATCTCTCACAACATTTAAAAAACTACTTTTCTCTCAACAGGTGGTGGTCTAGCTTTTGCTGAACCCAGTAACTTTGTATTGGCACTTAATGTATTATGGCTCCTGTATGACATATCGCTTAATGCTCCTAAACTCTTTGTGAGTCGCTTTGGATAAAAGCGTCTGATAAATGTCTAAATGTAAATGTAAATATATATACATTATACGCATACATCATATTATAGTAAACTAGTAAATATATATTTTTTCTAATTTGTGCATTAATGCAATCAGCAGTGATTCTAAAACACGTATCTCTTGCTTAGGCAGCAGGGACATTATTACATTATGGTTTTTGTGTTCCAAATCTTTGCACATAATTATTTCCTGAGAAACATACGGAACTTGTTATATGCATGCTAAACGCGATTGTTTTTTTCGGTCCCAACGTCACTCATTCATGTGCACGTGCCCGTGGATTCATTTTAGCTTCAGGATCAAAGCTTGAGTTGACGAAGAAAGTTGATGAGATGCTTCATAGCACCAACAAAGCCCGACTCCATTGTTTTGGATTACGAATCCTGTAACCCTGAGTTTGTTCACCTTTTTTCATGGTACAGGCCAATATCACAACACATCTCACTCTCGCTTGTGAGAAGATCAGTTAGGACCACAAAAAACACACTAGTTTTATTTCTTACAAAATAACAAATTCAAACTCTGCCTATAGCACTCTATCAGTTCAAGTGCACCTCAGAATCATTTCGAAAATCAGGGTGTTCTTACATTTGGTCAACTGAAATTTTTATTTTAACTGTTCGGTTTCATTATTTATTATATGTATCTAAGTTGTATCGTTGTGTATCAATTAAACTGAATTACACATATTCAAGTCGTGTAGAGACTGTGTTTGTAGACATTAATGATTTTGCCAGAATTACTAAATATTAATACTAAATAACACATTTTACGCATGGAACACAATTTGATGATTTCTGTGAATTGAGTTTAGTCAGTTTTCCTTTTTACATTTAAAAATGAAATAATGATAGTTTTTATTTATGTCATCTCAACACACATTCAAAAATCTCCATAAGTACATACATAGCCCTCTGCATCCATGTAATGCTTTTCTGATTAGAACAAAGGTTCTCTTGAGACCTATTATAATCTCACAGTTTTAATAAGGGAGTGACAAAAAGCTAAATGTGTGAAAATGACACCTCTTTTTGTAAACATTTTCACTCTTTGGGATTAATACAACAACAGCATTTTAGACAATAATAATCCATCAGGTGCAGAATGACATCAGCAGGTCTACTCTCAATTCCCCACAGATGCTTATTATGAATGTCAGTCAAGAGACAGATAGAATACAAAGCAGCATCATTAAGAAATTCAGTCAAATTTAAACCGTTTGGAAAAGTATTACTATTCATACATATATTATTATTTAATATATTTGAAAATTAATTCTGCATGTATTAAGGTGACCATTTGTAGTTCAGTCTTCAAAATGTAACAAAAAGATTAAATTGCTATTATGTTACATATGAAAAAAAACGATGTTTTTGTACAGACGATATTAAATGGAATCAAACTTCTAAACATTTTCCTCCTAGCTTGTTTTGTTTTGTTTCTTTTCTTTTTTTTATTTCTTAAAATAAATTCCTTCTACAGTCACTATGTGCTGTATTTGGGCCCTTGGTGATAGGGTAAAGGTTCAATAAACGACCTGAAAATAATCAACTTTTACCCATAAATACTAGTTAATGTTATTTAATAAAACTGTTTTTTTTTTGTCTTTGTTCACAAAGACTATAACAACCTCTCTCAAAAATCGATTATTTGCGTTACTTGTGATTTTTTTTCCCACCTTGTTACACTTGTGGTGTTCCCGGGTCAAAATGACACACCTATGAAAAACATCTTATAAGTCACTCAATATGATAAGAAGAAGGTTCTAAATGTTCAGTGTTTATTGTTGTTTTCATGTTCATTTCTAATCCAGGAGAGGGCGTTAAAGTACATATACTTTTGGTGCTCTATGAGAAAAAAACAGGAGCAAAAATAATTGATAATCAGTAAATATTGTAAAGTAGCATCTTACAACACAAATGCTTTGCTCAATCCTGTAAAGAGAAGTACAATCCTGTCCAAACTTCAAAAAGAAACAACACTTGAATAAAACCGAGCATAACAAACTAAACCGGATGAGGTTGAAATATGTTTTTACAGCCTCCTTTAGATCTGGTTATAGAAGAGGAGTGGCGGTTTTAAAAAAAGTACCTATGAACACCTTCATGAAACAAAAGACAGGGAAGGTAGACTTATAATGATATAATCTGATTTATGATTTATAATCTGTTTAATAAGAATTAATGACGAGTTAAGCCATGTACTAATCAAGAACTAAGCATGGCAATGTCATGAGTCATATGAATTCCTGCATGAATAACAGCCGCCGTAACTACACGTTAGTACATGTTTGTTAGTTAATGTAATAATTAACATTTTGGGGTGAAATCAGACCTGCTCTAAAGGTAAAACTAATTTAAAGGGCACAGTGTTTTGTTTTTCTGTTACAATTATCTACAATAAGGTGTTCATTAAACCAGTGGTTTTCAATCCTAATCACTTGAGACCCACCACTCTGCACTCAGTCATTTTCTGTCTCTATTTATCTGACATACTTCGTTGTGTTCTGGAGCTCTTCTTTAATAAACTAAAATTATTTTCGACCATTACTGTCCCCTCACAACGTCTCCTCATTAACCTCTGCAGTCTGCACCTCTTCTCTTCCACTCGTTTACTAACCACCAGAAAGCATCAAATGATATGATTCAGATGACCTGAATTTTTTCCGAACATGTGTAACTGAACCTTTTAATGATTTCACCTTCCCAGAAAAGTCATGACATAAATTCATATTAATCTATGAGTAGTTACTGATGACTTAGTAATAATGTCATGACATAAAAATACATCAACAAGTCATGAATTCATATTCATCTCTATGTGCTGTTACTAAATCATTTAATCATTAAATCTAAAACATCAATAAATATCCACCAGTGTTTATTTTTCACCAACAGAATACCTTTGATAAGTATTACTTATTAAGATACAGATTTATCAGCACAGAATTTAGAAGGTAAAATGCACATTTTATTTAATGTGGCAGTACACCTTAAATCAAGATGCTGAATCTGTATTTTACATTTACATTTAGTCATTTGGCAGACGCTTTTATCCAAAGCCACTTACAGATGGGGTAAACAATTGAAGCAATTCGGACAACATAAGTCCAACAAAAGGCATAAGTGCAATCAATAAAACTGGCTTCATAAAGCCTACCACAGTATACAGTGCTAAGTTAAGTTAGAAGTTTTTTTTTTTTTTGTAGAAAAGAGATAGAAGTCAGGACTAATCGGTAAGGTGTTGACGGAAGAGATGTGTTTTCAGACGATTCTTAAAGATGGCTACAGAATCTGCAGATCTTGTTGTTGCCGCGGGCAGATCATTCCACAAGAGTGGTACCGATCCAGAGAAGGTTTGTGAGATCGGACTCACTGGCTTGGTGAGATTTTACTATACAAACACATAAAATATTCAGTAGGTTGTCCTCTAAACAGGAAACTGATGGCGAATATCTTTTATTAGACGTCCAAGGGGTCCCTGTTTGTGTTTCTCACCAAGCCAGTGAGTCCACTCTGAGTGAGAGGTGTTCTTTGAGCATCTTCTCAGTCCTGTTCCCTGGAAAATGTCTGTACACTGCTTTCAGTTTTCAGTGACTAAGAAAAAGGTAAACCTTAATTCATGATTATTTGCTTGTTTTAGATTAGATTAGTAGCAGATTGATCATACTGTAGCGAGGAAGGCGGGGCGAGAGCCGTCAGACAAAGGGGCGGCATTTCTGACGGTGGAGATCGGAAGCATAAAAGAACGAGCTGGCAGAAGGTACGACGAGAGAGGACCGGGCCCGGACACATTTAAGTTTATATTTGTGTGGCATTTTACCTCCGTGTTATTGTTTGTTTATTTTATTAAAACTTTATTTAAATGTTCGCTGGTTCCCGCCTCCTTCCTTTTATTGAACCGTATTACACATACCTTTTCTTTTCTAGTCTTCCCTGAGATGGTAATCCAGACCTGAGAGGAATACCTGTTCAAGCTCCTACAAGGACAAATTCTGCAGCACAGCCAGAGTCTGTATGATGGTCCGTTAAAGAAAATTTTTAATTTAAATACAGCATCATCATCAGAATGGTGACACAGAAGAAGGCATTACACAGATGTTGAGTGCCATTAAATCCTCCCTTTCCCCTAACTTGGTATTGTCTCTAAGAACTGCTGATATGTTGTAACTTTGTATAGTAATTTTCATATCATTGCTTTACACATTTTTGTACATGTACTGTACATATTTAGGAAAAGTAAAAAAATTATATTTTTTATGTGATAACAGTTTTCATGTGTCTTGTTGTCATGCTGTCAGTCTTTCATGTTGCAGTTGGATGACTTTGTCACACCTGAGGTTTGATTTTGTTGAAATTCAACAGACACTGGACTAGACTTATGGTTTTTTCTGAATTGTGTATACCGGAAGTGCATGAGGAACTCTGTAAGACCTGGAAACGCCCCCTTCTGGGCGCGTACAAGTCACCCTTTCTTCCCCTGTTGGTGGGTCAGCTAGAGGGTATGTCGATGTCCCCCAGAGGGAATGTGCCGCTGCGGCCTCCCGGAGACCTTTTTTCGGAAAGGCATGTCGACAGACACCTTCCTGCAGAGTTGAGGGTGTAGTGTGCAACGGGAACGCAGTGCCGGGGCGAGGACAGGGCCCGCCTGCACTGCCATATCAGTGCCTGGAGTTGTGGGCGGTACGGCTTGCACTGAAGGGGCTACAAGCCTCTCGTGCAAGCAGGCACGTGCTGGGTGGACAGCACAACTGCCGTAGCGTACGAACACGACTCGCCCGACG
This sequence comes from Triplophysa siluroides, assembly GCA_006030095.1. Classification (NCBI taxonomy): domain Eukaryota; kingdom Metazoa; phylum Chordata; class Actinopteri; order Cypriniformes; family Nemacheilidae; genus Triplophysa; species Triplophysa siluroides. Next base: position 38,000 of record VCII01000508.1, on the reverse strand, counting down.
CCTCCTCCCCTGGAGTCAGCAGGTGATCCGCTCCCTGCGGGCCACACATATCCCAGGCAATCTGAACCAGACAGCCGACGGCTCTCTCGTCAGTTGACACTTGCGGAATGTGGCGACTCAACCTCCGTGAACCCCAGCTCTCTGGGTGCTGTTCGGGCAGGCTCTCTAAACACCACCCATTAACCACCTTGGCACTCCCTCGGCACGGAGGCCCTGGCACACAGCTTCCGCGCGACAAGCGGAAGTACACCTTTCCCCGAGTGAGCCTCATTGCACAGACCCTGTGCGAGGTCAAGGAGGAGGAGCATCAAGTACTACTAGTTTCGCCTGACTGGCCCAACCGGACTTGGTTCTCGGAGCTAATGCTCTTTGCAACAACTCCCCCTGACCGATTCCCCTGATGAAGGACCTGCTTTCTCAGGAGAAGGGCATACAATTCAATAATAATATTCAATTATAGACACTGTGTATTATTATTCGATGTTGTATATTGTCTAACGACATATATTTGTGTCATGATTCCGCTATCATTTCATGTTTATTCTTGGTCTTGCAGCGGAGTCATGGCATAGCCTTAGGTTTTGTGTGAGAAAGACATGGCTTTGTTTAGATATTGACTTGTCATGTGCTTTCTCGTGTCTCGTCGGTGTTTCCCGCCTTTTTTTCTCGTTAGCCTTCCCATTAGTGTTTCATTACCCACACCTGCCCCTTGTTAATTATGTCACCGGGTGCCGAAGGCGGAACCAAAAAAATATCAGCGTGTGTTTCCCTGGGGGCACACTTCCGGGGGAACGTCAGGCCGTTTCCAGTTCGCTGTCATGGCCGATCCGAAAAGTAAACAAGGGGAATTTGCGGCAGTTGCATCAAATCGGAGTTGATTATGGTGGCGATTAGGACGGGCATTTTAGGGTGGATATAAAAGCAGAGCTGAGAGGATCTAAAGGGGTGTTCGGGGGAAGGAATAGGACGTGAAAGACAAGATGGAAGGGAGCGAGTGAGCGCGACTATCCAAGCTGGCTGGGCAGAAGATTGTCAGTGCGAATGTAAGGACTATTATCTGGAAGAGAGTTGGTGATTTGAGGATAGTGAAGGCTTAAATCCACTGTGAGGTATTTTGTAGCGTTGCAGTGCTTACGAATTGAAGTGTTCACGTGTGAAATTGTGGAGTGATTCATTTATGCACCCTTGTGAGGAAGTTTGACATACCCTACCGCTCAAAATCCTTCCTGGGAACATCCAGCCTTCCAGAGGAGGAGTGTGCTTTAAAATTCATTGTGTGCATAGTTGTGTGCAGGTGCCCATTCGCCCCTAGTAAGCCAGCTGCTCACACTGTTCTGAGTTACTCATCGAGGGATTGTCGCTGTCTGTGCATCCTGAACCCCCACCGCTGTCCTGAGGAAGCGGAAAGCAGCTGCTCACACTGTTCTGAGTTATTCATCGAGGGATCCTCGCTGTCTGTGCATCCTGAATCCCCACCGCTGTCCTGAGGAAGCGGAAAGCAGCTGCTCACACTGTCCTGAGTTACTCATCGAGGGATCGTCGCTGTCTGCATCCGCCCCCACCGCTGTCCTGAGGAAGCGGAAAGCAGCTGCTCACGCTGTTCTGAGTTACTCATCGAGGGCTCGTCGCTGTCTGCGTATCCTGAGCCCCACTGCTGTCCGGAGGAAGCAGAAAGCTAGTTACTCACGCTGTTCGGAGTTACTTACCGAAGAATCCTTGCTGTCGGAGTATCCTGAGTCCCCTGGTCGCCCTGAACAGGAGAAAGAGCTTCAGTCTCCACGCTGACGCTATTTTAAGTATGTTTTAAGACTCAATAAAGCCAATTAACTTATCTTGTCTCGTGTCCTGCCTCGTGTTGTTCCCTTGGTGTAGCCCCTCAGAGTGGTGGTTGGTACGGGTGGCGGGTTATGTGGGTTTCATTCCCACCCCGGCCCGTGACAATTATCCTGTGTTTGTTCCCCTTTAAAACATCCTTGTGTTCATTGTCCTGTGCGAGTTCATTGTAAACTGTACCTTGTCCATACGTTTTACCTTGTGGATTACCTTACCTTACCTCACCTCACCTCACTTCACTTTACCTTACCTTGTGGATTACCTTACCTTACCTTACCTTGTGGATTACCTTGTATCGTGTCGTGTCTTGCCTTGCCTTACCCATGCCCTGCCTTGTCAAATTATTTTTACCTCGTGTTTTGTGAGTATAGTGTAGTTTTGTCCTTAGTTTATTTCCTCAGTCTAGTTAGTCCGTGTCCTTGTTATCTATATTATTTATCTTGTCTTGTTTTTCCCTCGTGGGTTTTGTTTTGCCTTTTGAGTCTTTATATAATAAATCCTTTGTTAACCCCTTCATCCCCGTGTCTGCCTGCACCACGGTTCTTCCTCTAACACAACAATGACAGAATGAACGAGCCAATACCGAACCCAGCAGGCAAAATGGAGGCAAGGTGATCGACCCAGGCTCATCGCCTCTTTAGTTTACGCCAGGGTCACTCCGACGTATTGGAGTTTGCGGACCAGGTCTTTGAGACGGCAGGGGAGATGGTCTACGATGAGCAGGAACAGATGGTCCTGTTCAATGGCGGCCTCAACCAACCACTGCCGCGGTGGGAGATGCAGATGCTGAGACCGCAGGGCTTCACGGACCTGATCAGGTATGCCATGAGTCGGCCGGAGCCCAGGGTCTCAGTCCAGCCCAGGTTTTCCCCCCCGCTGGCCGCCATCCCCGAGGGCCGTACCCTGCAAATCTGGGTCGTGGGCCTCTCTGCACCCTCCACCTCGTCTGAGGCCGCCGCACCACCTCCCGCTAGCCTCCGTGGCAGGGGCGGACGGAGGGAGTCATGGGACTCCCCGTCCGACTCTTCAGGTGTGGGGTCAACCTTGGACCGGGACTCAGCACAAATATTTTTTGGGGGGGCTCCATACGGGCAGGATGGCCCGATCGGCCGGCGGGTCTCCTGAGCAGCCGGCCTTCCAGTCCGTGTGTCAACCGGCCTTCCAGCCGGGGTCCAGTCCGGTCTTCCAGCCGGGGTCCAGTCCGGTATCCCAGCCGGGGTCCAGTCCGGCATTCCAGCCGGGGACCAGTCCCAGCCGGCAGTCCTGCCGGGGACAAGGATAGTTCCCCCAGGACTTCTCCCATCAAGCCCCCCGGGACTCCACGCTCACGAGCGTCCCCGGGAACTAAGACTGTCCCACCCTATCCCAACCCTATTGGACATCCCCCCATGAACTTTGTTGTTCCCCCACCCCCCCTCCCATGTTTATTATTTTTACTGTCTCATCCCAACCCTGTGATTTTGTACTCTTGTTTGCCTTTGATTTTGTTCTCCATGTTTTGCCTTGTCTTGTCGTTGTCCCAGTCTGCCTTGTCTTGTCAGTCTACCCCTTGATATTTAAGGGGGGCTTATGTCATGATTCCGCAATCATGTCATGTTTATTCTTGGTCTTGCAGCGGAGTCATGGCATAGCCTTGTGTGAGAAAGACATGGCTTTGTTTAGATATTGACTTGATACACACATGTATCCAATCTTGTAATCAGTCATTCAGCCTATTTAAACGGAGAAAAGTAGTCACTGTGCTGTTTGGTATCATTGTGTGCACCACACTGAACATGGACCAGAGGAAGCAAAGGATAGAGTTTTCTGAGGAGCTCAGAATGAAAATAATAGACAAGCATGGTTAAGGTTAAGGCTACAAGACCATCACCAAGCAGCTCAATATTCCTGTGAGCAGTTGCAGAACAGTTGCAAATATTATTAAGAAGTTTAAGGTCTGTGGAAATGTAGCCAACCTCCCTGAGCGCGGCCGCAAGAGGAAAAACGACCCCAGATTGAACAGAAGGCTAGTGAGACTGGTAGAAAAAGATCTAAGGTTAACTGCCAAACAGATACAAACTGAACTCCAGGGTGAAGGTACATCAGTTTCTGATCGCATCATCCGTTGCTTTTATGAGCTCCACGGAAGACCCAGGAGGACTCCACTTTTGAAAGAAATACACAAAAAAGCCAGACTAGAATTTGCTAAAATTCATATTGACAAGTAACAATCCTTCTGAGAGAATGTCCTTTGGACAGATGAGTCAAAACTGGATGTTTTCACAGATGAAAAATCAAGCATTCAATGAAGTGTACACCATAACTACTGTGGAACATGGAGGAGGCTCGGTTATGTTCCTGGGCTGCTTTGCTGGATCTGTGCTTGAATCTTGAATTCTCATTGAGATCTACAGAAAACCTCTGCTTGCAGTGAACGCAACAAAATATTAGTTGAGGGGTCCCATCATTTTTGTCCATGTCATTTGAATTTGTTTTATTATTTACAATATTATGTTGAATAAAAAAGCTAAGTCTGATTTCTTTTAAATATGGAATAAACAATGTTGGATGCCAATTACTTTTGTCAGTTTCAAGTTTTCAGAGAAAATTGTGCATTCTTTGGGTTTTTTTTGTGTAGACGTACCAACAAATTTGAGCAGGTCTGTATGTATTACCTGTTTAAAAAAAGGCAGCAGCTATACACTAACTGAAAATAGCTGTATTTTCTTTGGATTAAGTAAAAATAGTATTTAGATGCTATTTAGTTATAAATATTTGCAGATAACATTACTATTTGCACCTCAGTATTGTTGTGTTTTAAACATTTTGAAATAATAACAGTGTAAATCATTATATATATGCATATATATATACTGTATATTATTAAAAGGATGGCAATTTATTGAGATATTAAAGCCCTAGACCTAAGCCTAACCTTAAACTGCATGAATAAAATTCATTTTAAGTTTTAAATCAATTTTATTGAAAACAAATGCATTTATATGTAAGTTAATGGAATATGGTTAAGTAGCATTTGTTGAGGTAGATTAGAACCCCGATCTCCTATACAGACTTTACGCCACGTTTGCTAAATGTAAATAGGCACTCCATTAAAGAACCGCTCATTTGGAGACGCTGACGTCACGTCAGGTCATCACGTGGGTCACCCGCACTGTTAGATGCTCAAAGCTCAAGACGTTCGGTCAGACGTTCGATTAGACGGTCGGTAGGACGTTAGGTTTTGGCACGGATCCCGCGTCACACTCGTGGAGTATGGCGTTCCAAAGGGTCCAAATACATGACTTTGCAGCACACATTCGTCTCACTGAACGTCTAACTCCACGTCTTAACTTTTTTTTATTCTGCTATTTATTGCATTGAATTCAAGACGCAGACGTAGACGTCACGTAAATCACGTGCAGCAGTGAAGCGTCCAGTTAGGCGTCACGTGTCATTCACGTGTAGCAGTGAAGGAATTTGTTTTCATTTTTGCTAACACGTATTGTAACACGCTACTATACACGGTTTAATGCAGTGTGTCAAGCGTCTACTTTGTTAACTTTCACTTCACTCATTCCTCTCAATGAACGTGACGACTGCGTCTGTCCGAGGAATTTACGATAATCTGTTGTTTACTTGACATTCTGTTAAATGTGAGATCAGTCAAATGATTAAAACATACTCAAACTTCTATTTACTATTCCAAAAAAAAAAAGAATAAGTTTACTCTCAGTTAATAACTGTTTAAAGTTATTGTCAATATAAAAACATTAAACTGGTTGTACGTTCTGGCAGACGCAGACGTCGCGTTCAGTGAGACACAGATGTCACGTTCGGCAGACGCAGACATCACGTTGAGTGAGACATGTGTATGCTGGGTAGTCATTTTATTGGACCGAATGGGACGCCATAGTGGAGCGTTCTATGATGTCACGCGCCGATTGGTCTGCGCGGCGCCGCAGGAGGTCAGACAATATACGTCACGTCAGAATACGTCATGTTCGGCAGACCAACGAGTCAATCAGCAGACGCAGACGTCACGTTCGGCAGACGCAGACGTCACGTTGAGTGAGACATGTGTATGCTGGGTAGTCATTTTATTGGACCGAATGGGACGCCATAGTGGAGCGTTCTATGATGTCACGCGCCGATTGGTCTGCGCGGCGTCGCAGGAGGTCAGACAGTATACGTCACGTCAGAATACGTCACGTTCGGCAGACCAACGAGTCAATCAGCAGACGCAGACGTCACGCTCGGCAGACGCAGACGTCACGTTCGGCAGACGCAGACGTCACGTTGAGTGAGACATGTGTAGACATGTGTAGTCATTTTATTGGACCGAATGGGACGCCAAAGTGGAGCGTTCTATGATGTCACGCGCCGATTGGTCTGCGCGGCGTCGCAGGAGGTCAGACAATATACGTCACGTCAGAATACGTCACGTTCGGCAGACCAACGAGTCAATCAGCAGACGCAGACGTCACGTTCGGCAGACGCAGATGTCACGTTCGGCAGACGCAGACGTCACGTTGAGTGAGACATGTGTATGCTGGGTAGTCATTTTATTGGACCGAATGGGACGCCATAGTGGAGCGTTCTATGATGTCACGCGCCGATTGGTCTGCGCGGCGCCGCAGGAGGTCAGACAGTATACGTCACGTCAGAATACGTCACGTTCGGCAGACCAACGAGTCAATCAGCAGACGCAGACGTCACGCTCGGCAGACGCAGACGTCACGTTCGGCAGACGCAGACGTCACGTTGAGTGAGACATGTGTAGACATGTGTAGTCATTTTATTGGACCGAATGGGACGCCAAAGTGGAGCGTTCTATGATGTCACGCGCCGATTGGTCTGCGCGGCGTCGCAGGAGGTCAGACAATATACGTCACGTCAGAATACGTCACGTTCGGCAGACCAACGAGTCAATCAGCAGACGCAGATGTCACGTTCGGCAGACGCAGACGTCACGTTGAGTGAGACATGTGTATGCTGGGTAGTCATTTTATTGGACCGAATGGGACGCCATAGTGGAGCGTTCTATGATGTCACGCGCCGATTGGTCTGCGCGGCGCCGCAGGAGGTCAGACAACATATCTAAGTAAGCACGCAAAACAACATAGAGAAGCCAAGAATGTTACAGTGGTCTCTTCACGTAATCATCGGCGCTCTTTGGGTAATCGGAGGTAAATATCATACTCAAAAGATGAAATAGTCACTTAATGATACAAAGCATTTTATAACCGGGCTACATCATTAAAAATGTTAAAAGTGTCGATCTGCGCGTTTGGCTATACAGCTTTATTCAAGCCTAATCACGTAGATAGCGTCATTTGTCCTCCTTCCCCCTACCAACTAAACTAAATTATTACATCTGTCATGATTAGAATGAAATGTGAAAATGAACGAAACGTGTTCAGATCTGATCAAGCTGCAGCAAAGATGGGGAGGGAGGGATGACCCTATTTATTAGGCTATAAGGTAAACATAATTTTTTTTTATTGTATTAAATCAATGTATTGATCATTGCAGAATATAATGATCGTTGGGCTTGTTTTGGGAGCTGCAGTTGCTTATTTGTCTTGCAAGAGTTGGCAACACTGGTCAGCAGCTTACAGTACACATACCAACATTGGCAACACTACAATTGTAATTGCAGGCTTGTAAAATATTTATTGGAGGCATGTTGTAGTCTTTAAAAATACTTCCTCAGTTATTTGAACAACAAAAACACTGTTATTCACAGTTCAGTTTAAAGGTAAAAAATAGTTTTGAACAAATTTTACTGTAAATTTCATTTTTTTTTACATTATTATGCCACTAATCACCAGTAAGCAAGTTTGTAATAGATCAAGTACTATTATTATAAAGATTATTAATTGCTGAAAATGTAAATGGGACTAAAGAGTCAAAATAACAAATAATGCTAAGAAAAAACGTTCTTATTCAATAATAAACAAGAAACAGTACTGATTTAGATAGATTTAAGAACAAATATATGATGGAATATGCGCCTAAATTTTATTCACAGCTTCCATTTGTCATTCTCTACTCATGTAGTAGTCATGTAAATACATGTGAAAAGATTACCAGTGCTGTTTAAAAATGAATATGAACTTGTTTCTTTGCAGTATTCCAGATCTAAAAGCATTGAATTTTGTTATTTTGACTGTTTAGTCCAGTAGTAATTTGCTGCAAATAAAAAACAATATTTTTATTTGGAGTTTGGGAGACATTTTGGCAGCAGTTAAGAAAATATAACAAAAATAATCATTTTACTTCAACACATATCTTTAAATAGTGAATTTAGAAAAACATTTGAGTGGTGTCTTTTTCCCTCCACAACTATATGCGTATCACATACATTATTACGTTGGTTTGACAGACACTGGCCAACATGGACACAGGATTACTATACGTTAGTGATGGCGACGTGAAGCTTTTTGAACCACCGAAACTTTAAAAAATGATTTGGAAAAAGGTTCATTACTCGAAGCTTTTCAAATCACAGCTCGACTAGGACCTCTGCTGGTGAAATCGAGAGAATGAGCTGTGAGTCTCTGGGACAGCATGACCTTATCATAAGGTTCCTAAGGGATGCGAGAAGGCAGAATCCGGCCAGGTGGTGTACTTGCAGGTTCTCCCCACGAAGTAACCGCGCCAGCAGGGTGGTTCCGTCTGATGTATCCTCAGGATCTGGTTCCCATCTTGGTAACCCATGACCTCCCCTAGGTGGGCCTCCTTTACTTTGTACTTTGTACTTTTACTTAAGTATGGTTTTTAGGTACTCTTTACACATCTGAAATCACCCCATGGTGTCTATTGAGAAGTTGAATATTTAAAATTGATTGAAATGTAAACTAAGGTTGTTTATTTAGAAGATATGAAAGTTTGTCATTTAAACGAGAGGTCATTTCAGTGTTTGTCATATGTCAAATTTTATATTAAAATAATTGAATAGGTTACGTAAATTAGGAGCATTACGATTATAAAATGCATATTTTGGCAAAAGTGTTCTGTTTCGTTCCCCATCCCCCATCAACTGAGAAGTGGAATCTGTTTTTAAAAGCCTGTAACCTACTGACATGGATAGAATTAAAACATTTCAATGCCTGTCATTTAAACACAGGTCAAGACACTATTTTGTCAGACTTTAATTTAATACTGATGAAAGGTCTATAAAGTGCTTTTTTGGCAAATATGATGTTTTTCCGTTTACGTGTTCACACGGCCATATTCATTAACTCTTTCCCCGCCAGCCTTTTAAAAAAAAAGTTGCCATCCTACGCCAGCGTTTTTTAACATTTTCACCAAACTTTAATGGCTCACAGTACATTTACTGTAAAGAATCTATGGACAAACAATATGTCAAATGAAAGAACAGAGTCTCTGCTTTAAAAAAAAAAAAAATATTCTTCTATCTTCATTTGTTCTTTTTTATCACTCCTTAGATGCGGGTTTGTAGGTTTCTTCAAAAATGCATCACTTTGATTAAACAGCTGAGATAATAAAATTTTTTGTCAAAGATTCCGCCCAGATTCCACTCAGAACAATCATTAAAATCCGATAAGAAATATACGTTCTAGGTTCTGGGATTCTGAACTTTTTCCAAAGGTGTGTAACAGCGCCACCTGCTGTACAACAGTACAAACACTGATTGCCGTAATAACTCGTCTTTGGCAGGGAACCGTTTTTTTTAAATGAAGAGATAACTCGTCAATGGATGTGAAAGAGTTAATAATTATTATAATAGTGATATTTTGTCACATTCACCCTTACGTATTGGCTGAACAACAGTATTTAGTGTTGTCACGTTTCTACATTCATTATTGGTTAAGCCGTTTATTGCCAGTCTTACACATGCTCCGATCGAGCCTTGAACCAACAATCGGTCCACACCGATTTAGGAGACGGACACTCTAATAAAGGCATATTAAAGTAGTTGCTGCAACTGCCCACTCCACTCATCCATGAACAATGTGATCTGTATATGGTTTTCACTGAAGCAAAAGTAACATTTTAATGAACGCGCATGGTAATCTTTGTAAATGAGCTTAAAATCTAAAACAATTGTACACTTTAAAAACAAATATTATATTTAAGCAGGTTAAGCCCGCATTGGCTTTAAATGTGCTGTTGCACGTTCAAAATGTCTACTGTTTTGTTGTACTTGGTGATATGTTAAATTAAGACTGTTTAATGTTATTATAAAATTTGATATTGAACTTCATTGGATTTGCGCAGTGATGGAAATGAGATTCTTCATAAAGCGGCCCTGCAACAGTGTTTCATGCAGTCTGACTTCTTTACAATATTAAACGTGTTGTCTTCTCATGCTTAACATGGTCAACTTGTCAAAACGAAAAACGAGTTGGGCGTATTACGTAGTATTTCTGTGCTTGATACACTCACCCAGCGAGTCTGTTGTGATTGGTCAAACGCGTTCAGAATGTGCCGCAAACGGAACGTTTTTCATCATTACTTTATTACGGTTTACAGGTGGTTGGATATAATATACAGTGTATAGATAGAGATGGCGAGGATTTTACCTAACCAGTTTGAGCCCGAGTCTGACCAAGAAACATCCGAAGATTATAGTAGATAATAGATATACGATATTAGATTGAACACTTAAATTAGCCGAGTTCGAGCTAGATAAACAAACTCTAAATGGTGTTTTACTAAACTAAGTTCGGGAGGAGCAGGAGCAGATAATTAACTCGGCTGGTCGGCTGTCAGCAATCACAACAATCAACCTATCACTTCAAAGAGAGAGAGAGAGAGAGAGAGTGTCTCTATAAATAGTCAAGACGTCTTACCTTCACTCTCTCTTCAGTCTCAGGCATCCCACCACCACCCCGGCTCCTCACCTGGAGCCCCTCGTCTCCAGCAGGACACAAAAGGGGGGGGGGGGTGTTCCTTGTTCAGGCTAATGCCAGATTCGGAGCCCTCACCCCGGACAGGGGGGAGTGCTCTGAGCTCGGAAGAATGAACGAGCTCGGAGCCCTCTCCCCGACAGCATGCCAAATACGCATACCCTCAAACTACTCTATTATCTGTGTAGGTGAACTCGTGAATACCCCAAAAATAACGGTACATGTTAAAGGGTCAAATGACATGGCTAAAACAAATATTATCGTATGTTATAGATGTAATGTAATGTGCATACACGATTTAAGGTTCAAAAACGCTGTATTTTACACACACCGTGCATGTTTGTATCTCCTCTTTGCTCCTCCTCTCTGAAACACGCTGATTTTTTACAAAGCTCATCGCTCGGAAAAGGTGTGCTCTGATTGGCCAGTTAACCAGTGCGTAGTGATTGGTCGAATACTGCAAGTGAGAGAAATGTCACCCCTCTTACCATATTCAGAACATCATGTTCCCAAGCAATTGGACTGACAGAGAGGTGATAAAATGTCATCGGTACTTCCTTATATCAATTTAAGCCAGAATCTAATACGGAAAATGAAGATGATAGAGCCGATACATCAACTTTGCCAGCGCGACTTGAGCAGGATGTAAAGGATTGGTAAGGTTTAATAAAAAATATATTATGTTAAATAGTTAAAAACAAAAGCTTACCGTTTGACCTTTTATATACAACATTATAAAGACTTTAAACAAACAACCATATACATAATACAGAGTTTGTGTAAGATAGAAAAACTTAAAGACAAAAATATATAGTCACTTACAGGTTGTGATTCGGTGGAGCTAACAGGTCCAAACAAAGTTGGTATCGCCCCCTCTTTCAAGGATCGTCTTTTAACATATCCTGCAGTGAACGCGCCAAGATTATTGAGGCAATCTTCTGTGAAATGACGCGTGCACAGCAGTCGCGATTTCTTTAGGCATGCAAGGGAAGCTCAGCTTCCCCTATAATTGTCAAAAAATGAATGGTCAAATATATGGGGCTGCTGGGGCTGCTTTAAACAGTTTTTTTCAGTGCTTAGAAACAAGACGGTCATTGGATAATGCTGCGATTATGTCCCGCCCACGGACGCTCAGCGTCTCTGGGATGAATGGAGGAGTGGGCTGGCCCGGACTCCGAGCGTCTGCGTGATGATTGGAGGGTCTGTCATCTCTTTTTAATCCACTTTTATGTCCTAAAACGCTCGTTTTTTGGGGTCGACAGCTTATAAAAACGTATTTCTTGTTTTTTTTTTAGCTTGTTTGCTATACACATTGTCACATATCAGCTTTTAGACATTTTTTTTTTTTTTTTTTTTTATAAATCATAAATGACAAGGAGGCGGCAGCTTCTCGCAATGCAAAGAGACGGTTGGTGTGGGCGTGGTCTTCAGATTATGACGCGTATCACTCTGTGTCTCCATTTCCAACTCAGTCCCATCGCGGATTTTGCATGTGTAGTCGAAAGACAAACTGCTGCAACCTTCATCGTATATTTCACACAATTTCACACCACATTCATTGTTTCAGTTTAACATAATTCCCACATTTCCTCCCGTTGAGTTAAATATATATATATATTAGATCGTTTGTTCATTAATTCATATAGCCTGAACTAGCCAGCTAGCAAACTGCACATGATGGCAGACAGTGCTAATATTGTCGACCTGATTTTGGCAAAGCCATCAGAAAGTCTTCCTTACGAGGAGAAACTTAGAATTAAACAGCAGGGCAGATCAACACCTAAGATTGATTTAGTGCAAAAGATAGGGAAAGTAACAGGTCTTTTCAGCTCTCCTGGTATGACAAAGTTAGCTGGCTGACTGGAAGTGCTGTGAAAAAGAAAATGTACTGCTGGCCATGTCTCTTGATGAAACCATCTCATGGATGTGTTGTTTTGGTCAAAATTGGGGTTTGGAGATCTGTCAAACTTTGACAGGGCATATAAAAGGCATGAAAATAGCAATGAACATGTGAGTGCATGTGCAAGATTAAGTTGCATGGGCAGGATCAGGGTTGAGCATGCAATCAATGAAGGTGCTCGCATTCAAGTGGCTAAACATAATGAAACTGTTAAACAAAACAGGGCCTTCCTAAACCGCCTTATTGATGTGACATCCTTGCTTGGCCGGCAGGAGCTGTCATTTAGGGGACATGATGAGAGTAGTGAATCATCCAACAAGGGGAATTACAGAGAGTTCACAGAAACATTAGCTAAATATGACTCTGTCCTGTCCACACAATTCGAGTCCTCAACTATGTTTTCTGGTATGTCACACACTATTCAAAATGACTTGATCTCTGCTCTTGCAGCCACCATTTCTGATCAGATCAGAGATGAAATTCAGGATGCTCCCTTTTTTGGATGGGAGGTGGATGAAACCACTGATATATCCTGCCGTGCCCAACTCTCTGTCATTGTTCGCTATGTGGATAGTGCAGGTAAAATTCAGGAGCGCTTCATTGGATTTTTTGATGTTTCTGGGGGGCGAGATGCTCAGTCCATTTTTGATGTTTTAAATGAGAACATGCAGGGCTACAATTTTAAGGATAAGCTTGTGGCACAGACCTATGATGGGGCTGCTGTCATGGCTTCAGCTCTCAATGGTCTGCAGGCCAAAGTGAAAGCAATAGCCCCCAGTGCAATGTTTGTGCATTGCTATGCACACAGACTGAATCTGGTGCTGTCACAGGGGGCCAAATGCTTGCCTGAGTGCAGAATTTTTTTTGCATCACTCTCTGGGTTTGCCACATTTTTCTCAAAATCCACAAAGAGGACGTCTTTTCTGGAGTCTGCAGGCTGCTCAAGGTTGCCCAGAAACGCTCCTACTCGATGGAATTTCACATCACGGATAGTGAGCACTGTGGCAAACAATTATGATGGCCTCCTGCAGACATTTGATAACATCATTGCAGATACGACAATGGATGATGATACACTGGATTGTGCCAAAGGCTTCGTGAGGAAACTGGAGGATTTTGAGTTTGTGTTCATGTTGTACACATATGAACAAATCTTCTCTGAGACTGATGTGGTCTTTGATATTGTCCAGCAGAGAGCGATGGATGTTCTTTACTGCAAGAAAAGAATTGAGTCTCTTCTTGCATTTGTCAAAGAGAAGAGGTCAGAGGGGGCTTTCCAAGCTGTTTATGCCAAAGCAGCAGATCTCACATCAGACCCAAGAGATGAGCCCATGAGAAAGCGCCGTCTGACCCAATTGCAGGATCCCCAAGAGCTACAGAAATCTGTACATGGCCATCCTTGATAACATCTTGGAGCAGATTCCTCGACGTTTTTCAAATTTGGAAAGTATGCTTTTCTTAGAATTAGTCAATCCAGGGAAATTTGATGACATGAGACAAGCATTTCCAGAGGAGGCCTTCCAAAGTGTCCTGAAAAGTTATGGCCATCACTTTGATTCAGGGAGACTGAGGTCTGAACTTCAAGTCCTGTATTCAGATCAGGACTTGCAGAGTAACAGGGGAAAGCTGTGTGATTACTTGGTGTTCCTTAAAGACATGGAGTTGGACAGTGCAATGCCTCAGCTTTACAAACTGTTCTCATTAGTGGCAACAATTGGAGCTACATCTGCAGGTGTAGAAAGGAGCTTCTCCTGTTTAAAGCGGCTCAAGTCCTACACCCGTAACACAATGGGCCAAGGCCGTTTAAGCAGCCTAGCTCTGCTGGCCATTGAGAGGACACTGGTCAAGTCACTGGAAAAGACGCCTAGTTGGTACGACAGGGTTACAGAGCATTTTCTTGAAAAGGAACGTAGGGCAGAATTTACATACAAATAAATGGACAATTTTTATGATTTAGGCCGAAAATGAGCTTCCCCTCTTTAAAAGATCAGCAGCCGCCACTGGTGCACAGTAAAACCCTGGGGTTACACTCCTTTGGTGTCATTTGAAAAATTAATTGTAATCATTGTTTCCTCAGAAGATCTTCCTTTGGTAGTTTAAATAAGACGGACTTAGTTTCACAACGTAGAACACAGGTTGTATGTTTGTATGAGTGATTTAAAGGTGTATATGCATGGATAATTTTTATATGCACATGCGAATGTTTATAGATGTATATGCATGTACTGAGTTTATATGTATACGCGTGTGTCTATAGGTGTAGGTCCGCATGAAGTTTACATGCATATGCGAGTTGTAGTATGTTAGTATGCACATGCATTTCACATGTATTTTCTTGAACATCTAATAGTACAACTAATAGAATTGGGTGTGTTAGATTTATATTGTGCAAATAATCAAGCATTGACAATAGTCAATTGTATTGGGGGAACTAAAGGGGGCCCCCAAATAAGATCCTGCTTAGGGCCCCAGAAAGGCTTGGGCTGGCCCTGCCATGTAATGAAGATCAAAAAACCTTCGCAAAAAAAAGTTTTATTGAAGCACACACACAAATTCACATCCGAAAACAGAGCCAAGGGTCTGATGATATCTTTATGCATTTATTTATTTTAAAATGTTATTCCTAGAAATCCCTAGACATTTAAAAGGAGACGTAACAGGCTCCAAAAACGGCTTCAGTATTGATACACACGTATGCGTTATTAATGTTGGTGGGTAAGGGGGCAAAACAAAATAACCCCTTACTATAAACTATTTTTTCTAATGTATATTAATATCGCTTTCAAGTAGGTCTATAATAAAAAAATATCAACAAACCCTACGGATGTTAGCTAGGTTATTTTGATAACAATTTTATGAAATATATACATCTTTTGTACATGTTTTACAATGGTAAATACAATTTATTTATGTGCAATTCAAAGAGTATAAGGCAAACCAACCATTACAAGCTGGAAGTCATAAATTATACTCAATAACTATTCATTACCTGAAAGCCTATTCATCAACATGTTTGTAGAAATGTATGTTGTTTTCCGACTGTCTCATTTATAATGGTTAATGAAAGGTTTGAAGTAAGTCTATGCCCAAAATATCACTGCTTTGTCCAGTGTACACTCTAAATAATGCTGGGCTGTTTTAAGCCATGGTTCGGTAAAATACAATAACGGCAAACCCAACTTTGGGTTTGAAACAATCCTGTTTTTTGTATATGATCATGTGCATTAATCCCATAATGTAGTATTATACAAAATAATGAATTTGATATGAATAAGGTGGCCGTTTTAATCCGGAAATACCAGTTATTTCATATTTTCCTCTATGAATTTAATAAAAATTAGTAATACGAGTGTACACAGTGTAAAGCTCTGGGTTGCAGTTCAAAGAATCATATCCAAAACTGACCAACCCTAAAAGTTTCCACTCCTGTGAGGTCTGTCTATGTGGAGATGTGGATGTGTCATAGGAGACAGGCGGAAGAATAAGAACTCCCCCAGTGTCTGCAGGGCAAATGTTGGACTGATCAGCACCAGTGCTCTGTCTTCCACATAGCATGTTTTCAGACACACTGATTGGAACACCATAATTGGCATACTGCTGCTCACAGGGAACAATATCCCCTAGCATTACATGACCTGCACGAGCTTTCTCCATATCACCATCCTTCTGGTCACGTAGGAGGGACCAACCCGTTACTATGCTCAGTCTGATGTCTTCTATGGTCTCATCTGGTAGGCAGATTGGTAGCACATAGTCTCCAATACGAGCCTTGTCCAACAGCTTTAATACGGCCACATCTGAATCCAGCACCAGGGGGTCATAGTTAGGATGCACAGTAATGAAGGATACCTGGTCAATCAAATATTTGTATAAATATAACAATCAGTTAATCAAATAATATTAAAAACTAATGCCACCAGACAAAAGTCTGGACACAGTTGGTGTAAGCACTTGTTTTTGTCTTTCCCTTTAGTCTTAAAGATGAAGTAAAGGAAATGGAAGCAGCTAGCTTAGACAGGAATTCATTTTTTCTGTCATTACATGATTTCAGTAGGAGTATAGTACAGAAAGAATAAGCATGTCAAAACCTTTGACTGGCAGTGAATGTAATCTTGTTCTTAGTGAAGCTCACCCGCAACTGTTGCAATCCTTTGGTCATTCTCAGATCGCTACGATACTGTTTACCGAGCACTACTCTGATTTTGATGCGTCAACTGGATATAGTTTCCCCAACTCTGTAACACAATGGGCAGCTACTACCACGCTGCGCTGGTTCACCAGGGCTCCACTGCAGACAAGCTGCCAATCACTTGTATTAATCTCTTCCTCCATCATTCCTATTGTCTTTTCCTTTGTCTCTGCTACACTTGAGTGCTTCTTTAGTTTGTTTGAAGCAGGCAAACGGTAAATGGCAGCCAGCCAGGGCCAGTTAGTCTCTGCTGGGTGCTGAGAGGCAAAGTTTGTCAGCCTTCCACACACTGGAATGGAAAGAGAAAATTTAAAAACAAATGACATATTCCTAGAATGAGATTATGTACTTCTTTCCTACTTGCTCAAACATTTTTCTTGTAATGATGATACACCAATGGCTGTGTGTTTCTGTTTATGTACATATTTGTATACATTGTGGGACCAAATGCAATTAGAATGTTTTATTAAACACTAAATACTAAATTAGTAAATAATTCTTAATTTAAAAAGTAAAACTTCCAAAAGTTTTGTGAAAGTTTGTTCTTGGGGTAAGTCTGCTTTAATGTCAATTCTGCCACATGTACAGTACATACATATAGAGGATTGATATTGCGTTACTCTCAGACCCATGTTGCATACAAATAACACTACACAGAATTAAAAAAAATATATAAAAAAATACAGATAAATACATATCAGTCGTCACCAGTCTGTGCATTTAGGGAGTGGGGGGACCCGACCACTAGGTGGAAACCTTGAGTCATCTGAGTCAGTATAAAGCAAGACAGAGAGCAAGAGTTCTGAAGCTGCCACATGGCAGAGTTTGCTGTGCTTCCTATATCCCATTTGAGAATCTCTGGCATTTGCTGCTCAAATGGGATTTTGTAGGGTAGGATGCTTGTTATAGATCTGAGTTACTGGGTTATGGACTCAAGGAGAATCTTGTAAAGTCTATCTATGGATGTACTGTGATTACAGGAAGGACCATTGAAGTTTCTACCGTGGCTATTATCTTCTCTTCATGTCATCAGAGGGGAGCTAATGATCTCTGAGAATCAAGTCGGTGTGGATACTTAAAGACTTTTGTGAACTTTGGACATTCTCACAAAGGGATTGATGAAGTGTTGAAAACGGCAGCCTGAAGAAGCTGTGTGTCGGGTGGGTGGGATCACCTGCAATGCAGAGGGGTTTCGGGTGAGACAGGTTCCATAGATGTCCTGGAGGATGGGAGAGAGACACCAATGATCTTCTCAGCTGCTCTCACTGTGCGTTGGAGAGGCTTGCGGCAGGACGCATTACAAGCGCCATACCACACAGTGATGCAGCCAGTCAGAAGGCTCTCGATGGTGTCTCTGTAGAAGGTGCACATGATGGGGGGGCTGGGGCTCTGGCTCTTCTCAGTTTGCGGAGGAAGTAGAGACACTCCTGTGCTTTCTTGCCCAGTGCCACGGTATTGTTAGTGCAGGAGAGATCCTCAGTGATATACACCCCCAGGAACTTGGTGCTGCTCACTCTCTCCACAGTCGCACCATTGACGGTCAGAGGAGCATGCTGAATGTGTACTCTCCTGAAGTCAACAACAATCTCCTTCGTCTTCTCCACATTCAGAGAGAAATTGTTGTCACTGCACCACCTGGCCAGGTGGCCCTCCTCGCTCCAGTAGTTTGTCTCATCTCTGTTGCTAATGAGACCCACCACAGTCACGTCGGGTCGTGTGTCAGTGTGCAGTCGTGGGTCAGCAGGGTGTAGAGTAGGGGGCTAAGCACACATCCTTGAGGGGCCCCCGTGTTCAGTGTGATGGAACTGGATGTATTACTGCCGACCCGTACTGCCTGAGGTCTCCCCGTCAGGAAATCCAACAGCCAGTTGCACAACAAAGTGTTTAGTCCCAGCTGGACCAATTTGTGAGTGAGCTGTTGAGGGATGATTGTGTTAAATGCTGAACTGAATGAACAGCATTCTGAAGTACAAGTATTTTTTGTCCAGATAAGTGAGTGCAGCATAGAGGGCAGTGACGTTAGCCAGTACGATGGTGGGGATAGCTGGCTTGTTTGGGTTAGCCGCTAGCCTAGCCTGGATACCTCCGCGCTTACCCCTCTTCTGCTTTCTCTCATGCTGCTTGTGGCCTCCACTCCTCCTACAGCAGCTGGCTAAGAATAAATTTATGCAGCCATGACAGAGAGAGCCCAGGGAGACGAACCAAAACAGCCGGCCCATCCCCAGAGGCCATTGTGTCTAGGTCAATCATGTCCCATCCCATCTTGTGGCAGGTCCGGGTGCACACTCTTTCACGAAGCTGTCTCCTTACTTCCTGGTCCTTTTGCATCTCTGCAGTCTGATGCACTGAGCAGACTGATGATTATTTGAAAGTTATCACGATTGATTTGAAACCAGTCACAAGCCAATCAATCTGTGCAGTGCTGTTGTGACAGTACAATGCCTTTTGTGCTTGATGTGTTCTGTGTGGAAGCACATGGTCTTTGTTGTAGCTCTGTGCCATGCGCTCTCCTTTTACGTGCCTTGGCCCCGCCCCCTCGTTTCTATCTTCCTGTTAGCGATTCATTCCCCTCACCTGCCCATTGTAATCATCCCTCGTTAGTTTTCCCCATTCAAGGCATTTGTGTTCACTCTCCTTGGCTGGTTCGTTAAAGGTATCATATATAATTATACCCCTCGTCTAGTTGCTCTTTTCCTGCCTTGTCAATTTGTGAAGTGAAATATTTATTCTAGTTTTGTTTTTTCATGTTTTACCCCCGCGAGTGTGTTTTGTTTTGAGTCCTTTATAATTAACTGTTTTCCCCCATCGTGGGTTTTTGTTTAAATAAAGCCTTTTTGCTTAACTGCTCTCCTGCGTATGGGTTCTCTGTTGAAATTCTTGATGCAATGCAGTTGAACACAACTCATGGAAAAACAGTGAGTGTAAAGGATGTTGTTGTTGCTATAAGATCACTTAGTTTTGTAAAAAAAAGTGGCTATATTAACAAAAAATGTATCATCAGCGACTTCAGATGTTAGAAATCAGAAGAAAAGATTACAAAGAAATCCTCTGCTTAGTATCATTAACTCATCTCTGTCAGTAGGATATGTTCCTAAAGCATATAAGGTGGCTGTTATTAGGCCCCTTGTCAAAAAAACTCAACCCTAGGGACTTAGCTAACTATACGTAGACCTATATTGAATCTAACTTTCATTTCTAAAGTACTTGAAAATGTAGTTTCATCACAGCTATGTTCCTTCCTCCAAAGGAATGACATCTGTGAATAATTCCAGTCACGATTTAGAGCACATCACAGTACAGAGACTGCTCTGATCAGAGTAAAAAATTATTTCCTTTTGCCGTTTGATCGTGACTGCATCTCGTTACTTGTGCTATTAGATCTTAGTGCCACATTTGACACCACTGACCACAGCATACTTTTACATAGACTTGAAAATTTTGTTGGCGCTAGTGAAATAACATTAATATGGTTTTGTTAATACCTATTTAACTGTTTTATATCAATAAACAACGTGGTGTTGCTCTAATCACTAGACCAGTACGGCGTGCCATATGGTTCTTCACACTGTACATGCTACCACTACATTTAGTCATTTAGCAGACACTTTTATCCAAAGCGACTTACAAAGAGTTTAGGAGCAATAAGCGATATGTCATACAGGAGCCATAATACATTAAGTGCCAATACAAAGTTACTGGTTTCAACAAAAGCCAGACCACTACCTGTTGAGAGAAAGATTTTTTTTTCTCATTTGTCTGTCAAGTATTCACAGAAGAGGATTTTAAGTAGTTTTTTAAATGTTGTGAGGGATGTGGTTGAACGGACAGAGTTAGGAAGAATGTCCCACCAGGAAGGAGTTGTGAATGAGAATGAGCGGGAGAGCGATTTACTGCCCTTATGGGAAGGCAGTATAAGACGCCGCTGGTTTGCTGAACGCAGGGATCTTGATGGGGTGGAGAGTGTGGAAGTAAGCCGGCGCAGATCCAGTGATAGTCCTGTAGGCAAGCATTAGTGACTTGAATCTGATACGGGCTGCAACCGGTAGCCAGTGGAGAGAGATGAAAAGGGGAGTCACGTGAGCCCTTTTGGGCTGTTGGAAGACGAGGCGTGCTGCTGCGTTCTGAACCAGCTGGAGCGGTTTGATAGCCTTTGCAGGAAGACCAGCAAGGAGAGCACTGCAGTAGTCCAACCTTGAGATTACCGGGGCCTGGGTGAGATAGGGTCTAACCTTTCTAATGTTGAATATGGCGTATCGGCATGACCGTGTTGTCTTTGCAATGTGAGGACAGCTGTTCATCAAATATGCCTCAGAGGTTCCTGGCTGTTTTGGAAGGAGTGATTTTGGTATTGCCAAGTTGGATGGGGAGATTGCGTTGCACCGTTGGGTGTGCCAGAAACACGAGTAGTTCTGTCTTGGCAGGGTTCAGCTGGAGGTGATGTCCTTTCATCCAAGCTGAGATGTCTTCTAGACAGGCTGTAATTCGAGCTGCTACAGTAGTATCGTCTGGGTGAAATTAGAGGTCTTCAGCATAACAGTGATAGGAGAAGCCGTGTGCCCGTATGATGGGTCCCAAGGAGAAAAGGAGCGGTCCAAGCACAGATCCCTGAGGGACCCCAGTGATCTGCTGAGCAGTGAACAGCGAGGCCCTCCATGACACCCTGAAGGATCTGCCGGAGAGGTAGTATATGAACCAGCGGAGAGGAGTGCCTGAGATTCCTTGAGATGATAGGGTTGATAGCAGTATCCTCCTTGGCTAGCCCCTGTGCTTCTGTGACCGATAGCAGTGCAGTCTCAGTGGAGTGGTTTGTTTTGAAGCTGGACTGCTTGTCATCCAGTAGTTTAATCTGGGATAGTTAGGAAGACACCTGGTTAAAAACTGCCCTTTCAAGTGTGTCAGTGCGTCATTGCGGCTACCATTGAAAGAGAAAGTGGGATCACGCAAGCTTCTCCGTCTATAATATACTCATTGTGATAGTATGTCACAAATGCCCAGTCCTGTGATGATGGGCGAATGGCGACGGGTTCAGGTGGAGGATACCGCTGGCAGCAACTTGTCACTCTGTTGATTCACTGCTACCAGCTGATTTTCCAATCCTGCAGTCAACGGAAGGTCAAGATCAAATTGCTTCATGCCTTTTGGAATGTGCGCACACACTTGGACGCTGCTGATCTTCACAATCTGAGAACTGCAATCATTGCCCGTGAACTGGCAAGATACAGGATAGATAATGCTGACCTTAGCGAGGTTTGGTTTCTGGAGAAACTGAACACACTGAAGTTAAATCTGGCTATACTTATTATACAGCCTTAAGGTCAGCCAAGGCAGGCTGGAGTTGGATTTGCTGTGAAGACATCACTGGTACCAGTACTTGAAGGTCGCCAAGGCTAATGATCTTGCAGCTAATGCTGTCTTGATTAGTGCACCCTCAATGTCTGCCAGGGATAACCAGGAGGTGGCGTTTTTATGATAATCTGAACACTGCCTTACAATCAGTACCTCACAAACACCGGCTCTTCCCCATGGGAGATTTCAATGTTCAAGTAGGATACGATTTCATTTCATGACCAAAAGTATTAGGGCATGTACTCAGTGACACACATGGTTTGACGACTGTGGCAAGGGGGGCGTGGTTTAGTGACGTCTGCACCGGGGAGGAGAGACACGGGAAAGACGGTAAACAAGTAGGTCGATTACAGATTAAGATCACCTGCGTCTCATTACAGTGATTGGTGAGGAGACCGCTTAAAGGCTCGCAGTATTCAGAGGAGTTAATTTTGAGTATTGACAGTTGTCTAAGCGCCGTGGCGCACCATTTTTGTGTAAATAAAAGTATTTTTGTCTCCCAGTCGAGCCGACCCCGCCTCCTTTCTTCCACCCTCTTACGAACTATTCTACAATGACCAAGATGCGGAAGCGCAAGCTCTGCTGAACACCATTCATGCAGCTCACTTTAAGTGGATCATCAATAAATCCATCACTTCTTAGAAGTGCAAGAAATGCAGCACAGACCCGCCTACATAAAATAAAGAATGGATGGTGGCAGTCAAAAGCTTAGGAACTTCAGTCTGCTGTGAACCAATATGATATGAAGGCCTTCTAACACAGCCTCAAGGCAGTCCATGAGCCCACAGGAGCCGGCTCTACACCTCTAAGTGCCACGGATGGAACACTGCACTCTGATAAAGCTGAGATTCTCAGTCACCGGGTCGATCATTTTCAAGTGGTACTGAACCAGCCAGCTGCATTTGATGAATCAGTGCTTAGCGACTCGGACAATATCACGTCACAGGAAGAAGCTGTATGCGCCATCAAACAGATGTAGCAAAGCTCCGGGTTCTAATGCAATAGCAAGAGAGGTATTTATGGAAGGCAGACAAGATTTTCTTCTTGCATTCAGTGCATTATTCAGTAAAAGATAGAAAGAAAAATATGTGCCTCAAGATTTCAAAGATGCACTGGTTGTTTATATATAAGTGCAGAAGGGACAGAGCCTGCTGTGATAACCATTGTAGGCTAAATACTGGCACATATTCTGCTAAACCCGCAACATGTTTATAACATCAATATCATCTCAGAAAGTCTGTGTGGCTTTCGTGCAGGCCGTGGGACTACGGACATGGTGTTTATTGCAAGGCAGTTTCAAGAGAAGCGCAGAGAGCAACACTGTGACCTCTATATCATAGCTTTTGTTGAAACCAGTATCTCTGTATTGGCACCTAATGTATTATGGCTCCTGAATGACATATCGCTTATTGCTCCTAAACTCTCTGTAAGTCGCTTTGGATAAAAGCGTCTGCTAAATGACTAAATGGAAATGTATATGATCTCTGTATTGACTTCACAAAAGTTTTCGACTCTTGCACCGGGCTCAGGCTTATGTTTCATATGATTGGCTGCCCAGAGAAATGTGTACATATTGTCTGTTCATTTCACGATGGTTTGGGCAGGTGGCAAGTCCCACATCCTAAAAACAACAACATCCAGCCAGTTTTCATGTGACAGCTGTGGTTGACCTTGTGCCTAAAGAATTGGCCTCTACTCACACCCCAGGACACACCAACAACTTTAATAAATCTGTTCATTGATTTAGAAAAAATGACATTTGACAGTGTAACATCATACAAACTCCCTTTTTAATAGGCTAATGCCCTTTCGAAAAAATCGTATGAATGTCTTCTTTCTACATTACTTGAAAAAAATATGTTGTGTGTAAAAGGGTTTGTGTCTACATGAAGGTGAGTAAATTATGACCGTTATTGGTAAACTATCCTAATAACTCTCCTGCAATGTGTTTTCACCTGGTGAACAGGAGACATGACGGCCACTCCACTTTCCCGTCCTCAGACAGGTTCGGCGTGCACTTCCAGACAGCTTGTAGTATGGTGACATACATTCATACTCAATGTGTGTGTAGAGATGGTGAAACCCATCTGGGAGTGGTGGCAGGCTCACAGGGGTTTGGGTTGGTCGTACTTCGTTTAGGAAATTGGTCACCCCAGAAGATGAGTAAAACTTATGTACAGCTGTTTTCCTGAGAAACAGAAAGAAAATGGGATTTATAGTGGACAAACAGAGAAATTAAGGCATATAAAAATTCTACCTCTCCATTACTTGAAAATTCTGATTCAAAACGAATGGTAGAATTACAGACTCAAAACAAAATAAAAAGACCTGCACAAAAAACGGTAACACTTTACAAGAAGTTTTTTTATTTAGGTATATGTAATATCGTTTTCAGCATTTATTAATCCTTGTCAATGTTTGTTATTGTCAATACTTGTATTTATAACACCCGCAGGATCAGCCCTAACAACGCCCCCGGCACCAGCGTCTCCTCCTTCATACCCTCGCACATTATCCCCGGACTTCTAGTTACACTACACTTCCCAGGACTCTGTGCACTCACTCATCACCACTGATCATTCACACCTGCACTCAACCACCCACACTCCATTTAACCTCCACTCGCACCACCATTCACCGTCAGGTCTTATTGTTGACTTCCCTAAGCTACACTTACCCCTGGCTCTCCAAGAAAGGATACGCCTTTATTTCCCGTGGATGTTCTGTGTTTCCTGTGGATGTTTGTGTTACCGGTGGATCATTCATTAAACCAGTTCAAACCTACCTCCGGTGTTGATCGTGTCTGTCATCAGTGTGTGTTTGTTACTGTATTCATGTTAGTAAATGGTGCATTAACCAATGCTAACCATTGCCACATTTGATTTGAAAAATGTATAAGTAAATGCTGAAATGAACATGATTTAAGATTAATAAATGCTGTAGAGGTTGTTACATTGTTAGTTCATGTTAGCTAACGCATTAACTAATTGTTAACAAATAGAACCTTATTGTAAAGTGTTACCCATTAAACAAATAAATTTACCTGGATTATTTACCTAGAGAATTTACCAAAGCACTATTGTTCTTTTGCATATGTACTGTCTGTATTAGAGTGCATGGAATAAATGTTAAAGGAATGGCTCAAACAAAATAGAATATTCTGTTATAATTTACTTATGAGATTTATTTGTATTCATCTAAAGAAAGTTAACCTTTTTCTGGGAGGACATGAGAGTGAGAAAATCACGAGAGTGTTTATGTTCCTTTTAAAAAAGGCTGCTTGTATGCTGTGAAATAGTGTAGTTGTTTAGACCTGGATGGGATTTGTGAAGGCAGAACTCTCTGTTTGACCAGTACAGACACCTTGGGCTCTCGACAGGCTGTAAATGAAAATACACACAAAACAGCTTTTTGTTTTTTGCTCTGAATTTATCAGTACAATATTTCTAAGTTTCTAAAAACCAGGGGCGGCTCTAGACCCTTTTTAGGTGAGCTTCAGCTCCCCTGTCTGTCATCTTAGCCGCCCAAACCTATCAGCTCTCAAACTATCAAAATATATTTTTTACTTAAGAAAAAGGTTCTTGAATACACGGTCTACATGTTCACCTTCATCTAGCTTTACATTAACATTTATGCATTTGACAGATGCATTTAAGCGACTTATTACATTCAATCTATATGTATTTTGTAATGATTTAGATCTTGCAAAATAAAGGAAGCGTAACAAATATGTAACCGTAATGCCACGCACAGCTTTTATTCCACAACATAACTTACAAAAGAAAACGTGTCTTAAATGATTTTTTCCATAGAAACTAGACTTGTTTGTCTTTAATAAATCTTCATTATTAAAGCTTTTTTTTCAGGCACATTTACTTCATAAAATGATATTAAATGATCAGTAAAATATACAAAAACATCTACGGTCATAGACATTAAACAATTCCATTTGAAATAATGTCAATTTGTAATTCAATTAGCTAATTTTACATATCTTAATATTGTGACCAGAGTTGTGGGACATGAACAAAAACTATGTTTGGACCGATAAATGCAATATCATTTTATATTATACATTCACATTAATCATTAGTTATATACTTTTTCAAGGTGTCTGATTGCACTGTGAATATATTTATAAAGCATCATATGACAAATTTTGACATAAATGTAATATTTCGCTACTGGGACTTAAAAGCGCAGTTGCATAAACACTCATATACAATATAAAATACATAGTGTATTTTTCATTAGTTTTGAGGACAAAATGTGTTTTCTTAGATTTAGTGTGTGCACTAGTGCAGAAATAGACTTGCCATAGGCATGCAACAAATATGTACCGCTTTCCTGTGGCTCAGTGGTTGGAGCATGGCGCTAGCAACGCTAAGGTCATGGGTTGGATCCCAGAGAATTGCCCATTGTCAGAAACAAATGCATAGTACAATGCAATGTTAGTCGCTTTGGATAAATGCGTCTGGTAAATGTAAATGTACCGCAAATGACACTGTGCGCTTTGATTTGATTGCAGTCCTTATCTCCATGTCTCTTTTCACATACTGTACTTTTCACAGTGTACTATTTCTTGGCCATGTTTGTACAAGTTTTAACCTTATAATAGTGATCCCAGTGCTAAATCAATGCTGACATAGCAAATAGACGACACAATCAGAAGGTGCAACTCATTCGGAGTAAATTTCTGCATAACATAATTTGACAGAAAATCTGAATGTCCTGCGTAGACTGTTTAACTGTTTCTGATTAGATGGAATTTATGCACCCCTTACCTTTAATGCAGATGGGCTGGTTTCCAGTCCAGGTGCCATTAGGCTGACACGTCCTCCTTGCACTGCCGCTCAGAATATAAGAGTGGTTACAGAAAAACTCAACTGTTTCTTTAAGGAGTTCAGGTACCGACTCAAAGTAACCATGATACAATGTTCCCAGTGGAGGACATTGTCTTCCTTCACTCTCTGAGAGGGAATAAACAGAGTGAGTTAAAGGTATAAGGAAACAATTTAAAGTTATCATAGATAAGTAAATCAAAGCTATCAATGTGCTTAAGAAGCCTAGAAACAGTGTGTACATTAGCTACCAATGTGGACCCCGTCAAATAGGTTACAACTGGGACTTCCTGTGACTCAGCAAAATCACAGGAAGTCCCACTTGCCACCTAATTGAAGTGCTCGAATAATATTCCAGAGAAATAAACGGCCCACAACGTCCCAAAAACGGACAATTTAGTACTCAACGAGGTCGTACCGACTTCAAACTCTGGAAACCGAATGAGGGGGCCGCGGGGAGCAAAACTTTTCGAATCGGGGCCATTCGGAGTCCCTGGGGCTGTTCCGGGGTCTTCGTACGATAGGCACCTATGAAAATAATGGGATAGCTTGCAGGTGTCAGAGGTTCCCGTGCGGCCCGCGGAGGCAACAGAAAGTTGCGTCACGTGGCTCTCAACAATAAATCGAGAGGACTAGGTTGAGATATGAGATTAATTATTATTTTTCATACATCTCTCTGCCTCGCATAGATTTCTATAGGGCCGTGTGCAGAGGGGCACCCAAAGCCCCCCTAGTTGTCATGAGTCTGCCTCTTCATGTCATGTCTATTCTTGGGGCAGATTCATGACACAGTCTTATGTTTTATGTGAGAGAGAGATTTTGACCCCTCCGGTCTTCCATATACTCGCTCCCCAGTCCTCGTCTTTGTTCCTGCCATCTCGTTCCTCGTTAACTTTCCTTAAGTGTTTCATTACCCACACCTGACCCTTGATAATTATCCTTTGTCTGTCTCCCTATACATGATCCTCATGTCTTTTGTCCTGTGCTCGTTCATTGTACTTTGTGCCATGTGCTTTGTTTCTGTGCTTGTGAGCGTTGTTCCCTGTTCATTGGATTACCTTGCTTTATGTTACCTTGCGTTTACCTTACCCTGTCTCATCTTGCCCTGCCTTGTGTTTTGACGTTGTGACATGTTTTGTTTCTTAGTTTTTTGTCCTGCTGTTTTTGCCCCCACGTGGGAAGCATTTTGTTTCTGATTTATTATTCGTTCGGTCCTTGTTTCCCCATATTTATTAAAGCTTTTGTTACCCCGTACCGCTGCCTGCATCTGGGTTCTTCCCCTCTACCGTTCATGACACCTAGTGTTGTCCGTTTGGTGCCTCTCCGGGAAAATGGCCACTTGCTGCGAGTTTGGGAAAAAAGCCCCTATCACCATAAGAGTGCATGCGAAACGGGCACACAATTGAGGCATATGGGCCCTTCGTGTGACTATTGTTAAAATGTAAACTTTTATGAATGGGCTTTTGTCCACAAACTACCTAACTTCACCTGCAGGAGTAATAGAAGATCTTGATATTACCAGGGAAAATTATAACTCCACTTTCTCTGAAACACTAGACACACTTGCTCCTCTGTGCTTAAAGAATATTAAAGATAGCAGCCCAACACCGTGGTATAATGAACACACTTCGTATAGCATGGAAGGATAGTATCCGTAAATACAGAAAAGCACTAAAAACGTCTAGATCCGCCTACTTTTCATCACTAATAGAAAAAAAACAGCACAACCCTAGTTTATATTTAACACAGTACATTTACATTTAGTCATTTAGCAGACATTTTTATCCAAAGTGACTTACAAACACTTTAGCAATAAGCGATATGTCATACAGGAGCCATAATACATTAGGTGCCAATACAAAGTTACTGGTTTCAACAAAAGCTAGACCACCACCTGTTGAGAGAAAGCATTAGATTTTCTTTTTTCAGTAGCTAAATTAACACAAAATGAATCATTATCTGATTATGGATATCAGCATAGCAGTGAAGAATTACTTCACAAATAAAATGAATGATTTTAGAGAAAAAATTATAACTATGCAACCAGAGGCTAAACTAGGTGATCAAACAACTAAATACAGCTCTGCTAAGGAGAAATTGCACTTATTTTCTACCGCAGATCACAGTGAACTGTCTTAAATCATTAGATCATCTAAATCAACAACATGCATAGACCCTACAAATCTACTGAAAGAGATGCTCCCAGAAATTATAAATCCTCTTCTTGGCATTATTGATTCTACTCTTGACACTAGGACATGTGCCTAAAGCATATAAGGTGGCCCCTTGTCCAAAATAAAACCCAACCTGGCCCTAAAGAACTAGTTAACTACAGACCTATATCTACTCTACCTTTCATTTCTAAAGTTATTGAAAAAGTAGTTTCAACTCAATTATGTTCCTTTCCCCAAAGGAATGACATCAACGAAGAACCTTATGACGTGAGTTTAACAGATTTGACAGAACATCTTGTTTTTATACATCCAATCAATTTACAGTTTCACTCAGAAATATGTCAGAATACCCACTTCTGCTTCACAGGGACTTTAAAGTTGTTTGCGCTTTTATAAACATAATTGTTGTAGCAAAAAAGCCGAAAAACTTTAAGCAGATGTTATTGTCTGATTGTCAGTGATGCAAATGAACAACTAGTAGCATGCTCTACTGATGTCATTGGGTTTTTGCTTTAACAGTGAGGATGAACTTCAGCTTGAGACCCAGGTTTCATGCAACAATCTCCAGTCTCCAACACATTAAAAACAGGATTTTCTTTAAACCGGTCGGCGCTACAGAGCACTGAGCACCAAAACAGCCAGACATAGGAAAGTCTCTTCCCTCAGGCCATCTGCCTCATGAACAGTTAAATGTTCGGCTGTGTAATACACAACTATATTCTCATATTTATAGATATGTTGTTGATATAATATTCAGCTATCCACATTCCCCTGCATATCTTGTATATTACACCGTATCAATTCTATATAGCACATCTGTGCACACAATATACTGTCTATTGTCCTTTTTGTCAAATGTGTATTGTCTCTGACATATTTTTTTACGTTTTGTAACCTGTGCCTTGTCACTTATTTAACCTGTATGTGCACTGGAAGCTTCTGTCACTAAGACAAATCCCTTGTGTGTCCAAGCACACTTCAAGAATCAGTGTATGAACCTCAACAGTGGTGACCATTAAATGAAAAGCTTCTTGGAGTCATGGATGAGTTTTGTACTATGATGGTACCCAGAATGCTTTGTGTTTATCTGAATAGTTTGTTGTTGTCACTATTGTTGAGATGAAAATGCAGTTTTTTATGTCCATGGTGTTAAAAAATCCTGCAGAATATAATTTAATATCATACTTTAACATCAGTGGGCATCAGAAAATCACTTTAAATCAGTGACTAAGCTTTGATAGAAACAAGTAGATGATGACTCACAAAAACGTTTTCCACTAGTAGAGCTGAGTTTTCAACATATAGTGACAAAATCTGAAGAAAGATTAAAAGCAACGAGTCGAGAGCACAACCAAAGCAAACATGTTGATCAAAATAATGGTGACTCAACAAAACCCATTAACATCTAAAGCTTTTGTAGGCGGACAACAGAAATAAAGTGATAGTGTTGTAATAAGTGAAGGTGGTAATGGTGTTTAATTGTGAGTTTTTACAGAGGAAAAAAAAGGGTTGCCAGAAAACATCTGTAAAAACGACGTAATTTCACCATTTTTATATTGTTTTTCCGTATGTTTTATGGATGTTTTCTGACAACATTTTCCCTTTGAAAAATTACACTTTTATTTTCATGACCATTCTTTACATTTATTCATTTGGCAGACACTTTTATCCAAAGCGACTCACAAGTAGGAGAGCCTATAAACATTTTGTCAACACGCTAAACAGTTCCGTTAGTTGACAAGGCCATGACACCAGAGGATTAAAGCTGGAGTGAGCAAAGGAGAGAATCAACCACAGGAGTTTTTCTGTGTGTTTTGAGCAGTTTTTTAAGTTGGTGCGGATGCTGCAGTTGGTGTGGAGCTGGCAGTTCATTCCACCACAAGGGAACCCAATGAGTCAAGGTTTTTACAAGCGATTTGGTGCCTCGCTGTGATGGAACAACCCATTTTTTAGACCGAAGATGATGGAGGGGATGTAGACCTGGAGCGGTGTGTTAAGGTAACGGGTGAATTTGCCGTTATCGTTCTGAAGGTTTAAACTATGGTAGATTTAAAAATATGCACTTTTTACACAACACAATCTCGAAATCCAAGAATTATTGTGCACCATGTCCAATATTTCTATGAGCATTTATTTATTGTGTGCAATAAGACCTTTATTTGCAATATGCACTTTTTTATTATACTTTATTACTACTAATTTAATATACTTTGGAAAGCAGTGAATATTAAGAATTCAGAGGATGTTTAGAGTAAAATGTGACTGACAGTGAATAGATAAAATCCTTTTATTATGTAATGTATTTATTTATATTTAATGCGTCCGGATCTTGAGTGCACCATAATCTCATTGTATGTTTTGTACAATGACAACAAATAATCAAATCTAATTTTCAGTTAGACCAGTGCAAAATGCACATTAAATAAGTGACACAACTTTTTCACTTTTTTCAGCAAATCATTATTTATCGTAGGTGGTATGTTTCAAAGTACGTAACATAAATGACATATTTATCTGGCCGTCGCTATTTTGCACTTGTCAAAATCACTGCTTGAATTGTACAAATGTTATTTACTTCAGCGGTCAGGGGTTTTAATGTTGTGGCTGACTAGTGTACTGTATGTTTCTTCTGCCCCAAGACAGTTATTCATTGCAGAGATGTGCACTTACCATTGATTATGAGGTTCTCTGTTCCAGCAAATTCACCTTCAGTCTTGTTTGGTTGAGATTCTTCTTTTGTTTCTTTCAATGAGATTTCTGTTGGCCTCTGTGTCATTGTATGATCTTTTATCTCTTCTGTAGGTTTGACCGTGCCTGTTGTTCTTTCGGCAGTTTTGCTCACTGTTGATATTTCTGGGCTTCCAGTAGCAGCTGTCTCTAGATGTTCTACCATGTCATTGTTATCGACAGATTGAGTGACATTTGCTGTGTTTATAGTATCTATTTCATAAATAATGTTTTCTTTATTATCTTCAGTGAAACTTAATATTGTGTATTTGGGTCCATCAGTTATTTTTGGACTTTTGGACTTTTCATTTTCAGTGTGATTGTTGGCTCTCTTACTGTTAATTAACACAATATCTACAAAGTCTATGTCCAAAACTTTTGTTGGACTTTTGTCAACTTTCTCTAAATTATCTAGATTCTCTCGTGGTTTCATACTATCATCCTTGAATTTGTCAGTCTCTTCTTTTGTAATTGTGTTAATGTTGCTATCAGTGTCCTTATTTTCTTCTTTGTCCTTATTTTTTTCTTTTCCTAATTCCTTTCTCATGACTTTGCCAATGTCTTTGTCCACATCTGCATATTGTCCAAACTTATCCTTTCCAGAGGTAGGTTTTTGTGGTTTCATTTCTTTGTCTATGGCATGCTCGTTTTCTTGCTGGGTTTTTTCATTGTTCTGACCCTTTTCTACTGGTCCCGTGGATTTGTCTTTGCTTGTGTTTTGTTTATTTTCAGGTTCAGAAACAGTGTCCAACTCTGGAAGGAAAAGAAGGAAGGTTAATGTAAAACACATTAAAGGCCTGGTATGTTTAAGGAGAACAGGCAGAGACAAGCTCAACACTCTTTTTTTAAGATTTATTTTTATGGTTTGGTGTAGTGGGAGAAAGAACAGGAAGCAAATTGGGAGATAGAAAGGGGTGAGGTTGGGAAAGGACCTCGAGCCAGGACTCAAACTTGGGTCGCCCGAAGAGCAACAACGCTACATGTTGGAGCACTGCCAACAAGGCGATCGGCTCCGACAGCTCACCACTTCTTATAATAAAAGGCCCGTTAATGTTTTCTAGGAAGCCTGTTTTTTAATGCGTTGTAAGTCCATAATCAATGCCTGCATTTGAAACCTTGCAGCATGTTGTGTCTTCTAGTAAATGATTAGTTACAATGCGTTATAATATTTACCTCCTGCATCTTATGAGTGGTCTTTTATTGGTGACAGTAAAATGACAAATGTCTTCTAATAAACACCCAGAAGGCTACATAATGTGATCATAATATTTATACCTGGTCTTGATCAGCTTTAAGTAAAATAACAAAGGCTAGGTCTCCTTTAAACTATCATAAGATATAATGTAAGACATTAAACTTTATGTAAAAAGAAAGCTGTGCGGAAGAGACAATAAATTCACATTTAAATAATTTTTTTAAGCAGAATTGCAAAATTTCACTTTTAACCTAAAAATAATAATCAGATTTAATAGTTGGCCTTATATTTATGCAATCAAAACAAATAAACCACAAGTTATCCAAACAACTAAAAAATATATATATATATATATATATATAAAGATTACAATGTTTATTTGTCACACGGTATACAAGGTATACAACTTGCAGTTAAATTAAATCTGACCACAAAATATTTCAAATATAAGATCAAATAAAATAATTAAGCTTAAAGTGGCAGTCCGTAAGTTCTTTTGAGTAAAAATGAGCTAAAACCAATTATTGAGCAAGTACATGAAAGAACGGTGTTTAAAACTGTGTCATTACCCTTGCGGGATTCACCACGGAAAGCTTGTAACAATGGTTTGTAATTTTCCCTGTCGGGTCGCCTTTCCCGCAGATCCTTATTTTATGTCTTTCATCTATGCGTCATTTCATCACATTCGTACACAGACCGAAGAGGATCCGGCTGCTAGCCCGTTTTGCTCCATTTGCGCTATTTGGGTCTATTTATGTTCTTATTTGTTTCGTGTTATATCATGTTATCTGTGTTTATTATGCGCTACTGATGTACAGTGAAGATTGTCACCGCTGCACTGTCACAGGCCACGACTCAAACATCAGACTCATCCGCGCAGTTGAGCAGCGCCCCATCACAACTCACGTGAAGAAATGAGAGAGGAAATCCAGAACCCAGTCGTTATAGTATAGTCTTTAAACAGCAGCCTTGTGTAGTTACCTAATGTAAACATGTAAACACATTTCCGCTAATATTGATATAATGGCACAACTTTAGATCTTGTTGGTTCTGGTGTGTCTCATAACTAGTATAAATATAAAGGGGTTTCTGGTTGCAACTTTTCAATTAAAATGTTTGTTTATTTGAAGATTATTACATCTAATCGATTTCTACAAATAAAAAGCAAACACTGCATGAACGGCATATGGCAAGCACCAGACGTCTGGCTTGGTGGCTGCTTCTTTAACTCTAGTGCAAGTGGAACATCTTACCAATCAGTCTAAATAGTGCCACAAGAGTGAGCCAAAGAGCACCTTGCGCAGAAATACCGCCATAAGCTGTTGTGGCGTAATACTAGCTGATTGTAACACAATGCCAGCATGATTTTGCATTGTGCGAACATGTTTTACCATGATTCAAGCATTGTGCTAGCCTGGTTGTAAGGGTCTATAAGCTTGTTGTTGGGTGTTGATAAGGTGTTGTAATTGATTACGGAGATGTTTCATCTGGCTGGACGGTCTACATGCTTTCTGTGTTGCTAGGGAGCTGGTTAATAAGGTGATTCATTACAGTTGCTAGATGTTATTAGGGTCTTTGGGCTGAAAGCTATGGCCACATTAACACAGCACCAAAATACATCAGTCAGTCCTGTTTTTGAGTCCTTAATAAATAAAAAGTTTAGTTACTTACAAGAGTGACAACTGATTTTATAACTCAACTCACACCTGAAAATGTACCAAACTGTAATTTACATTATGTGGCATTGGTCCAAATCCTAGCTGCACGTTATACGTATATTGGTATTACTGCACATACTCTATCTTCTCTGTGTTTTCTTTTTCATGTAAAGCTGCTCTGAATGCAATATTTAAAAAAGAGCTACAAATACATTTGAATTGGCTGGGCACACCCCCAGGGCCCGCTCATGGCACCAAAACTGAGAATACATTTACTGGACGTTTCAGATTTTTTTGAAGTTTGTAATTTTGTAATACGTTTACCTGAAAAAAGATATACTTTAATGTATTGTTCCTTTGTGCTCTTTCACATAGCTTTCATTTTAGATATGAATTTTCATTAGATATTTTGAAGGGTTTATGAGTTTGAAAGAAGACCTAACTTTTGTAACTTAAAGACCACAATTTTTCATAATGTGTACATAAAACTTATAAGAGATTGCATTTGTCACTTTAAATTAGGCAAAGAAAACACTTATAATGCTATGACATTGGTTAAATAAATCTCAGATTTTTTATTTAAATGGTTTTATTTAAAAAGCTGCATTGTATTAATTTAGTCAGGTACCTTTGACACAGGTAGGTGCCATCCCACTCCAAGTGTAGTTGCTCAGGCAAGTTCTCTGGGGGCTTCCGTGCAGGTTGTATGGCTTATAGCACAGAAACTGAACAGCAATAAGTACATCATTGGGTCCATAAACAAGGAAGTGATTACCATGTTCTGGCTTTGGTGGAATGCCACAGTTTTGGTTAGACACTGGTGAAAAGATATTATGCATTATCTACTATTACATGTTTCTGTGCTGCTGAAATGCTGAAATACATTTCGGTTACGACTGTAATTACGGTTCCCTGAGATAGAAAACGAGACACTGCGTCATGGAGCGACTCTATGGGGAACGGCAGCAGCAACAGCAAATGTGAAACTAGTCCGTGATTTATAGCTGCGCGGTGAAGACATCACAAATGACGGCGGATACCAGAAGGTATAAATAGGACAGCAGGGCCTGTGAGAAAGCCATACTCCTGGTAGAACGTGCCCTGATGAGCAGAGGTGAAGGCATTCTGCGCACCTCATACGCTACACCTGGACACCGCTTTCAGGATTGACTCAGGCTCTTTTAGCCATTGAGCCATAACATCAAGCACTTCAAATGGCCGAGGATGACATCTCGATGCCAAACTGCCATCTCGTGAGACTGAGCTAACTCTAACCAGTCGTCCATGTAATTTAGTATACAAAGTCTCAATGGATCAAGGGCTGAATCCATGCATTTTTCAATGCATGAAAAAACTATTTACGATAAAGTACCGGCTGGAAGACCGGGTCTGGCTCTCGAGTGAGGACATACTCTATAGCCCCTTTCTCTTAGAGAGACAACACTTCCCCTTGGTGGGAAAAAAACCCTCAGACTTTTGGATTACGGACAGCAAACTGAATCCATTACCCATTCTCTATCCATACCTGCAAACTAGTCGCTTTTCGATGAAATTCACTGTTTTGAAAGTCATTTATATGAATTTGTTTAAATCCGAAGAGTTTTTTTTCCGTTGGGGGTGTCTTAGGCGTTTACTCTCGAGCGTCTGAAATGTGTTTGTTCCATCAGCTGGATTTGTTTGGCAAACCAGAATCCAGATAACAGCATCGTCTAACCCTAACCAGAATCCTGCGTTCTAAATGTCATGTTTGCGCCCATGAAAAGCATTGCTGAAAGGGACGGATGTAAAGTGTCTTCTTGGATGAAGAGAACATGGCGTTGATATGTATGTGTGATGGAAGCGGCTATGTTATGAGAGACAGTTGCCAGTCTCCCTTTGGAATTTTCACTTCTAGAGCTCTGTCCTTCTAAGTGAGTAAGGCACTTGGGTGATATTTAATCATTATTTTAGAGACCAATCAATTTGCTTCATAATCAGGAGCCGAACGGATTACGTCTGTTTTGCTTGTATCTGCTCTTTGAACTTTCTTTTTTATGAAAGCTCTTAATAACTCTTTTTTCTTTTTGAGCTCCTATAACTCGCATCAATCAGGTCCTGCACTTTATCTCTCTTAATAACTCTTTTAACATCAGTCCCGCACTTTATCAATCTCAATCTTGCATGTTTTAAAACCAAAACCCTTCACTTCAGACGCACAAGCGCTTTGCTTCCGATGGACACGCATCCTCCTTTGTATTAGGAAAGGCTTGGGAAGGCGCACCTCTCAGAAAACTTAGACGAATAAAGATAATGTCTAGCTTCTGTTTTCCCTCGACTGCACGTGGTCACTGTCATTTGCCAGAAAAACAAGCCTCAGGTTCACGAGCTGTCGAGGGATAACGGAAGCTGGACATCAACGTTGATAGCGCTCTCAATATGGATATTTCTCTCTTAAACGAACACATCGATTTGCTTCAGAAGACCTTTGTTAAGACCACAGAGCCATGTCGAGCAGTATTTTGATCAATGCATTGCATTTTTTGGAGCATTCTACCGCTTGGAAGTAAAATGATGAGAACATTTTGAATATCCCTTTAACCTCTCGCTGTTCTACCGGCCAGTGAATGTAAAGTTTGGCTACCTCGCAGGTAAAATTGTAAACAAACACTGTCTCGTCCAACAATCCAAGCTGGTTCTTAGAGGCAGCCCTTTCCAGTGTTCACAGGCAACCCCTGAAAAGCTGTGCTGAGAATGCTTCGCTCCCAAACACTCTAAACCCAGCTAGTATCACTATGTACCACTGTGATGCAATGAGGGAAGGTAGTAGCATACAGCTTAAAACCTTTCTGCTTGGTTTACAAACTAAAACACCAAACAACTTAGACAGCGTGTTCAGACATATTGGCTGAAATGGCAGAAGCTGACTGACTCTGCTTCCGCTTCAGTCAAGACGTCATCACCGTACAACTAGAAATCACAGATTCGTTTCACTACTATTCCAGGTGTGTCACACCATTGGCGTTCCCCTTAGTTTTGAGTTCCCTCGAAAGGAACCCATTTTCTAAAACTTTTTGAGGCTAAAGTTTGCCTCCACATTCATCACCGACTTTAAGAATGACATTGTAACTAACAACCCTAACTACCACATTTTTTGAGATTATGCTTACAGATCTTCTAATACTGTGTCGTAACCAGACATGCTGTTGCAGCGCATTAGCAAAGGTATCTTTCCCATTTTATCTAGAGTTTTCATCATTAACATCTGCAACAGCTATACACAAAGAGCAACCCTGGATTCCATTT
>VCII01000507.1:0-170279 GCA_006030095.1 Triplophysa siluroides | reverse complement strand
TCGTTCAGACTTTGTTTTGCTAATCGAGAAGGCGTGTTCCAGCTGTATTCTGTTCGCGCTAATCTCAACACATAGGCCTACTTAAGCACTGCCTCTGCGCTGTCGCGGTAAGCGTCAGCGGTAGCGTCAGCCCTCGTGTTCAGCCTCCTCGTGTTCAGCCTCCTCGTGTGAAGACCGACGAGTGTAAAGACCTGCGACTCTACCTGCGCGACTCCACCGAGCAAAGACACCGGCAAGGCACATCAGTATATTTAACAAACCTTTGCTTTCATCTAATTGTCTACTAACATCATGTGTTTCAAGTCTATTCCTGTACTCCACCGCAGACAGCGTTCTCACCCAAGGCGCAAGGCACGACGCGCGCACTCTCACGTGCGTCCCATTCACACCTCCCCTTCTACACCTCTGACTCTCTCTGTGGGTCTATGGAACTGCCAGTCAGCTGTGAACAAGACTGACTTCATCCATGCGTTTGCCAGCCAGTCTGACATTCACATTCTTGGTCTTACTGAGACTTGGATTCGTCCTGAAGACTCAGCCACACCCGCTGCTCTCTCCACAAACTACTCCTTCTCTCACACTCCCCGCCACACTGGAAGAGGAGGAGGCACAGGTTTGCTTATCACCAATGACTGGAAATATTCCACACTATCTTCCCTATGCAACAACTATTCATTTGAATACCATGCTGTTAATATCACTTTTCCCACTCAGCTCAGCGTTGTTGTAGTTTACCGCCCCCCAGGTCCTCTTCACAACTTCATTGAAGAGTTAGATGTGCTGATCTCATCAATCCCGGAGGATAGCGGCCCTCTTGTAGTCTTTGGGGACTTCAACATCCACCTGGAGAAGCCCTATGCTTCTGACTTCCACACCCTCACCGCCTCGTTCGACCTCACGCGCCTCGTCACAGCCAGCACTCACAGATCTGGAAACCAACTTGATCTCATCTACATCCGTAACTGCACCACAGATAACATTCAAGTTACACCTCTTCACATCTCGGACCACTTCTTCATCACTTTCAACATGCTCCTTCCTACATGCAGTACACCAACACCACCACCCGTTTATTTTAGACGGAACCTTCGCTCTCTCTCCCCTAGCACACTCTCTGCTAGAGTGACATCCTCTCTTCCCTCCAACTTTGCATCTCTAGATGCTGACACTGCCACGGACACCTTATGCTCAACACTTACATCCTGTCTAGATAACCTTTGTCCTCTGTCCTCCAGACCGGCTCGTGCCACTCCCCCCTGCCCCTGGCTGTCTGACATCATCCGTGAACAACGTAGTACACTCAGGGCTGCTGAAAGGAAATGGCGCAAGACCAAGAATCCTGCTGACCTAGGGGACTACCAGTCACTACTCTCCTCTTTCTCTGCTAGTGTTACCACAGCTAAAATGTCTTTCTATACCACCAAGGTAAGCAATGCACCTAACACTCGACAGCTTTTCAAGACATTTAACTCTCTTCTTTGCCCCAATCCTCCCCCGCCAACTTCATCATTGACTGCGGAAGACTTCGCTGTATTTTTCACTGACAAAACATCATCCATCAGCAAACAATTCTCGGTACCTCAGACCTTAGGAAACACCTCCCACACTCCAACCATCGAACTCTCCTCTTTCACCCCACTTACAGACACTGAAGTCACCAGGCTTCTCTCCAGCCACCCCACCACCTGTCCCCTTGACCCTATCCCCTCCGATCTCCTTCAGGCCATATCCAGCACGCTCACACCTGCACTCACACACATCATCAACACCTCCCTGCTCACCGGCACTTTTCCATCCACATTCAAACAGGCCCAGGTGACGCCCCTACTGAAGAAACCAACATTGGACCCTTCTACTCCCGACAGTTACAGACCTGTCTCTCTCCCATTTATAGCAAAAACACTTGAAAGGGCAGCTTTCAACCAGGTGTCTTCCTACCTATTCCAGAATAAACTACTGGATGACAAGCAGTCTGGCTTCAAAACAAACCACTCCACTGAGACGGCACTGCTATCGGTCACAGAAGCACTGCGGCTAGCCAAGGCGGAATCTAAATCCTCGGTCCTGATTCTACTAGACCTATCTGCAGCGTTTGACACTGTCAATCACCAGATACTGCTAGCAACCCTGTCATCGCTAGGAATCTCAGGCTCTACCCTCCGCTGGTTCAAATCCTACCTCTCCGACAGATCCTTCAGGGTGTCATGGAGGGGCTCGCTGTCCACTGCTCACCACATGATCACTGGGGTCCCTCAGGGGTCGGTGCTTGGACCGCTGCTTTTTTCCATCTATACGACATCCTTGGGACCCATCATACAGGCACATGGCTTCTCGTATCACTGTTATGCCGACGACACCCAGATCTACATCTCGTTTCACACAGACGATACCACTGTAGCAGCTCGCATTACAGCCTGCCTCGAGGACATCTCAGCTTGGATGAAAGGGCATCACCTCCAGCTGAACCCTGCCAAGACAGAACTACTCGTGTTTCCAGCACACCCTACGGTCCAACACAATCTCAACATCCATCTTGGCAATACTACAATCACTCCTTCCAAAACAGCCAGGAACCTCGGAGTCATATTTGATGAACAGCTGTCCTTCAATGATCACATTGCAAAGACAACACGGTCATGCCGATATGCCTTATTCAACATTAGAAAGGTCAGACCCTATCTCACTGAGCATACGGCACAACTCCTTGTCCAGGCCCTGGTAATCTCAAGGTTGGACTACTGCAATGCTCTCCTTGCTGGTCTTCCTGCAAAGGCTATCAAACCACTTCAGCTGGTTCAGAACGCAGCAGCACGCCTCGTCTTCCAACAGCCCAAAAGGGCTCACGTGACTCCCCTTTTCATCCCTCTTCACTGGCTACCGGTTGCAGCCCGTATCAGATTCAAGTCACTAATGCTTGCCTACAGGACTATCACTGGATCTGCACCGGCCTACTTCCACACTCTCCTGCACTCCTACACCCCATCAAGATCCCTGCGTTCAGCAAACCAGCGGCGTCTCTTGTATTGCCTTCCCACAAGGGCAGTAAATCGCTCGCCCCCTCATTCTCATTCACAACTCCTTCCTGGTGGAACATTCTTCCTAACTCTGTCCGTTCAACCACATCTCTCACAACTTTTAAAAAACTACTTAAAACCCATCTCTTCTGTGAATACTTGACAGACAAATGAGAAAAAAAAAGAAAAAAAAAGAAAAAAAAAACTTTCTCTCAACAGGTAGTGGTCTAGCTTTTGTTGAAACCAGTAACTTTGTATTGGCACTTAATGTATTATGGCTCCTGTATGACATATCGCTTATTGCTCCTAAACTCTTTGTAAGTCGCTTTGGATAAAAGCGTCTGCTAAATGTCTAAATGTAAATGTAAATGTATATAATGCAAAAGGCCACTTCTCACATACCCAAAATTAGATTTTTTTTTCTGACTTTGAAGGATTTGACAGATTTTTTTTCAAGATCACCCAAGCGTACAGATGTTCTTGATAAAGTTGTTGCCCATAGACTACCAACATCGAGCAGTGTTAGATGGAACTTCCACAGCCGTGCCATCAATACAGCCTTTGAGCACAGGGAGGGCCTCATTCGCTGTATTAAACTATTCGAGACTCAGGTAACTTTGACCCTGTTACCACCAGAGAGGCAGGAGGCTTTGCCATGCTGCTGAAGGATCAGGATTTTAATTTTTTTCTGCAACTTTTCCACAACATCATGCCACAGAGGATGTGGACATCCTCTATGCCAAACTCCAGAAGAAGGACATAGATTCAGTCCACATAAAGGGGAGCATCCAGCAGTTCCAGCAGGACATACAGAAGATCAGGTAGCAGCTGTATTCCTGCTTTTGTATTTGTTATCATTATTATTGTTATTAGTCATACATTATCTTACTCCTTTGCAGAAATTCTCTCCATTCTCTGGTTAACCAAAGCAGTGAAGGAGCTTCTCAACCGAAGAGGCGGCGGTCGCTCAGTCCAGAGGTCCATGAACAGATTGCAACAGAGGTGAGTTTATTGTAATTCTTGTTACTCTGCAGTTTTTCATAGAAAATCTATCAAAGGAAGCTATGAAAAAGAAAGTAAATATTAACAACAAGTTAAATGGCATTGTTTCATTTTCCCTCTTTGGGTACTAAATGTGTTCTCATGTCTTTGAGTTTATTATTTTTTTAAGTATTGTAGCAAAGAGTAGATCCCTTTGATATTGGGCTTTATTAAACTTTATATATTAATATTTACATTTATGCATTTGGCAGACGCTTTTATCCAAAGCGACTTACATTCCATTCCCCTATACATTTATACATAGGTATTTGCAATCCCCTGGGATCGAACTCACAATCTTGTGTTGTTAACACAATGCTCTTACCTCTGAGCTACAGGAAAGACTATACCTTATGAAACTATACTACATTTATTTGCAATGCATACTTTACTACAAGTCAATCTATTTAACCATTTCATAGTCTTTAAATTGTGATCTAAATAGATTTGTTATTCTTAGGTTTCCTCTAGTGGAAAAAGTTAATTCCCTTTCTGTCGGTCTCTCGACGTTGTGTCGAAGACGACAGATGGGGTTCGCCCTTGAGAACCTATCAGCTCTGACTACTATAGAAAAGGCCAATGAAATTTGGCGAATGAAATTTGCATGCCGGTCTCCGCCCCCGGATATCCGGTATAAAAAAGGAAGCCGGCGTGCAGCATTCATTTACCTTTTGTTCTTCAGAGCCATCGCTCATGAGTACAACGTATGAAGTTATTCTTCAACTACAACTACAACGACTACACTGCCGGATCTACGACGTGCTACAGCGGATCGTCCCTACCTGCAGCGACCTTCCCCTGGACGTCTCGGCGGTTCCAGTGGTGTCAGAGCAAATTTCTAAAAGGCCCTTTTCAGGGCTAAAACTCTACAGCGCGGCATGTCCCGCTGTCCTCTTGGGTGCGGTAACCTCATCGAGGAGGGAGACGGACACGATCGCTGTGTTAGGTGTCTGGGCGTCCAGCATGCCGAAGCAGCGTTCGTTGACACATCTTGCTCGCACTGCGGGCAGATTGTCTTACAGAAGTTGCGGTCACGGTTGGCTGTCTTCCTACGGGAACCAGCCAACATTTCGTCTGCTACCCGGGCTGTGACATCTGTGGCTACGGCCCTGATGACCACCCACGTTAGCAGCGTTAGTGATATGGGGGCTTCTACGAGCGTAAACCCGCCAGCCAAGCGCTCACGGGCCGCTCGTACCCCAAAACGCTCTTCTGACCGTTCCCCAACCGGCGGTGGCATACCGTCCGGATCCTCATCCGCGCACTCGGAAACGTTGCGTGGTGACGATGAGATGTCTATCGCAGCATCGGAGGGAGATTTGCTGGCGTCCGACCCTGACGAATCCGAGCTTCCCCCCCCGGGGGGTCGAGCTCTGGAGGAAGCAGAGGTTGAGATGTCGGCCATGCTAACCCGGGCTGCCGCGAGCATTGGGCTGCAGTGTACGCCACTGCCCCTCCCCCAACGCTCGCGGTTGGACACGTGGTTCCTGGGGTCGGAACGCGGTGCAAAGCCGCGCCCACCCCCGGTTCCATTTTTCCCGGAGGTGCATGAGGAGTTGTGTCGGACTTGGAGCGCCCCACTTACAGCTCGCTCCACTCAGACCAGCTCCGCCTCCCTCACTTCCCTCGATGGTGGGGCAGCCAAGGGTTATGTCGACATCCCCCAGGTGGAGCGTGCGGTTGCGGTGCACCTGTGCCCGCGGACGGCTGCCACTTGGAGGAGTCGGCCTCGCCTTCCGTCCAAAGCCTGTAAGACTTCGGCATCCCTGGTGGCGAAGGCTTACAGCGCTGCGGGCCAGGCTGCCTCCTCTCTCCACGCCATGGCCATCCTGCAGGTCCATCAGGCTAAGGCGTTGAGAGAGATCCACGAGGGTAAGGCCGACCCGGGGATTATGCAGGAACTCCGCGCCGCCACCGACCTCGCTCTACGGGCGACTAAAGTGACGGCGCGGGCCCTGGGTCGGACGATGTCCACACTAGTGGTCCAGGAGAGACACCTCTGGCTCAACCTTGCGAGGATGAGTGACGCCGAGAAGGTCTGCTTTCTCGACGCACCCGTCTCGCAGGGGGGGCTGTTTGGTGACACCGTAGAGAGCTTCGCACAGCAGTTCTCGGCGGTGAAAGAGCAGACGGAGGCTATAAGCCATATCCTACCGCGCCGCGACTCGGCCGCCCCCAGGCCTCCGAGTTCCCGTGCAACCTCTGCTCCCCAGCAGCCCAGGGCACCCTCGACCCCTACACCGGCTCACGTGCACCCCCAGGCTGCACCCCGGAGGAAGGGTTCGAAGGGAAAACCCCCACCCCGTCGGCAATCTTCCAGAAAAGAAGCGGCCCTGACGGGAAGAACCCGGGGAAGACAACATCTGGCCCGACCCTCACAGCACCATCTCTGACCGGTCGGTATGGGACGATTCCTGCCTCGTCTCCAAAGCCGGGCCCTTTTCAGGGCCTGGCGCCCACTTCCTCACAAAGAGAGTTTCTGTTTCCCCCGGGCATCCATTCCAGCCGATCGCACACTCCACTGGACTGTGCTCGGCGAACCGACCTCACACCCTGGCGAGGCGTGAGGTCGTACACATGCGACAGCTGTCACCACTCTCAAATCGACAGTGTGTGC
Organism: Triplophysa siluroides; assembly: GCA_006030095.1. Lineage (NCBI taxonomy): Eukaryota > Metazoa > Chordata > Actinopteri > Cypriniformes > Nemacheilidae > Triplophysa > Triplophysa siluroides. Next base: position 163,607 of record VCII01000507.1, on the reverse strand, counting down.
CGTTGTCCCGCCAGGCAGGTAAGAAGGCGGAGCCAACCATCCCTCGGGGAAAACCCCCGCGACACACGGTTGGGCTCTGCCTGCCAACGAACCACCCTCCGTGGGAATGGTGAAGCAGGCCGTCCCCTTGGTCCCCCTGTCACAGTCCCTGGGAGCTTGGCAAAAGTTGCCCACACTGTCTCGGTGGCTGATGCGGACGGTCCGTCTTGGCTACTCGATCCAGTTCGCCAGGAACCCTCCCAAGTTTCGGGGCATCATCTCTCCCTCTCTCAGAGGCAGGGACGCCTCCGTGCTTCGGGCAGAGGTCTCCACCCTCCTGGCGAAACAGGCAATCGAGTCTGTCCCTCAAGCCAAGATGTACAGCGGGTTTTACAGCCCGTACTTCATCGTTCCCAAAAAGGACGGAGGGTTGCGCCCCATTCTGGATCTGCGCACCCTGAACAGGCACCTTCACAAGCTGCCGTTCAGGATGCTCACTCAGAAGCGCATCCTGACATCTATCAGAGGTCAGGATTGGTTCGTGGCAATCGACCTGAAGGACGCTTACTTTCATGTCTCGATCCTTCCTCGACACCGGCCGTTCCTACGGTTCGCTTTCGAGGGGCGGGCATATCAGTACAGAGTCCTCCCTTTCGGTCTGTCCCTGTCTCCACGAGTCTTTACGAAGGTCGTGGAAGCCGCCCTTTCTCCTCTCCGGGAGAAAGGTGTGCGGGTACTCAACTATCTCGACGACTGGCTTATCTTGGCACACTCGCGAGATCTGTTGTGTACACAGAGGGACATGGTGCTCCGGCATCTAGACCGATTAGGACTTCAGGTCAACCGAGAAAAGAGCAAACTCTCCCCAGTGCAGAGCATCCTCTTTCTCGGTATGGAACTCAACTCTGTCACCATGACGGCGCAGCTGTCCGCAGCACGCGCCCAGTCAGTGTTGAACTGCCTGGAACACTTCAGGCAGCCGGCGGTCCCCCTGAAACAATTTCAGAGGCTCCTGGGACACATGGCGTCCTCCGCGGGGGTAATACCCCTCGGATTGATGCACATGAGACCGCTTCAACACTGGCTACAGAGTCGAGTTCCGAGGAGAGCGTGGCACACCGGCAGCAGGCGTATGGTGATTACGTCCGGCTGCCGACGTACCCTAACCCCTTGGTCTTCCATGACCTTTCTCCGAGCGGGGGGTTCCCCTCGGGCAGGTTACGAGGCACGTTGTGGTGACAACAGACGCCTCGCTGCAAGGGTGGGGTGCAGTGTGCAACGGGCACGCAGTAGCGGGGCACTGGACGGGTCCCCGTCTGCGCTGGCATATCAATTGCCTAGAGTTGTGGGCTGTGCTGCTTGCGCTGAGAAGGCTACGGCCTCTAGTGCAGGGCCAGCACGTGCTGGTCCGCCTGGACAGCACGACAGCCGTAGCGTACATCAATCGCCAGGGTGGCGTACGATCACGGCAGCTAACACAACTTGCCCGACGCCTCCTCCTGTGGAGTCAGCAGGTGGTCCGCTCCCTGCGGGCCACGCACATCCCAGGCATACTGAACCAGACAGCCGACGCGCTCTCTCGTCAGTATACACCCTGTGGAGAGTGGCGACTCCACCCCCGCGCAGTCCAGCTCATTTGGGTGCGGTTCGGACAGGCACAGATAGACCTCTTTGCCTCCCGCATCACCACCCATTGTCCGCTTTGGTATTCTCTGACCGAGGCCCCCCTCGGCACAGATGCCCTGGCGCACAGCTGGCCGCGGGACAAGCGGAAGTACGCCTTCCCCCCAGTGAGCCTCCTTGCACAGACACTGTGCAAGGTCAGGGAAGAGGAGCAACAAGTGTTACTGGTTGCGCCGTACTGGCCCAACCGCACTTGGTTCTCGGAGCTGATGCTCTTGACAACAACTCCCCCCTGGCCCATTCCCCTGACAGAGGACCTGCTCTCTCAGGGGATGGGCACGTTCTGGCATCCCAGGCCAGACCTCTGGAACCTCCATGTCTGGTCTCTGGACGGGACGAGGAGATCCTGAGCAGGTTACACCCCTCTGTGGCTGAAACCATTGCACAGGCCAGGGCCCATCCACTAGGCGGCTGTACGCCTACAAATGGCGCCTCTTCTCGTCCTGGTGTCTCTCTCAAAGAGCAGACCCACGGAGATGCTCGATCGGGATCGTGTTGTCCTTCCTACAAGAGAGACTGGAGACTAACATCTCTCCGTCTACACTGAAAGTGTATGTAGCCGCAATTGCCTCTCATCACGACTCAGTGGATGGAAAGTCTCTAGGGCAGCACGACCTGGTCACCAGGTTCCTAAGGGGTGCGAGAAGGCGGAACCCGCCTCGTCTCCGCTCCGTACCCTCTTGGGACCTTAACGTGGTCCTAGGGGGCCTATCCGGGCCCCCCTTCGAGCCCCTCGAAGCTTCCGATCTTCCTCACCTAACGAGTAAGACGACTCTTCTGGTGGCGCTCGCCTCCTTTAAGAGGGTAGGGGACCTCCAAGCATTTTCCGTATCCCCGGATTGCCTAGAATTCGGCCCTGGTAACTCTCACGTTATCCTGAGACCCAGGCCCGGATACGTGCCCAAAGTTCCCACTACTCCCTTTCGGGACCAAGTGGTGAACTTGCAGGCGCTCCCCATCGGGGAGGAAGACCCAACCCGGTCCGTGTTGTGTCCAGTACGCGCACTGCGCCTCTACTTAGACCGCACGCAGGGCTTCCGTAGCTCCGATCAGCTCTTTGTCTGTTTTGGAGGACAGCAGAAGGGGAAGGCTGTCTCCAAGCAGAGATTAGCGCACTGGATCGTGGATGCCGTTACGACGGCATACCGGTCACAGAATCTCCCATGTCCATTGGCGGTCACGGCTCACTCCACACGGGGTATAGCCACCTCATGGGCACTGGCCAGAGGCGCGTCTCTAGCAGACATTTGTAGAGCTGCGGGTTGGGCTACGCCCACCACCTTCGCAAGGTTTTACAACCTTCGCGTAAACCCGTTGTCAGCCCACGTCCTGCGTGGCGACATGTAGGACTGGCATTCGGGGAGGGCGTATGCCTGCGAAAGCATCTTCCCACCCTCCAAGAGGTTGGGTCAGTGTGCTATCTACCTTTCTTCTTACCCAAACACATGGCTAAGAAACTGGTACCTCACCAACCTTCCTTCTTACCCAGACACTGGTTAAGAACAGGCATTTCATCCATCACTAAGCAAGCACCCCCTGGGGGTTGGCTGGGCAGAGCAGCCTTCCCCCTTAGGCCGGGACACCATATGATCTATCACAGATAGCTCTAACCGGACCTAGTGCTATCGGACGCAGTAACACCCCCCCGTGGGCTGTTCCGTCTCTTATACCCTCATGGCAACGGTTCCCACACATGGTAACCCATGAGCTTCCCCAGGTGGACCTCCACCTCGCGGTTAACTACTCAGTCCGCACGTTCCATGCGTTCTCCTCCAAGGACGAGACCATACGTATATCCACCATATTCCTCCCCAAGGGTAGGAGGTGGCCTCTGCAGCGCTTCTCTGATTAAGAGTTGCGCTCACCCGGTGTAAACCCGAGCGGACGGCCTCTCGCCTGTAGAGAGCTAAGGCCCCGTCCGTGAAAGGTACCGGTCAGGGATGTACCCATCTTTTTCCAGGAAAGCTCTGGAACCCCCCGACCACCACACTGGAAGGTTACAGTTTCACGAAGCTTCGAGCTGACACACCCAGGCTTGTTACCGTCGCTTCGCTGATGTTGTGACGCGATACAGCGTTGTGGCGTTTTCCATAGGTAACCCCATCTGTCGTCTTCGACACAACGTCGAGAGACCGACAGAAAGGGAACGTCTTGGTTACGTATGTAACCTCAGTTCCCTGATGGAGGGAACGAGACGTTGTGTCCCTTATGCCACAAACACGTATCGTATTCTGTTGCAGTTGTGAGAGGATCTCAGGCTCTTCAGAACAAGAGGTAAATGAATGCTGCACGCCGGCTTCCTTTTATACCGGATATCCGGGGGCGGAGACCGGCATGCAAATTTCATTCGCCAAATTTCATTGGCCTTTTCTATAGTAGTCAGAGCTGATAGGTTCTCAAGGGCGAACCCCATCTGTCGTCTTCGACACAACGTCTCGTTCCCTCCATCAGGGAACTGAGGTTACATACGTAACCAAGACGTTTTACAGCCTTCATATTCTCTGAATCTGTTTGATATGAAAATGGCTGATATTTTAAAAATTAAGCATCAGAAGCATCAGAAGTTTATGAAACTTGACATGTCTCAGAATGTCTAGTCCATATGTATGAAGTTTGGATAAATCAGGGATTCAAACACTGAAACTGGTCTCCGTTTCTCTATAACATAAAACGTATCATTTTAAATGTTGCAGTTGAAATTGACATTTTGTCATCACCACATCATTTTTGTTTTTGTCCTTCACTCTGTAGGTTTGTGACACCATACTCCAACACACCATGACACGGTTCTGCTTCACAAGCCATCTCATTAGTGCCACCTTGCTGCAAGCAGACAGGTTTGAACAGTACACAGTGGCGTTTCCTGAAGATGCACTGAGTAGGACTTTGAAGGCATATCCAGTGCTCAATGGGAGTAAGCTAAAGACAGAGCTTAGTCTCATCTACTGCAAGGAAGAGTTCAGAACCTGTTGTGGTGCTGTGGACCTTCTCCAGCTGTTTAAGGAGAACAATCTTGAAGAAGTCTTTTCAGAGACTGTCACTCTCCTAAAGATCCTCATCACCACACCCATGACCACAGCAGAGGCTGAGAGGTGTTTCTCAACTTTGAAAAGAGTTAAGACTTTTCTGAGAAATAGCATGACCCAGGAGAGGCTAAATGCATTGGCCATGCTGTCAATGGAGAAGAGAATGTTGACTGAGATAATTGACTTTAACCAGAAGGTCATTGAGAAATATGCAAGTCAGAAAGAAAGGAGAGCAAAATGTATTTTCAAATGGTGTAACTGGCCAATGATTAGGTAACTATGGTCTTTTTTTTACGATTACCTTGATTACTTCATTACTGATAATAAACCCACATTCAATCCAATTCACTGATTCATAGTACATTTATTTGCATGTGTGGCAGGGAGTTTAAAAAGTGTATACATGGTTGTGCCTTTTGTGAAGAGAAATCAATAGTTCACAAAACATTAAAAAGCAATAAAATAGCACAGTTTACAACTGTTTTAAAATGTTATAAATATCTCTGAAAGTGGTCTGTGCATCGTTTGAAGTGTTCCTGACATTTTAATGAGGTTTTAAAATTTCATCATCTTCAAGCAGCTGTATAAAAACTATGGACGTAACTACATCTTTTGAGTAACAACCAGCCAATAGCAGCACTGGTGATCACTAGTTCTTCTATTGATAGGCTATTTGCCTTTCCAAATAGTGAGCGTGTAATGATCCCAGACAATTTAATCCAGATATATAATCGTACACAACAGGTCCGTTCGAAGAACCGTATCATACAGACATGATTTGCTGGATTATGTCATCTCGGATACTTTATTTGATCATGGATGTAGTAAGCGACCGAAGAACGGGGCCCAGGTCTAGATTGATGATGATCACAGACGTCCAATCACAAGTGACTTCCGGAAAAGGGGAAGTAACCAATGACGTTTGAGGTTACAACCAAACAGCAAGTCCCGCCCCGCGACTGCCAAAAATAAAAATGTTCGCGCGAGCAAAAGCAGCAGGTGAGAGCGCGAGACTGTTTATGCGCGTCCTTGTAATTGCGCGCACAGAAGATGTTATGCGCGCGCGAGGGCTTGTATTGCGCGCACATTGGATGCAATGCGCGCCCGACTGTTTCAAACGAGAATCTGTGACCTATCGAAATTTGTGACTAGAGAGCGCTGTTTCGTAATTATTCACTCGAGAACGTGCCTGGCGCACGTGCACGTTATCGCGAGCGCGGAAGGGGAGTTTCTTAACTATTTACACGACCACCCACTCCACGATGACGTCATGTTGCCTCGCGTTGTGTGTGTGTGTGTGTGTGTGTGTGTGTGTGTGTGTGTGTAGCTTATGCGTGAAGCAGACTTCTGGAGAAACAGAAGCGCCGACTGAATACTGCACAACATGCTCTTTCATTTAAAAGACAAGACCCGATTACATTGTTTATTATCATGACGGTTTTTGTTTTGTTTTAAAAATTCTTTACGTTTTTTCCTCTGGCTATTTCTGTCTAAGGTTACATATTTTACAAAGAATAGCACGTTTTTAAAAACTTTTGATGACGTTATATATTCACTCTGGTGATGTCTGATGTCATCTATTTTATATCATTAAAATCATTTGGACCTGAGGTTTACACCCATTCACATAAAGCACAGTCACCAAATCTCGTAATGCATCATAGCAGGTTACCGAAATCTGTTTTATATCATTAAAATCATTAATTAATTAAAACCAATTGTACCTTCTCAGATATAGTGATTTACTTCAACTGGATAAACCCCCAAAATAGTGTTTACTATAAGAATCTTGATATTCTATAAATATTTATTAATTTGATCTTTTTTTAAATTAAGAGTTTTATTTTCACCAAAAAATATGAACAAGGCAAGGGTTAAATATCATCATATTCTGAAGAGCAGCATGAAAAGATGTACAGAAAAACTGCACAACCCCCCAAAGAAGACAACAAAAAGCAGCAAACAGCAAATATTGAAATAAAAAAGATAAATGGGGGGGGGGGGGGTAAAGGCTACAGGTTACAGTAAGTGCATGCTGGGCAAAGGAAGTCCTCCTCATTCCCAACACATTCCTGATGGAACCACCTGCAGCAATGTTCGCATTGTATCTGGTAAAAGGAGAAAATAAAGGGACAGTTCATCCAAAAGTTTTAATTCTGTCATCATTTACTCACAACCTGTAATATAGTTTGGAAGACTGTTAGGAATTATCAGTTCTGGGACATCATTGACTACTATAGTAGGACACATTAAAACATAAGTCATCAGAACAAAAATTTATACAGATTTTGAACAACTTGAGGGTAAGTAAATAAGTAAAAAAAAAAAATGTTGGGGTGAAAACGGCTCCTTTAAAGATATTTTGCATCAGTAGTGATGCTCTAGAATAGAAATTCTTTGTAAACAATTTGTCTAACAAAGAAAAGAGCTAAAACTTAATGAAGTATGCAATCTTACCCAGTTGATGGTGGAGTCATGTTTATTCGTCTTACTCTTACTTTTCGGCTTTGTCCCATCTTGCAAGCCGCAGTAGAGACACATTTCTGACAGATCATCTAGAAAAAAACACAGCTTTAGAAGTCCATATTAGGATAATATTTTGATAACATTTTAAATGTTACACAAAATATATAACATGCATATTTCAGATACCCAGTTTTTTTTCATAAATTATTTATAAAAACAGTTTAATGTAACACTCAAGCTAAAAATATGTTAAATATTTAAAAAGCGACGTGAAATGTAATACTGTTACCTATAAACATTATTAATAATAAGTGAGGGAAAATGTGAATATTCAAATGTGTCAATTTTATTATGAATTAAAAAATTCTGTAGTCAACCAAAGAATAAAACCTGCCTCTTCAAGAACTGTGCGTGCTATCTCCTTCCTGTACTCATCTAGGTCTTCTTTACTTGAAGGGAATTCAATTTGGTCAGCAGTCTCATTACAAAGAACCTTTTCGGCAAACTGAATAAAAAATATAAACATGTTAATTAAGCACACACACAAGCACATTAAAATGTAACTGTCTGTTTATCTATAAATCTGTATGTATGTCTGTCTGTCTGTCTGTGTGTGTGCCCTCGTTCATATATATAATTCTATCTATATTTAATATAACTCATACCTTCAGAGAAAATACTCCACATGGTACAGAATCTTTCTGCACAGGGTGAGGAAGCGTTTCACAGGTCCATTTTCCCACTGCACAACCTCTGCCCTTCATGAATGTCCTAATTAAAAAATCATAAAGTATATATTCCAATTTTTTCAAATCACTTTGACTCTATATGAAATTGGCCAACAGCAATAGATTATTTTTATTTTTAAGTTTACATAAAACACATGTCTCCAAAATAAATGTATTGTACACTGTAAATATTTTCTGGGTACTACAGTACTGATTATTCCCATTAAATTTTACCTACTGTAAGCTTTGTAAATATTTTTGTATATTTCAGTAAACAGTTAGTGTCATAAAGTCAATTACACTTTTATTTGTATATAACTATAATTTTCACATGACTACCATTGTGAAAAGAATATAAACATTTTAGGGAATGTTAACTCTGATTGGAGAAATGAGTCAAAGCGATTGAGAAACACTGTAAATCGTGTAAAGAACAGTATATACAGTATATAGTTACCTTATACTAATATTGGTTACATTATGTATTTTCTGTAGTACAATTTCCACATACTACATGTAAAAGCTTATAAACAAAAACACAAGTAGTACTACCATTGTACACATTATCTTACCTGGTAATGACAACTGGTTAGCTCACAAGTAGAACTGTATAGGAATTGTAGTTAAGCAAATTTAAAAACTGTAATACTGACACCAACAGTACCTTGTGGACTGGAGGCATCTTCTTAGTTTCCGGGGAGTTGCTTTGAAAGGATCCAGTAGAATTGCTCTCTGTTGTTTTGGGAAAATGATCTGAAATGGTAAAACACAACACACAATGAACTGTCACATAACAACCTTTGGTCCGTTATCATCCTTATACTGGAAAGTGTGGATCATTTATTACTTCTTTGTTTTTCAAATCTCACCATGAGCATCCAGTGATGGTGTTGATTTATAATACCCAAAATATCGTTGAACCTCATAGGATCAATCTGAAACATAAACTGTACATGACGTACTGCACTCAACATAATATAATATTATTAGTTTTTGGTTTCATTATAGCTACATGAAAACATACATATCTCTTACCTTCAATTTGGTCTTTTCATTTTTCCAGATTTGGGACATTTCAAACGAATCTATAGAGAGTGCCTCCTCCCGATGGGTCTCGTTGTATCGTCTCACAAGAATTAGCAAATATGAATTCATAACCTTGGAATAAAAAGTACATGTCATGCATGGATAACATGTACAGTCGTGGCCAAAAGTTTTGAGAATTACATAAATATTGGAAATTGGAAAAGTTGCTGCTTAAGTTTTTATAATAGCAATTTGCATATACTCCAGAATGTTATGAAGAGTGATCAGATGAATTGCATAGTCCTTCTTTGCCATGAAAATTAACTTAATCCCAAAAAAACCTTTCCACTGCATTTCATTGCTGTCATTAAAGGACCTGCTGAGATCATTTCAGTAATCATCTTGTTAACTCAGGTGAGAATGTTGACAAGCACAAGGCAGGAGATCATTATGTCAGGCTGATTGGGTTAGAATGGCAGACTTGACATGTTAAAAGGAGGGTGATGCTTGAAATCATTGTTCTTCCATTGTTAACCATGGTGACCTGCAAAGAAACGCGTGCAGCCATCATTGCGTTGCATAAAAATGGCTTCACAGGCAAGGATATTGTGGCTACTAAGATTGCACCTAAATCAACAATTTATAGGTTCATCAAGAACTTCAAGGAAAGAGGTTCAATTCTTGTAAAGAAGGCTTCAGGGCGTCCAAGAAAGTCCAGCAAGCGCCAGGATCGTCTCCTAAAGAGGATTCAGCTGCGGGATCGGAGTGCCACCAGTGCAGAGCTTGCTCAGGAATGACAGCAGGCAGGTGTGAGCGCATCTGCACGCACAGTGAGGCGAAGACTTTTGGAAGATGGCTGGTGTCAAGAAGGGCAGCAAAGAAGCCACTTCTCTCCAAAAAAAAACATCAGGGACAGATTGATCTTCTGCAGAAAGTATAGTGAATGGACTGCTGAGGACTGGGGCAAAGTCATATTCTCCGATGAAGCCCCTTTCCGATTGTTTGGGGCATCTGGAAAAGGCTTGTCCGGAGAAGAAAAGGTGAGCGCTACCATCAGTCCTGTGTCATGCCAACAGTAAAGCATCCTAACACCATTCATGTGTGGGGTTGCTTCTCATCCAAGGGAGTGGGCTCACTCACAATTCTGCCCAAAAACACAGACACGAATAAAGAATGGTACCAAAACACCCTCCAACAGCAACTTCTTCCAAAAATCCAACAACAGTTTGGTGAAGAACAATGCATTTTCCAGCACGATGGAGCACCGTGCCATAAGGCAAAAGTGATAACTAAGTGGCTCGGGGACCAGAATGTTGAAATTTTGGGTCCATGGCCTGGAAACTCCCCAGATCTTAATCCCATTGAGAACTTGTGGTCAATCCTCAAGAGGCGGGTGGACAAACAAAAACCCACTAATTCTGACAAACTCCAAGAAGTTATTATGAAAGAATGGGTTGCTATCAGTCAGGATTTGGCCCAGAAGTTGATTGAGAGCATGCCCAGTCGAATTGCAGAGGTCCTGAAAAAGAAGGGCCAACACTGCAAATACTGACTCTTTGCATAAATGTCATGTAATTGTCGATAAAAGCCTTTGAAACGTATGAAGTGCTTGTAATTATATTTCAGTACATCACAGAAACAACTGAAACAAAGATCTAAAAGCAGTTTAGCAGCAAACTTTTTGAAAACGAATATTTATGTAATTCTCAAAACTTTTGGCCACGACTGTATATGCTAAAATGTTAAAACTGAATTGTCAGAAAACCAAAATGATGTGGATGTGTGATTTAAAAAGGACAATTTTGTAATATTTTTGTTCAAAAATGTCATAAATACATTCAATAAGTGAGCAAATAATGACTCCATTTTCAAAAAAAAATGTGTCTTATCCTGGATCACAACAGTAACAAAAGCTCCATGCCAACCACTGTGGAGTAGCCCAGTAGCTGTGCAACTTGTAATGAACATAAACAGAGAAATGCACTTCTGGCTTCATTGTGTTTCCACAGGACGCATGCACTGTGTATTAATAGTCAGAGTGCAAAGTTAAATAGTAAACCATCAACTTGACAATAAGCTACAAAATTCTCTGATCAACTCTCACATCAAAAGAGCTGTTACTCTATGTCATATATCCTCTTTACGTGTCAGTTCTTACCGAATCCTCTAATTCTTGACTTGGGGCAGTTCTTGCTATGTCCCAAAAAAAAACTGCATAGGGTCCAATTCTTGACACAAGAACATGAGGAGCCTTCCCATTCCAAGCATCTGTTATGTCTGCAGATAAATAAAGATATTTGTCTTTAAAATTTAATATCTTAAAATAAAGATCTGATCATTTTTAAGAACTTTTATACTCTGGGAAACTTACAACTTTCAACGGTATCATGCGATGTGTTAGAGGCTGGGGTGGTTGTGGTGGTGGCAGATGAGGTCATGGAGGCATCGGTGGTAGATGAGGCCGTGGAGGCATTGGTTGTACTGGAGGCAGATGAGATTGTGGAGGCAGTGGTGGTAGTGGAGGCAGATGAGATTTTGGAGGCAGTGGTGGTAGTGGAGGCAGATGAGATTGTGGATGCATTGGTGGTGGTGGGGGCAGATGAGATTGTGGAGGCATTGGTGGTAGTAGAGGCAGGGATGGTGGCGGCAGAAGCAGAGAGAGTGGTGGAGGCTGTGGTGATGTTTTGAGGTTTTGTGTTTGCCTTTAGCTTATGAGGAATTCTTGGCATTTCCTCTATGTACAGTTTTAGATGGTCTATGCTGACCTTGGGGAGAACTTTGCCGCAGCTATCCACGAGGTCAGCAGATTTCCCTTCAAGTCTCGTTACTGTAAATGGTCCAAGGAAGTCAGGATCCAGCTTTCCACCTTTGCGCTGCTGTGATCTTACGTTCTGTCTCCACACAAGATCACCAGTGTTGTATGTGCACTGTATTTTTTCACGGCTGTCTTGTTTTTTTTTCTCAGCTGCATCCACATTTTGTTTCCGTAAAACCTGAAATATTTTTTCCTGTTGTTTTATCCCCGGAAAATACCTCCTCTTCTGCAACCACTTCCTCAACCTCAGTGCCAACCTACACATAATAACCAAAAGTTTAACTATTCAAATATTGGATCAGAAATCTGGAATAAGATAACCAAGCTTGGTACTTTCACAAACCTGGTAGTGCTCTGGGATTTCTGAGGGGTAGCGGGACTCTCTTCCAAACATAAGGAAAAACAGAGTGTTTGGTTGTGATTTGCTACTTGGTTCTGAGCCCAAACATCACTGAATCCAAATACTGGTCCCACGTGTTTGGTTTGCTGCTCACAAGTTTCCCCAGGGCCCTAGGTTTTCAGACAAAAATTGTATTACTGTATATTATGGCAGAGGTCTCTGTCCTGAAGATTTTAGCCTAAACTCCAATCAAACACAGCTGAAGCAGCTAATCAAGATGGTCAGGGTTGCTTTAAAATTACAGGCAGGTTTTTGGAAACGGAGTTACAGCTACAGTCTGCAGGAAGGTAGCTCTCCAGGAGCAGTGATGGAGATCCATGTATTATGGTAAAACAGTAGTAATAATATACATATAGATATTTCGTTTTTTATTGTTCTTGCTGCCCATAATGCTTTAGTTTAAATAAGAATAAGAAAAAAACAGAAGCAATAGGATTATAGGCTGCACCTCTCATGTCGTTTGACACCTAATAACAATTACCTCTGTATTGTTGCATTCATTTTCTCCACTAATCCATTGGTTTGGGGATGGTAAGGGGCACACAAACTCCTTTTAATACCCAAAATTTCACACACATCCCTGCTTATCTGAAATGACAACAATTACGGATTATATTATATTATATGCTTTTGTGCATCATATACCATAAAAAAAACTAAAAAAAAAAACTAAAAAAGAAATGTGTACATACATAATTTACAAATTCTTTTCCTTGATCTGTTAAAATTATTTTTGGGGCCTCGAACTGATGGAAGAACTTGACTATGCACTTAGTGACCTCACTGGCTGACATTGATTTAAGAGGGTATGCCTGGGGCCACTTTGTGAAATAGTCTATCATTACACAGATGTACTGATGTCCATCCTCAGTAGTGCTCAGCTTCCCTATAAGGTCCATGCCTACTAGCTCAAAAGGGCTGTTGACCTAAAGATGTATAAAAGAAAGTATACAATTTATTTAAACACAAAAAGAAATATTGGGCAAAATGTTTCATAATTAGAAATGTACAGACAAACTACATTGAACTGAATAAAAAAATGTTTAAAAACTAAAGCAAAATTTTAAAAAATTGATTGACACCAAATGTTTAACCAATTTTCCATACCAGTATCGGGGTGTATTCCACATTCTTCTTTATGTTGCATCATTTTGACTGGCACACTACACAACTGGAGACCTTTAGTATAACACACATTATTCTGTTATTACAGTTTTGTAAGTCAAAGTCCACAAAACTTCAAAACTGTTGCCCATGAAGATGTACTGTCTGTCTTCACCATTTAATAGTATTTTGATTACACTTTATATTAAGGTACACAAATTCATCACTAACTACTTGCTTATTAACGTGCATATTGGTGTCATATTAGTTTGTATAAAGCACTTTTATTGAATACCTTATTTTACATCCCTTAATTCTACTCAATACTTAAACCTAATAACTATCTTATAAGCAGTAATAGAAGTTTACTGAAGCAAAAGTCGTGGTTAACAGTCCCTATTTTAAAGTGTGACTAGTATTTTGTCCCACCTTCTATTTAAGTGAATGGAATGCAGTTTTTTATTATCCAAAAGAATTGGTGTCAAAATATTTCAAACAGTATAGTCAACCAAATAAATACCATCTGATGTGAATTCACACATTTTTAAACTACATTTGACGGGAAAAGTAAAAAAATTACTTTTAATTATTTATTTTAATGCGGTTTATTCTGTTAAACAGCATATGTGCAATGTATCATGAACAATGTTTACCATAATGTCAGAAATAAGTACCTACCCAACCATCTATGTCTAAAGTCATTCCAGGCCAGTAGTATCTCTTGCAGATGGCATCCCTGGTTTTAATTTGGCAGAAGTGAGCTCCAAATGAACTACAGTGGAATTCTTGGAACACCTGGTCAGCAGCCTCAGAACCACAAAGGACTTTCAGTCTCAGTTCCTTAGCTGTGCCTTTATTTTTTATATAGCACAGCTCTCCATCTGTTTAAAAGTGCAAAATTTATGTTCACTATTCACAGATCTTTGTGCAAATTATAGAAAGGAACCCAAACTCCAATGATTGATTAATGGAGAAAAAAAAACCTCGGGAGAAACCAGGCTCAGCCTGATAGTACAGGCCATGTTAAGTTGTTATGCATATCCAGAAAATAATTAGAATAACGTTAGGCATTTCTAAACCACATTGCACATTAGATCAATATTTCAATTATGTTTCATATTTGCATAATCTGTAGTGACTGTAACCTGTAAATTAAGATTTTAAAATTAAATGAATCATATGTGATTAGCAGCTCACCTTGAAGAATGTAATTAGCTGCCCTTCTTTTGATCACAAACCTTTCACCTTTTGTTGCTAATGTTGGATATTCATTTTCAGAAATTAAATCAACAACTTCTTTGAATAAGTCGGGGTTCATTTTCAAAGATTTGAAGGGTGTCAAAAAATCATTACAGGATTTACACGCGTGATCACAAAAAGACGAGAATTAATCTTGTATAGTTTAACGGTTAATTTCGGATTAGCTCCCCCTAGAGGCTGTTCTGGCATCTTTTTTACTGACTTTTTTACTGCCCTGATTAGAGCACCGTTTCCTCGCGTGTAGATCCGTTGTCCTCTCGCGGAAGTTATTTGCCGCGCGCAGCCAGCATCAGCAGTGCGCTTGTTTCTTTTTGGCATTGTAATGCCGTCATACTACTGCTATTGAACACTCGGCGCTGTGGTCACTGTCTCTGCGGTTTCTGCCGCTAAAGCTCCGTTAAGGCTACTGCTATTGGTGTCTGGTCTTCTGGGTTAGGGAGGCTCTACAGTTGCTTCCTCTATGGGCCATGCCTTATTGGTCTACGTAATCTTGTGTTTGTTGTGAGCTTATTTATTGTTTGATTATTTTTATTTGTTTTTGTTTTACTTTGTACAACTCCCTTTTTGATTCTTATCTTTTTCTTATTTAGGTTGAGTATTGGTTTGTTTCGTGATTTGATTTCGATTTAGTTTTGTATTTATTGAATGTGTAGTGTTTTTTCTTTAATCTTTTTCTTTCAGGAGCTGGGGTCCCACGGGTGAAAGGTCTCTAGTGGTGGTGGTGGTGCTACTTCAAGGCTTGCCGTGTCGTGTGACACTTGTGACGTGTGTGATTGTGTGATCTGAGCTCACGGGTGGTGTGTGCTTTTGTACAATCAGTACGGACGATCTCCCCTGCAGTGGGTAACCCCAGCCCTGTGTACGTGTGCGTTTAATTTCCTTACGTGATTGTTTTGTTTAATGTTTTTATTTTTGGTTTATTGATTGCGAGAATATTCTCTTGATGTGGTTGTTTATGGTGATTTATAATTTGAATTGATGTAATTTCTCTTTTCTTTTGTGTGCTTGGGCCATTAAATTGAGCTGCTGGTAGTGGCCGTTATTGACAAGTTGAGCTATTTCATTCTTGTCTTTTATACAAATGTCTATGTAATAAACTCTATTTTTGTACTGGATACCCATGTTCTCGGCCTACCTTAATTTATAAAGAGAACGAATCTGTGTGATCTTAACTTGTGGGGTTTATTTTTTAGTTCCTGGGTTTAACCCTCCCAGGTGGCGTAGTCGGATCTTTTAGGAGTAGATGAACTGGTTCATTTGTGAACCTGTCCCATTATCGCACCGCCACACATGCATTAACTGTAATAATGAAACACCACCTGATTAATGGCTATATATATACTAATGGCTTTGTAGTCTGACTACTGACAGTTGGATTTTCAGTTTGTTTGCGCCCCCTCAAAATGTTTTAGCACCAGCCCCCACTGGTGATAGTTCAAGTGAAAATTGTGTCATTATTTAATCATCCTCTTGTCAATTCAAACCATTATGACTTTCTTCCGCAGAACACAAAATAAGATACTTGACCTCACGCGCCTTGACACAGCCAGTACTCACAGATCTGGAAACCAGCTGGATCACATCTACATCCGTAACTGCACCACAGATAACATTCAAGTCACACCTCTTCACATCTCGGACCACTTCTTCATCACTTTCAACATGCTCCTTCCTACATGCACTACACCAACACCACCACCCGTTCACTTTAGACGGAACCTTCGCTCTCTCTCCCCTAGCACACTCTCTGCTAGAGTGACATCCTTTCTTCCCTCCAACTTTGCATCTCTAGATGCTGACACTGCCACAGACACCTTATGCTCAACACTTACATCCTGTCTAGATAACCTTTGTCCTCTGTCCTCCAGACCGGCTCGTGCCACTCCCTCCTGCCCCTGGCTGTCTGACATCATCCGTGAACAACGGAGTACACTCAGGGCTGCTGAAAGGAAATGCCGCAAGACCAAGAATCCTGCTGACCTTGGGGACTTTCAGTCACTACTCTCCTCTTTCTCCCAATCCTCCCCCGTCCACTTCATCATTGACTGCGGAAGACTTCGCTGTATTTTTCACTGAGAAAACATCATCCATCAGCAAACAATTCTCGGTACCTCAGACCTCGGTAAACACCTCCCACACTCCAACCATCGAACTCTCCTCTTTCACCCCACTTACGGATACTAAAGTCACCAGGCTTTCTTTCCTGCCACCCCACCACCTGTCCCCTTGACCCAATCACCTCCGATCTCCTTCAGGCCATATCCAGCACACTCACACCTGCACTCACACACATCATCAACACCTCCCTGCACACCGGTACTTTTCCATCCACATTCAAACAGGCCCAGGTCACGCCCCTACTGATGAAACCAACATTGGACCCTTCTACTCAAGACAGTTACAGACCTGTCTCTCTCCTCCCATTTATTGCAAAAACACTTGAAAGGGCAGCTTTCAACCAGGTGTCTTTCTACCTATTCCAGAACAAACTACTGGATGACAAGCAGTCTGGCTTCAAAACAAACCACTCAACTGAGACTGCACTGCTATCGGTCACAGAAGCACTTCGGCTAGCCAAGGCGGAATCTAAATCCTTGGTCCTGATTCTGCTAGACCTATCTGCAGCGTTTGACACTGTCAATCACCAGATACTGCTAGCAACCCTGTCATCGCTAGGAATCTCAGGCTCTCCCCTCCGCTGGTTCAAATCCTACCTCTCCGACAGATCCTTCAGGGTGTCATGGAGGGGCTCACTGTCCACTGCTCACCACATGATCACTGGGGTCTCTCAGGGGTCGGTGCTTGGACCGCTGCTTTTTTCCATCTACACGACATCCTTGGGACTCATCATACAGGCACATGGCTTTTCGTATCACTGTTATGCTGACGACACCCATATCTATATCACGTTTTACCCAGACGAAACCACTGTAGCAGCTTGCATTACAGCCTGCCTCGAGGACATCTCAGCTTGGATGAAAGGGCATCACCTCCAGCTGAACCCTGCCAAGACAGAACTACTCGTGTTTCCGGCACACCCTACGGTCCAACACGATCTCAACATCCATCTTGGCAATACCACAATCACTCATTCCAAAACAGCCAGGAACCTCGGAGCCTTATTCAACATTAGAAAGGTCAGACCCTATCTCACTGAGCATGCGGCACAACTCCTTGTCCAGGCCCTGGTAATCTTGAGGTAGGACTACTGCAATGCTCTCCTTGCTGGTCTTCCTGCAATCAAACTATCAAACCGCTCCAGCTGGTTCAGGGACGCCTCGTCGTCCCTCACGTGACTCCCCTTTTCATCTCTCTCTACTGGCTACCGGGTGAAGCCCGTATCAGATTCAAGTCACTAATGCTTGCCTACAGGACTATCACTGGATCTGCACCGGCTTACTTTCACACCATCCTGCACTCTTACACCCCATCAAGATCCCTGTGTTCAGCAAACCAGTGGCGTCTTGTATTGCCTTCCCATAAGGGCAGTAAGTCGCTCTCCCGCTCATTCTCATTCACAACTCCTTCCTGGTGGAACATTCTTCCTAACTCTGTCCGGTCAACCACATCTCTCACAACATTTAAAAAACTACTTAAAACCCATCTCTTCTGTGAATACTTTACAGACAAAAAAACACTAACTCTTTCTCTCAACAGGTAGTGGTCTAGCTTTTGTTGAAACCAGTAACTTTGTATTGGCACTTAATGTATTATTGTTCCTGTATGACATATCGCTTATTGCTCCTAAACTCTTTGTAAGTCGCTTTGGATAAAAGCGTCTGCTAAATGTCTAAATGTAAATGTACTATGAAAAAAGTTGGTAGCCGAACAGCAGTGGCACCCATTCACTTTAATTTTATGGACACAAAACCAATGCAAGTGAATGGGTGACAATTACCAACATTCTTCAAAATATCTTCTCTTGTGTTCAGCTGCAAAAAGAAAGTCATAAATAACATGAGGATAAGTAAATGATGAACTGTTACTTCACCCAGATTTATATCTTAAACTGAAATGAGACCGCCTCGATGATATATGCAGCCTTCGAATGCGACCTCTGAAGGACTCGGCCTTCAAAATGAGACACAGTCTCAGATGAGCAAAATTGGATAGAACATATTGAAAGAGACTAAATGAAAGCGAGTTAAAGAGTGACATTCATCATCACTCCCAGTGAATTCACAGTTTGTCCAAACACCCTCATGTTACCAGTCTTACCCACAGCAGATACAAAGTTATGTGGTTGCTTTGATAAATAAACAATTTGTATTTTTTGCAATTCATATTTTCATGTTTCATAAACGCAGAGATGATGAGGGTGGACTGGACAGTGTGTTCAAAAAATTGAGGAGGTTGTCTTGGCTGCTCAGGGTTTAACTGAAGTGACTTCTGCCATCCAGGAACTCTCTGACATTGTCCATCAAAACAGGAAGACCACATTAGCACTGACTGAAGAACAGTCCAGGAATGTGAGAGCTGCCTTCACTTAACAATAAATGCTTATTTACGTTTACTTCTGACAGGCGCTGTCGTCCTGTCTTAAGTGCATTCAAGCTATACTTTTTTACCAGTATGTGTGTTAACCATGATAGAGTGACAGCACTTAGGGAATGACATTGATGTTTGTGACTGGAACATCTAAAAAAGAAAGATCTTGTTTACTCTTTCTAAAATAGCTGTTGATCAGAGCACAGCTTTTAAAAGCGTTCATCAACTTAACATTTATATCAAGTTCAGCTGTTGTCTCTTGCGCTTTCAGAACTGTATTATTTATTTCCTTTCTGACAGAATTTATGGGGTTCAACTTGAGGGTTCATAGACAAACACATTAAAGAGGTTTCACTGAGACACTGATGACACCACAGTATGATTTTCTGTAAAGCTACTCTGAAACCATGTTTACTGAATGAAGAGCGTTAAAATTTACTAAGAGTATTTACTGTAAATCATATTCGACTTTGTTAAATTTTAACATAAGTACCAAAACATCATTGAGTAAATACATCAAGAAATCACATTAATTCTGTCACAGATTCTTGTTTAATTTGAATTAACAGACCTGCTGTTATAACACTCCCATTTTACAGAAGACCTGACCGTATTGCAACAATGACATGTATACCAGGGCTGGACTATGTTTTCTCTTCAGAGGCCAGCCTGTTGAACAGGATCCAGAACAGCCGGCCTCTAGAGAATTATGCTGAGGAGTTTGTCGAGTTGTGCTATCGGGTGTTGGAGCGATCTCTTTTTAAACCGCTTGTTTCTGACCAGTCTGGATGATGATCTGCTCGCCCTTATCATGCTCCCTGACGCAGAGGAATATCTGCTGGGGGACTAGTCCTCCAAGCAATGGGTTCTGAATTCCGCGTTGGGGGCACTGCTGAGGACTTGAGCGATCATCATCCGGTACCGGTTGATAGCAGGGGATCGGCTCCGGCTCACCCCAAGAAGCATCGGTGCCATCGGAAATGGCGTGAACGGCACAACGAGCCGGTAAAAGAGGACATATTATCCGAGCCGGTCCCGTGCGGCCTAACTGCGGTCTCCGAGCCGGTCCCCCTGCGGTTTCCAAGCCGGTCCCCCTGCGGTTTCCAAGCCGGTCCCGTCCGGCCTTCTAGTGGTCTCCGAGCCGGTAAAATTTATCATCAAATCAAACTCCGAAAAAACCTTACCCCTGGTACCTCCTTGAGTTGTTTTCCATGAAGACATAACCTAATGTGAACATTTCTCTTCTTAGTGAAACAAAGTACCTCTATTTTTTTCTACATACATTCGAAAGCCCCACTCCTGAGGCCACTCTTCCACGTTATGTAATGCCTGCTGAACTCTCTTAACTGTATATGTTATATTTTTGCCTCTTTTCCAAAGTGCACCATCGTCCGCATATTATGGCCTCACAATTCCTTTTTCCTCACTGAATTTATCATTAATCGTAATATTAAATAACAGGGGACTACAAACACTCCCTTGTGGTGTTCCATTTTCAACTGCATAGACCCTAGAGTGTGATGTTCCTACTCTAACCGGAATTGTACTATCAAATAAAATCTTAACACCCAGTTGTACATCCTTTCTGAGATACCCATGTTTTTTATTTTAATCAGTAGTCCTTCTTTCCAAAGCATATCAGAGGCTTTTCCCACATCTAAGAAAACTCCTATTACAGACTCTTTATTAATTTGTGCTTTCCTAATCTCTGATTCTAGACACAGTATATCATCTATTGTTGTTCTTACCCACTCGGGTAAGGCGTGATAAGGCCTTTGCTTTCTATCTCATATGTAAGTCTATTAACAATCCATCTTTCCATAATCTTACACATGCTTGAGGTCAACGCTATTGGTCTGTAATTTATCGGCTCAGATCTGGCTTCACTCTTGGAATAATTACAGAATCATTTCCATGATTTAGGCAGTTCACCTTCTTCCCATATTTTATTATACAATTTTA
Source organism: Triplophysa siluroides (assembly GCA_006030095.1). NCBI lineage: Eukaryota > Metazoa > Chordata > Actinopteri > Cypriniformes > Nemacheilidae > Triplophysa > Triplophysa siluroides. Next base: position 142,670 of record VCII01000507.1, on the reverse strand, counting down.
ATATATTAACAAGTGCTACATCTGATAATTTCATGCTACACCAAATCTCATAATTTACAGGCGAGGTTTCTTTTACATTAATTAGTGAAAGTTCTGTATCTAAAAAATCGTTATTTAATTTACATTTTTTAGCTATATCTGGATTATCTTCTATAACTTTTTCCCTACTATTTCTATTTAATTCTGATAAATTATTACCACTGTGTATATTAAAGGGCCACTATCCCAGAAAATGCAATTTTAAATGTTTATCTACCAGAAATTGAGTCGACAGTGTGTGTGCAGAAACACCCTGTATTTATACAAATCCATCTGTTCTTCTTTTTGTAATCTCCAGTAAACCACAACAGTGACACAAAACAAGCTGTTGGGGATCCCCTAACAATCTGATGTCACATCGTTTACGCCTGCCCATGACCGCTCACAGACTCCGCCTTATGAGTGCGTAGTTCCCACATTCCGCCAAAGACATTTATTTGTTTCAAAAGTATAATTTTCTTTTACAGAAACAAAATTAAAGGCGTATTTACAAAATGACATGGTGATAATATGTAACATAGGCTACAAAAACATATTTAACATTAAATATATAATTAGACAACAAAGATGAAGAATGCTGAGTAAATGTCTTTAATATATGAAGCTGGTATACATATTTATGATAGTCAAACTCTTTTTTTTTCAGTGTAAAACACATTTTTAAATTCAAAGTAGAAATGGAGTTTTAAACAAAACAATCGATTATATCAAGCTCATTTTATATCAGCTGATGCACACATTGCATATATCAAAAATAAACAATTCACAACCACAACAAACAGAAGATAAAAAAAAATTTAAGATACAAAACAACGGCAGTAAAAGAGCTTTATTACTGCGGTGTTGTAACGAGGAAGACGGTACGAGAGCCGTGAGGCGGGGCCGGTGGCGTGAGTGATAGTGTGAATCAGCTGTGCGCACACCGGTCCCGCATAATATCTCCCGGAGGAGATCGGGATCATAAGAGGACGAGCGACAGGACTGCTGAAGAGAGAGGACCGGGCCCAGACACATGTGATAAGTTTGTGTTTGTGGAGCCGGCAGTCGAACTGTAAGGTGGCTGCCGGCCGTTTACTTCCGTATTATTGTTTATTTATTTTGATTCAAGCGTTTGAATGTTTGCAAGTTCCCGCCTCCTTCCTTCCTTTTATTGAACCTTGCTACAGGTGTATTAGACAAAGACAAATGCTTTTAAAAAAATAAACCACAAATAACATGATCAAAATTCATCAAACAATCCTATTTAAAGATACGATTGTTTTGCATGTCATTTAACATATAAATGGATATTACAACTGTAACCAAATCTTGCCAATAACGGACAGAAAAACAATAATTGTGATTATGTACAAAACAATGTAGGTCACATCTATAATTTTTGCGGCTCTGGTCCACAGTGATGACTTCTTTCCAATGTCAATCATACATGTTGGCTCCTCATTTTCACTGGTTTCCGGAGAGTTATTCAAGTCATTTACATGATCTGTGGAAACCAACACAAACCATGGCTTTACATTAATGCCAGCCTATATTTCTGTTGGTATATTTCTTTAAATGTGACCCTGAACCACAAAACCAGTCATAAGTAGTACGGGTAGAACCTTAGCAATAGCCAACAATTCATTGTATGGGTCAAAATTATTGATTTTTCTTTGATGCCGAAAATAATTTGGATATTGAGTTAAGATCATGTTCCATAAAGATATTTTGTAAATTTACTACCGTAAATATATAAAAAATATTTTTTGTGAGAGGATGCAGAAACTTTGCGAACAAAAATCACCAGAAACATGCCTACAAACTTCACTCGCTGATGCTGCCTTACAATGGGGAATACAGACTCAAGTTTGGTTTCTACCTAAAGCTTAGAATTTCAGGATCTATTCTCCACAACACCCTTACAGTAGTAAGCCCATTGAGAGCATTTACTTCCCTTCAATAGTAATATGCGTTGCTGCATTTACTTCCCTTCAATAGTAATATGCGTTGCTATAGACTTTATTTCGACAAATTTAAAGGAGATTTTCTGTATATTTTTATTTATTCGCATCCTCAGATTCCAGATTTTCAGATAATTATATAATTGCTAAAAATGTCCTATACTAGTTAACCATACATCAATGGAAATCTCATTTATTCAGCTTTCCGATGATGTGATAATCACAATTTCAATTGTAGTCCAGGAAATCTTAGAAAATAAAAACCTTTTTAACTTTAACTGAACTATTTGATTCATTTTTTTCCAAATGAATTAGATTTTTCGATAGTAGGCCACTTTTATAATATGCAAGGTGAAATTGTAGGTGGTTTGCTTTTTGTTTGTTGTGCGGTGGCTACTATTATCTATAGATGTATCCAATGACTTCTGACCCTGTCAGTTTTATTTTATTATTTAGTACAGTATGAATCTTAATTTGAGAAGACAAAAGAAAATGATGTCCATTTTCAAATACTGAGAAGACACTCACCATGTTGAGCAGTTTCAGCAGCTCTGGTTTTCTCTGGTGTTACTGATTTGGCCTTCTTTCCTTTAGCAATCAGAATATTCACTAAGATGGTCTCAAGAATGCTAAAGCCAATAAGTGTGAAAATCACACCACAATAAACCCCTGTAAAAACAGCAAACTAAGATTGCAACAAATACATTTATAAACAAATTATACTAGGGTCTGTTTGAATACTCGATTCTGATTGGAAGGTGTGCATTAATACTGTTTAATGCACAGGTAGTTCCAGTCAGTTTGATCGATGTTTGAAATTAACTGACAAAAATAACAGTCATGTTCACCTGTCTGATCAAATGGACACTGTAAACTTCAATAACAGCTTTAACATGGCAAATTACCATGGTATAAGCAGAATAATCCATGGCTAGCCTTGCATTAAAGGATTTTAATGCATTTCGGAGAGTGTGGTTCTTGACCTCCACGTAGTGCATTCAAATCCTTTAATGCAAGGTTAGCTGTGGATTATCTCTTACTTATAACACGGCTCATTTGAATGCTTGATTCTGATTGGCCAGTCGCGACATTCCAAGGGTTGTTCTTTAAAAATAACAACCGCTCAAAACTAATAACACCTTGTAACCCGAATACTGCAAATCATTTTAAGAAGGGCAGTTTAATATTACACAAAAAATCATTATAAATAGGTATTTTAATAACATATATGACATTATATTCACAAATTATTAAACCAATTTGTCTGTTCGTGACTTTTGAACGTTGTTTCTTACTTTAAAACCAAAACTAATCGGCTTTTCCTCGCGGAAGGTCTGCATTCAGTAAATATTTGCTAATAAAATATTTCAAATTCACATTTCATGTCCAGTTTATTTCTCATGTGGCAAGTAGCCGTGTAATAAGCGGGATAATCTACAGCAGCTGGCTGTTATCGCGAAAGAAGCCCCTTAAGTGTGATACAAGACTCTCTGCTTCTCGTCCTGATCACACTGTCGGGGCTTCTTTCTGCGATAACAACCGACTGCCTGTACATTATCCCTTACATAATGTAATGAAATAAAATGCAGGCTACGCCACTGGTTTATATTGAAGATCAGTATGTTGGCTTTGTCAAATGTATTGTTTGTTGATAATCATGGCTTACCAATTAATGGGATATCACTGGATGTAGCGGTCAGTCTGTCATTAAGAACTTGCAGCAGCACAGAAATGGACAGGAGTAAAGTCACTTTAAAGGTCAGCTTGTCTGCTTCAGCTGCATTTATGAAGAAGGAGGCCACATCCAGCACCAGGAAACAAAATACTGGAAAAATTAAGTTGATGACATACACTAGAGGTTTCCTCCTGATGGTCATCTGCAATGTGGAAATAAATAACTTTTATGATATAATAATATATATTGTTAGATAAATTTTGTTTGGCTAAAGGAAGACATGCACATGACTTGAGAGTGAGTTAAATATGTTTTTTTGTGAAAATTTTTCCTTAAAGGGTGAAAAGTCACTCACAACTGGTATTTATCAACAACACCTCTACCTGTGTAGCAATAAGTGGCTTCATATAAAATCTAAGAAACTCTGTCTATTCACTTTTTGATTGCGTTTCATGGTGTTTGTTCAGTTTGCTTGTACGAATTCAACATTCTTAAAAAGTTCTCAAATATTTTTTGAAGAACATCTTGATTTTTGTCGTAACCTAAAAATAGTATGCTTTGTCAATGATTACTGTTATGTTGTTATAGGAAAGAAATGTCAGGCAGAATATTTACAACAACCTTTTTAATCAGATGGCATAACCATTCTCTTTCCAGGGATACATGTGACTCACTTCTTCGCAACCTTCTTCAATACTCTATATGTATGTTACTGCCCTCTAGTGGCAACACTCAGAATACAATATTCTAGAACACAATATTTCCTCTCTTTTAAGATCACTACTTCAGCAACTATCCATGTTAAAGAATGGATTACAAAGGATTTGCTACAGCAATTACCAAAATATGTAAAGTCTGTAAGGACTTAAGCAATAGCAGACGAAAGGCATTCTTTACAACTTAAATGAAATGGTTCATATACATAACACTTAGAACATTTGAACTGCCCTCCTCACACCGCTTGGTTCCACTAATTACAATCGTATAACTTCGATCTTACCCAGTTACATTATATAGTCTTTGTGCCATTTAGGTTGAACTCTAGCATGTGGCTTTTTTGAAGCAAGTTTGTGCGCAATCGTTAGGTCCACTTCAGTCGACTAAAAGTCTGAGCATTTTAGTCTAGTTTTAGTCAATGAAAATTGTATTTCAGTCTATTTTTTGCAATTAGAATGCAATTCTATTTTACCCAGTCAGTAAAGTATAAGTACCTAATAGTATAGACAAAACCAAAATTTTCTTTTAGCCAAACCCCTTTCAAACAAGGTTATCTTATTATAATATTGTTACCTTGCAGACTCAGAATACGTCCATTCCAGACACGGAAGACGCTCTGATTTGAATTTATGGCCATCGGCAGGGGTGACGACACGATGTGATTCAATTACGATTCAGAGGGCTGCGATGCCATGATAAAACAATTCTCGGTGCATTTTTTTCCAATACAAATTCTCTTTTTCCTGCTGTGTGACTGTTAAAATCAAAGTATTTGTCATAACCCAGAATGATTTTACTTCCAATAATCTTTATTGATAAATCAAATGGAAATAAGTTTGCAAGTAAACTAGAGGGTTACATTTGCCAGCATTGCAAAGAACCAACAGGAAAAGAGTAACTGCCCTCAGTGCCCTGTAGTAGCATACAAAATGCAGTAAAAAAAAAACGCAGACTTTTTTTGCACATATCACTATAGATAGAAATATTTAGAGTTTTGTTGTCATAATAAAAAAGAAATGATGCAAGTGCAGTTCATCATGAAAAGGCAGGTAACTGACAAAATATATTAATCTTACATGCAGATGGATAAATTAGGGCCATATAATTAAACTGCAGTAAAATCATGTTTTTTAACTTTACTTTAGTATACAGTCTTTATCAATTTACTACAAGGGCACTACAATTTTCAATAGCAAATACTATAGTTCACTTAAGTATTTTTTGTCTGAGTGTTCAATTTAACGGGACTTTTATTTTGACGGGTCTTTGGGAAAACGCTTGAGTTTTTGTGTTTGCCGATACCTTCACTCAAACAGTAAACGTTCGTAAAATAAACTCTCAGAGCAACTCTGGAGATGAAGTTCATAGGTTCATACCCTCATACAGTGCAGACGCAGATAAATCCTCGACCATCACTCGTGAGGTATGTTAAACTGTGCACATAATTCACTCAGACACGCAGAACAGCCAGATGACGTTAAATAACAGGATTCCGCTCCGCATCTAGGTTAAAGCATCAGACGAAATAACGTTATAACATTTCGTCTCGTCTCGTTTTGGTCAATGAAAATGAAGAGACATTTTTTATTTTGTAAACCACATTTAGTTTTGTTTTTATGCGTCAACAATATTGCATTATACATTTAATTATAGTCATCATCACACGATCAGCATTTACGTTGTGTCTCGTCTCGTTTTCGTCTAGTAATAAAGGTTTGTTGACAACCATATTTCATCATAATTTTCGTTGACGAAAGCTACATTAGTTTGGACCCACATGCCTTTCCACTATCAACGGAGCAGTGAATGTTGGTTGTGCTTTAGGGACTAATATGGGAATCCTGACCCTCATTTTCTCCCTTTGGACAAAATACGGTATACGTGCATGCCACTTGATGTCAGTGTACTTTTACATTTTTGCTTGTTTCCTTTTCACAGTGAATTCGACACGTGAGGGATGGGGAAAGTGTTCCGTTTTTTTCGCATTTTACGTCCGTATAGCAGTTCATACGGTGAGGTTGAGGTAGTGGCATGGGGTGTGGCAGGATAGACTTGAAGCCAGTCGGTCGCAGTTTCTTTTCACGGTTGTGACTGTAGGATTGCAGTTTGAATGCAGCCCCTAAGAGCCCGGTGAAACCTCTCGATAGCTCCGTTGGCAGGCCTGGGCGTGCCAGCACGAGGCTTCACGAAACTGTAACCTTCCAGTGTGATGGTCGGGGGGTACCAGTGCTTTCTAAGAGAAAGGTAGGTACACCCTGACCGGTAACCTTTCAGGGACGGAGGCCTTAGCTCTCTACTGGCGAGAGGCCGTCTGGATCGGGTTTACACCGGGTGAGCGTGACTTCCTTAATTAGGGATGCGCTGCGGAGGCCACTTCCTACCCGGGGGGAGGAATACAGTGGATATAGATATGGTCTCGCCCTTAGGGAAGATCGCATGAAACGTGCGGACTGAGTTGTTAACCGCGAGGTGGAGGTCCACCTGGGGGAGGTCATGGGTTACAAGGAGTGGGAACCATCTCATGAGGATACATCAGACGGAACAGCCCAAGGGGGGGGGTGTTACAGACGTCCGGTAGCACTAGGTCCGGTAAGAGCTATCTGTGATAGTTCATATGTTCTCCCGGCCTAAGGGGGAAGGCTGCTCTGCCCAGCCGACCCCCAGGAAGTGCTTTTTTAGTGATGGATGGAATGCCTGTTCTTAACCATGTGGTTGGCTAAGAAGGGAGGTGGATGGGATACCTGTTCTTAACCAAGTGGTTGGGTAAGAAGAGAGGTAGATAGCACACTGACCCAACCTGCTGGAGGGTGGGGTGGTGCTTTCGCAGGCATACGCCCACTCTGGATGCCAGTCCTACATGTTGCCACGGACATGGGCTGACACAGGATTTACGCAAAGGTTGTAAAACCCTTAGCTCTACAAATGTCTGCCAGAGAGGCGCCTCTGGCCAGTGCCCAGGAGGTGGCTATACCCTGTGTGGAGTGAGCCAGCACTGCCAATGGGCCCGGGAGAACCTGTGATCGGTATGCCGTCGTGACGGCATCCACGATCCAGTGCGCCAGTCTCTGTTTGGAGACAGCTCTCCCCTTCTGCTGTCCTCCAAAACAGACAAAGAGCTGGTCTTTGTGCCGCGGTCAGCTGTGCGCAAGGGTGTCTGTGTCGAGGGGGGGCCTCGGACAGGGAGTACCAAGCGAGCAATAGGTGGAGTCATGGGAGGCGGACAGGTCAACCTGGGTCTGCCCGAACCGCATCCAAAGAGGTGGACTGCGCGGGGGATGGAGTCGCCACTCTCCGCGAGGCGTGTACTGATGAGAAAGCACGCCGGCTGTCTGGTTCAGTTTACCTGGGATGTGTGACCTGCAGGGAGCGGGTCACCTGTTGACTCCACAGGAGGAGGCGTCGGGCAAGTCGTGTTAGCTGTCTTGAGCGTACGCCACCCCGACAATTGATGTACGCCACGGCTGTAGTGCTGTCTAGGCAGACCAGCACGTGCTTGTCTTGCACAAGGTCCCTTTGTGTACACAACAGATCTCGCGAGTGCGCCAAGATAGGCCAGTCGTCGAGATAGTTCAGTACCCGCACACCTGTTTCCCCGAGGGGAAAAAGGGTCGCTTCCACGATTTTCGTGAAGACCCGTGGAGACCGGGACAGACTGAAAGGGAGGACTCTGTACTGATATGCCCGCCGCTCGAACGCGAACCGTAGGAACGGTCGGTGATGAGGGGAGATCGAGACATGAAAGTAAGCATCCTTCAGGTCGATTGCCACAAACCAAATCCTGACACCTGATGCGCCTCTGCGTGAGCATCCTGAATGGCAGCTTGTGAATGGGGGCGCCCCGCCGTCTTTCTTGGGAACGATGAAGTGCGGGAGCCCCGCTGAACATCTTGGCTTGGGGGACGAACTCGATGCCTGTTTTGCCAGAAGGGTGGGACCTCTGCCCGAAGTGAGGAGGCGTCCCTGCCTCTGACAGAGGTGGAGAGGATGCCCCGAAACTTGGGAAGGGTTTCCGGTGAACTGGATCGAGTAGCCAAGACGGACCGTCCCCATTGGCCACGGAGACAGTGTGGGCAGCTTTGCCAAGCTCCCAGGGACTGTGACAAGGGGACCAAGGGGGTGGTCTGCTTCACCATTCCCATGAGGGGTGGTTCGTCGGCTGTCGGAGTTAACCACATCTCGTGGGGCGGACCCGGAGGGAAGATTGGCTCCGCCGACTTACCTGCCTGGCGGAACAACTGCACGCACTGTCGGTTGAGAGTGGTGGCGGTTGTCGTGTGTGTACGACCTCACGCCCTCGCCAAGGCGTGAGGTCGGGTTGCCGAACACAGTCCAGTGGAGTGTGAGATCGGCTGCAATGAACACCCGGGGATAACAGAAAAACTGTCTTTGTGAGTAAGTGGGCGCCAGGCCCTGAAAATGGCCCGGCTTTGGTGACGAGGCAGGAACCGTCCCGTACCGACCGATCAGAGCATGGCTGTGAAGGTCGGCCCGATGTTGTCTTCCCTGGGGTCTTCCCGTCGGGGTCACTTCTTGCGAGAAGGTTGCTGACGAGGTGGAGGTTTCCCCTTCGACCTCCTCTTCCGGGGTGCAGCCTGCGCTGGGGGCACAGGAAGCGAAGTCGAAGGGGTCCTGGGCTGCTGGGAAGCAGACGCGAGATCTCGAAGGCCTCTGGGCGGCCGAGTCGCGGCGCGGTAAGATGTCGCTAATCGCCTCTGTCTGCTTCTTCACCGTCGAGAACCGCTGAGCGAAGTCCTCGACGGTATCACCAAACAGCCCACCCTGCAAAATGGGTGAATCAAGAAAGCGGACTTTCTCGATGTCACTCATCTGCACAAGGTTCAGCCAGAGGTGTCTCTCCTGGACCACTAGCGTGGACATCGTCCGACCCAGGGCCCGAGGTGCCGTCACCTTGGTCGCCCATAGAGCGAGGTTAGTGGCGGCACGGAGTTCCTGCATTATACCCGGGTCGGCCTTACCATCGTGGAGCCCTCTTAACGCCTTGGCCTGGTGGACCTGCAGGATGGCCATGGCGTGAAGAGAGGAGGCAGCCTGGCCTGCAGCGTAGGCCTTCAACACCAGTGATGCCGAATTCTTACACGCTTTGGACGGTAGGTGTGGCCGATTCCTCCAGGTGGCAGCCGTCTGCGGGCATAGGTGCACCGCAACCGCACGTTCCACCTGGGGGATATCGACGTAGCCTTTGGCTGCCCCACCATCGAGGGAAGTAAGGGAGCTTGAGCTGGTTTACTGGAGCGAGCAGTGAGTGGAGCACTCCAAGTCTTACACAGCTCCTCATTCAATTCCGGGAAGAATGGCAACGGGGGGTGGGCGCGGTTTGGCACCGCGCTCCGACCCCAAGAACCACGTCCGCGAGCGCGAGCGTTTGGGAGGAGGCGGTGGTGCGCACTGCAACCCAATACTCGCGGCTGCCCGGGTAAGCATGGCTGACATCTCCACGTCTGCTTCCTCCTGAGCTCGACCCCCCTTGGGGGGGAACTCCGAGTCTTCAGGGTCGGATGCCAGCAAGTCTCCCTCCGATGCTGCGAGTGACATCTCATCTTCGTCACGCATCGTGTCCGAATACGTGACTGAGGATCCAGACGGTATGCCACCGTCGGTTGGGGGACGGTCAGACAAGCGAGGTGGGGTGCAAGCGGCCCGTGATCGTTTAGCTGGCGGTTTTACGCTTGCAGAAGCCCCCATATCACAAACGCTGCTAGCCTTTGCGGACACCAGGGCCGTGGCGGGCATGATGTGACGACGAAAGCTGCCTCAGCATGCTGGACGCCCAGACACTTAACACAGCTCTCCTGCCCATCCCCCTCCTCGATGAGGGTGCCGCACCCAAGAGAACAGCGGGACATGCCGCGCTGGAAAAATTGCCTGGCCCTGGAAAGGGCCTTTTGGAAAAAATCTCGGACACCACTGGAACCGGCGAAACTCGCTGCAGGAAGGGACGATCCGCTGCACATGTCGTAGTAGCCGGCAATTGTAGTCGATAGACTTTTTAGAGTGTTTGCAATCATGAGCGATGGCTCTGAAGATCAAACAGTGAGTGAATGAAGCACGCCGGCTTCCTTTTATACCGGATATCCGGGGGCGGAGCCCGGCATGCAAATTTCATTCGCCAATTTTCATTGGCCTCTTCTAAGTAGTCAGAGCTGATAGGTTCTCAAGGGCGAACCCCATCTGTTGGTTCGACACAACGTCGAGAGACCGACAGAAAGGAAAGTCTTGTTATGACGTATACCCCTGGTCTGAAGGAATTAAAAAAAGACAGCTGAGGTAAACTGCAGCCCGTTGTCGGTGACCACAGTTTCTGGTCAGCTAAACACGGTATTCAGGAAATCAATGACATCCTCAGCTGTGCCGGATGAGCAAAAGGCAAGTTCGGGCCACTTTGAATAGTAGTCGGTTAATGTCACAGCATATCGACAAGCAGGCACTGCAGAGTCAAATGGCCCAACAATATCAAGACCTAGCTGCTTCCAAGGATCATCAGGAAGTGGAACTGGTAGCAGAGGAGCTGGATGGGTGTGAGCTGTTTTGTCATGAGACTGACAAGGGGCACAAGCCAATATGCAGGACTGAACTTGAGAATCCATACAAAGCCACCAGTAAAGGTCAAGCAAACGCTGTTTAGTGTGTACGATTCCCTGGTTGCTTTAATGGGCCAGGGTGATCAGAGTATCTGACAGGCACCACTAATCTGGAACCACGGAAGATGTAATGAGAGAGACGGGAAAGGCAGTCTGCTGTATGGTTTTGTGAGCCTGGCTTGTAAACAACATCATAGTCAAAGCAAAGCAGGCATGCTGACCAGCGGGCGATACACAGTCCCGCCCTGTTCATTCCCTTGGTAGTAAGCAAAGTTGTAAGCGCCTGATGGTCTCTGCGCAAAGTAAAGCGTCGGCCCCACAAATATGTGCGCCACTTTTCTATGTCCCACACGCATGCCAGTGCTCCTTTTTCCACCACAGAGTATTTGGACTCTGTCATTGTAAGCGTACGCGAGGCAAAAGCCTCTGGTTTCTGTGTACCATCTGGCTGAATTTGGGCAAAGACAGCCCCCAGTTCATAATCACAGGCTTTAGTCGTGATCACAGAGCGAAGTGAAGCATCATACAAAGCCAGGGCAGAGCTGGGCACTAAGAGTTACTTGATGTGATCAAAACTGGCCTGAGCAGCTTCAGACCACACAAAAGTCTCTTGGACTTTGTCCTATTTACGCATATGAGCCACGACTGTTGCAAGATTTGGAAGAAACTTTGCATACCAGAATGCAAGACCTAAAAATGATCTTAGGACAGCAGTGTCTGTCGAGGGGGAGCTTGCAGTATGGCATCAACGTGCTCTTGGTCAGGCAAAATACCATGAGCAGTAATGACATGACCCAGGAAACGCAATGTGGTCTTTCTGTAATGGCAGTTTTCGTTGTTTAAAACCAGCATATACATATACAACCTCTTTCCTGATGACTTGGAATTAGAGTATTCCAAAGGTGTCTTAAGTTGGAGATGGAGCTAAACTCACCAGCCCTCCAGGACCGACTTTGGACACCCTGGTGTATTTTGTCAGTTTATGTGGATCTTAGTTGCATTTGATATTACATAGCTGTTTATAAAGTAGATAGCAGATAACCCAGGTGATTACATTTCTCCAGTTGACATATTTTTGCTTTCTTTTTGGATCAATTTGTATTGTTAAAAGATAAATTACCGAGGTTTAAATAGAGGGAGAAGTCATCTGATACACACACACACGCACACACACACTCATTCTTTAAATTATATACGAGTATTATTAGCATCATGATGGATTATTGTGTAATCTTTGCACTGTACCTTATATATAACATTGCCTCTGTTATCAACTGTTTGTGGTATATCGAGAAGTTGCCACTCTCCTGGGATCTTAAAAGACTGCTTATATGCAACAGTACTGTCTGAAAAGCCATTCATTTTTATCTCATTTTCTGTGGGCAAATATAAACAAAGGATTAACATTTAAATTTGAATGTTTATCAACGTTACATTGAAGTAAAACAATTCCATATGTCAATTATAATGGTTATATTTGTATATACAGTATATATGTATGTTTTCAACCCATGGTTGTGCCTCTAAATTTGCTGGTTTTCAGACAACAGAAAAAGCATTGTCTTTTTAAAATTAATTAATAGTGTGTGTGTGTGTGTTCACTGATGTCTGGGTTTTAGATTTACCTCTATAATTGAAGGTTCCAAAGGTTAGACTGCAGACTTGTGTGTCAAAGGGAAACCTGTACAGATCCATGGTACAGGCAGTGGTCAGAGATAAAATTTCCTCCATGCTTACTGAACCTCTATTAACTTCAACATATTGAGACTCTGCTGCTGCAAATTCTGTCTTGATACTGAAAGAACAAAACGAAATATGGATACTGGAGGCTGGAGGCTGGAGGCTGGATTCTCTAAATTATTCTTAAGACAAAATATAAATTATAGAAAGTTCGTAAGAATGTTCCTAAGTGTGATTCTCAAACATTTTTTAAGAAGTTCTAGAATAGAACATTACATGTTTTGTAAATTATTATACTGAGGTAACATATTTATCTAATCAATAAACTGTATTTGTGTAACAAGCCTACATTCTCATTTATATACATATTAGTGTGTGATGTGTTAAAAGGCATTAAAAAATGCATGCTTAAAGGAGCCAGTCTTTGCAGTTTTGAGGCTTTGATCATGTTTAATAACGAGCGATGTCTCTAAATTTATTTTAGTTGTAGGACAACTTTCTACTGGAAGAATTTTACTGCCGTTGCTACCTCATGAGCCTCCTATCGGCTGAAATTGCACTTGTAAGTTTGGTGTTCGGGCCGGTACAAGCACCGCCTATCCCCTGCTTTATGGCATACGTCAAGTTTTACTCGTAGCCTGGTAGAAGTTAGCCAACAGCAGAGCTAACAGTAAGACAAAACGAACCAAAACATCACCATGGCTTACCCAGCCAAAAAATCAAAGATAGTTTTGTCGGAGGAAGCAAAGAAAAGAAAGCCAGAGAGTGATCGGACACGAGCCCGAAAACAAATCGATATCTGACGGACTTACAGTCGGTGACGCGACCAGGAGCAAGAAGCAACGGGTTGCAAAATGGATGGAGACATACTGTCCTTTACTTTTGAGCATATTAGTAATTTGGCTGTGCTCAGGTTGTTTATTGGCACACTAATGTTACTGGTTACTGGCTTTGGATAAAAGCGTCTGCTAAATGTCTAAATGTATAACCGTAAGGTAGACTAGAGATCATGTTATGTTGCAGGTGTTCTGTCAATTTATGAATGATCTTGCCTCGTCACAAATTTAGTGGTAAGCTCAGTGGTAAGAGCATTATGTTAACAACGCAAGGTTGGCGGTTCGATCCCAGGGGATTGCAAATACCTATGTACAAATGTATAGGATAATGGAATGTAAGTCGCTTCGGATAAAAGCGTCTGCCAAATGCATACATGTAAATGTAAACAATTTATTAAAGTATTAATTGTTTTTGTCACCACCACTTTTTAAAACAAAGTTACACCACTGAAGGAATGCATCAGGTGACAGGTCAGGTGCACGTCAGGGCAAGTTTGGACAACTCACAAGTCCTGCCCACCAGAGTTCAAAGTCCACTCCTGATTGAAGTTTACAAATTTTTTTATTGAACAATGGATAGCCTCTATATCAAGTTAATACATTTTTTTTTGTTTTCAATAATTTTCTAAAGATATTAAACATTATATAATGGTTACATATAACGTTAACTGATCAGTTATGGTTGGTGTAAATTGTTGACAAATTAATGTCAAAAGAATTAACTGCAGTAAAGTGTGTTTATACTGTTGGAGATACTGAAATAGAATGTTTTGGCTGCGTAATTGTGATCATTGTGTAATTGTAATGCAACTGAAAAACATTAAATGGTTCCCTGCTTGTGTGTGTGATAATGTCCCACCCATCACATATCAGCGAGCTTACGTTTCTCAGGCTGTTGTGATCGGTCGCTGCCCCTATCAGTGCATGTGTATTCATAAGCTTTGGCTTTTAGCAATAAACAGTAACAATGTCGTCAACTTCACTTCATCAGTTAAGACATGCGGATCGATCAAAGTGTAACGGAGGTCTGCTAGTGCATGTGCAAACGTCAATCTTTGTTAGCGATTGCATTGTTTTCCTACTATGGTGAGGGAAATGACACCGGACCGAACGGTGTCAGACCGGTTATATTAATTAACACAAAAAATAGAAACGTTAGTTTTGACCCGAGTTGGATAATAAAACAAGCAGATTGACCAGGAGACATCTGCAAGCAAAGGACGTTTCATAGAAGTGTTTTAGAGGTAAGCGCACACACACAATATCAGTGTATTACACAGAACAGCTTTCAAAGCTGATGTTAATGTCATGGAAGCTGTTATTTGACTGTTGGTTATCTTAGAATGTGTAGCTGAATTCTTATTACCAGCTGTAGCAATGTGATAAAAGTGAAAGTAGTTTAGCGCCTAGCTCAGTCAAATGTTTACGATCTCTGATAACCAAACACTACTCCAGCGGCTCTTCCTCTTCTCTAAGGAAGACCTCGCCCCTTTTTTGGCGTATTCCTTTGGGCGGAGGTTATTAACTCGGAATAGTGACCTCATGTACCCAGGAAGTAGAGGGCTTTAGTCCGATTCCAGCCGTTCTCTGTAGTCCTTGAAAAGCTAATTATGTTAAAGGCAATATCTCGCTCGGCACTGAACTTTGAGCTTCATCATTTTTCAGGTATAACTTATGCTCTAACAGAAACATTACACACTAAATAAAGGTTTAAAATGTGATTGCGGGGAACGTGGCCTTTAATTATTAGCTAGCTTTATAATATAATATTTATTAATGAACGTGTTACCCCAGAATATATATATAAAAAGCATTTAAGGTTTAAGACAACTGTGAGGTATCCTTCAACTTTGTTACAACAGCGTTTGTTTCAAGATTTTGGATTATTTCAAATTTTTTCCCAAGATCTCTTGAGAAAAAATAAGAACTGTCTTAAGAAGTGTTATTTTCAGGAATACAAAATATTCCTAACTTATTACTGAAATTAGAAATTAAGAAAAATATGGCAGTTATGAATAGTTTTCTTCATAATATTGTTTTGTGTATCTGGCCCCTGATGACTAGAGACATTAAATACAAACTTGTGAAAAGGTGATACAGAATTAAAAAGAGATAACAAGTTACTAGCTAGAGAAATGATTGCAGCAAAAGTATTAACTGAAATCATGAAGAGCACAACAACAACAAAAAAGCAAAACCAAAGTTTACCACACACAAATTAAAAAAAACAATGGAAATAAGACCAATCACTTGAAGGCGGATGCTCCAGTGAACATAACGATCTATCCACATATTTCCACAGGGGAGGTGAATTGGTGCACTGTCAATGTATAAGCAATGTAAAATTAAATAAAATCAACATGCTTTTATAAAAGTGTGCAACTTGCAGAAAGTATGCCTATAAAATCAAAAATATAATGCTCCACTGGACAGACACATTGCTTGTATATGTTTGTTGATGTGTTGTGTCCTAATGTTGTGCACTTTGTTTTGCTATCTATATTCATTGTGTGCACCTCTATATGACTGTAACCATCCATATTAAAGAAAGTTGTCTTTAATGGCCAAAAACACTTTGAAAATGTCTTACCTTTCCTGAACGGCAATGTTTGGAGTCCAGAACAATTCTCTTTTAGTTGTAAATGAATAAATGCTACAATATTTTGAGCCGTTCCAATCCATCCTCTTCTCTTCCCACCACTACAAAAGAGTTTTAAGTTGGATTATTGGCAATAAAATAAAGCGTAATATCATACAGTACATGGTGAAAGTTTACAAATCTAAAGTAAAACATATTGGTTACGGATGTAACCTCAGTTCCCTGATGGAGGTAATGAGACAATTTGTCGAACCGACAGATAGGGTTTGATCTTGAGAACCTATCAACTCTGATGTTGTACTTTTTAAAAGGCGTAAAATGCCAGTCTCCGCCCCGTACATATAGGTATAAAAGGTATTTCGCATAGGAACCCCATCTGTCGGTTTGACACGTCTCGTTCCCTCCATCAGGGAACTGAGGTTACATCCGTAGCCATGACGTTCCTTATCTGTCGGTCTCTCGACTTTGTGTCGAACCGACAGATGGGGTTCCTTTGCAAAACGTCACTGAACTTCGACCTTGACCGGCCTGGTCGAGGCACGGGTGAGCCCTGCCGCAAATCATGACCTTCCAGTGAAAAAAGTAATGCAGCACTTGAATAAGGGCGAGGGCTCCTACCAACGGCCATCCCAGGCGGAGGCTTACTACTCTAGATACGAGATGGCCGCCTGGCACTGTGAGGGAAACTAGGAAGCGCAGGAACCTCGACGGAGGAACATGCGGGGTCCACATCCTACCATCGGGAGCTGGTCTCACCAGTGGGGAAAACTCATGGGAAAATAGTGCGAGGCCCCAACGGGGTGCACAGAACGGTGGAGTCCACCATTTCACCGGCTGGGAACCTAAAGTGAGGAAATACGTCAGACGGGACGACCCAATGGGGGAGCCACTACGTGTAGAACATCAGCTCAGGTAAAAAAGGGGTTCACCACGTGAGGGAAACTCCCCTATACAGAGCTTAGTATACAAGCTGCTCCGCCAGGCTCGTAACCAGAAGAGATGCTTAATGATGGATGGAATGCCTGTACTTCACCCCGTGAGGAAAGTAGGGAGGCAGAAAAGCACCCTGACTTGCCTGGAGAAGAGGCTCTTCACAGGCGTACGCCCAACCGGCAATCGCAAAAGTGTTAGGCGTAACCCATTGGCGAGACATGTCTGGGACACGCCCACGCTGTAGGAAATTCTCAGCTCTTTTGGGAAAATTTGCTCTTTTAGAAACCTAATTTTCCACTGAAACACCCAAGGGGAGTCATATACAGGAGGACGAATCCACTGATTTGCATTGTATGATCCAGTAGGATGAAATCAGAGCGATAAATGCTCAGCAAATAGCAGATGCTTCGCAGGTTCCGAAGAACAAAAGGTGAATGAATGGGCACGCCATCTTTTACACCCTTATGTATGGGGCGGAGACTGGCGTGTCACGCCATTCGGCAATTTAATTGGCCTTTTAAAAAGTACAATCATAGTTGATAGGTTCTCAAGATCAAACCCCATCTGTCGGTTCGACACAACGTCGAGAGACCGACAGAAAGGGTACTGTAGAGTTATAAAATTGTTTAAAAAACACTTACAGTGTACATTTTTAGTTGTGTTGTGATGCTCTGGGCTTTTTCATTCTGTGATTAAAAGCAAATGGTGAGAGGTGAAACTCATGTTCGTACAGCAATGATTAGTATGAGAAGGTAAATCATGTATCATACCACATCAGTGATGGAGGTCACATAAATGATTATTCCAACTCTAATAGGATCTGTATTTTCAGTTACGGGACGAATGAACTTCACCAGACTTTTGTCGTTAAACAGGCCAAGATTTTCAAAAAGTGCAGCATAAGCACTTTCGTATTCTGAAGAGTTGCATGCTTGACCAGCAGACACCCACCCTGCAGAAGTCACACATTTTTAATACAGTTTAATATTTTCTTTACGCAAACATTAAGTACCAAAAAAATCTGGTAAAAACTTATTTGGTAACATTTCCTATTAAGCAGGCATTCAATATTGATAACAGTTAAAATGTATTTTAATAATGTGTTCTTGGGTGGCTGCTGACAGGGGGTCGATGCTCTCCTCCGCAGATTTCTCCGTCCCCGGGGGGTGCCTGAGATGGGGGTACCGGGGCGGGTGTCTTGGAGGGGGGGCTGATGGGAGCAGACGAAGTCCGGAAGATGACGGCCTGAAGACGGCCAGGATGTGTTTAATCTGCTTCTTCACCGTCGAGAACTATTGGGAGAAGTCCTTTACTGCATCAGCAAACAGCCCACCATACGATAAAGCAAACCTTCTCAGCGTCACGCATATGTGCAAGGTTGAGCCAGAGGTGTTTTTCCTGGACCACCAGGGTGGACATCGTCTTTCCCATCGCGCTTCTTTACCTTCATCCCCCGCAGACCGAAGTCGGGGACGGTGCGGAGTTCCTGCATCCCCACTGGGTCGTTTTTTCCCTTGTCCAACTTCTTCAACACCTTGGACTGGTGGACCTGCAGGATGGCCATGGCATGAAGGGCAGGTGGCTTGACCTTAGCAAACAGGCTTTGGAAGGGAGCCTTGGTCGACCCCTCCAGGTGGCAGTGGACTAAGGGCAGAAGTGCACCGCAACAGCCTTCTCCACCTGGGGTACGTCGACATATCCTTTAGCCGCCCCCAGGTCGAGGGAAGTCAAGGCGAAGGAGCTTGTTGCCTGGCACCCGTCAAAAAGGGTGCGCTCCAGGTTTTCGCATGCTCCTCATGCACTTCCAGGAAGAACACGACTGGGGCAGAACGCGGTTAGACACCGCGCTTTGTATTCCGGAACCATGCCTCGAGCCATGAGCATTGAGGGGAAGGCGGTGCAGTGCATTGCAATGTGATTCTCGCGGCCACCCGGGAAAGCTCAAATCGTTTTTCCAGTATAGACGAATTCGGATGACGTTAACAACCCTAGTCGAGCGCTTTTTGACAGTACACAAATGTTTGAACAAAATACAACCAACAGAACATTTGTAATGAAAAGTCAAACAAATATATTTAATATTCAATTACATGTGTGAGAGTTAAAATTAAATTAATCTCAATTTCTGGACCAGTCTTTACATCTCACGAAGTGATCTGTATTTAGGGTTGATGTCATTCTAGTCAATGCTTATGTTTACACCAGACGCGCTGCGGCACGTGCGTCCCAGAAGTGGCTCTCCTCGCCGCTTTGCTAAAATTTGCAAACTGCACAGCAAATACAAAAGAAAAGTCAAAATCATGTCAATTTAAAATAAACACCCTGTGCAGACTTCCGATCGTATTTCACGGTCACATATCTTTGGCAGGAGGCCAGAAATGGACGACGAGCGGTTCATCCTTGAAATACAAAAACACATGGTGTTATATGACACCACAAATCCTTTTTACAAGGACAATGTGCTACCAAACATCGCAAATTCTGCCGCTTTGTGTTTGAGACACTCCTTGTGTACAATGGCACCGCATAGAGGACGGAACAAAACCACCCCGGAGCCGTAAGGTGCTGCAGATGCCTGCGGTGTAAACAAGAGTGTGGAACACGATTGTTCACGTTTGGTGTGAACCCAGCAAGGAGCAGGCATACTTTACTTTCCGAGTCCGTGTCCGTCTCGATCACAAACGCGTCCACACAGCTTCTTCACGGATTAACCCCTGATTTCCTGATTTTGCGGCACGTAACGGCTCCGGCGAGATTTTGTTCCATTCTTAATGCGGTGCTAGCGCACACAAGGAGCCTCTCAAACGTGAAGTGGCTGAATTTGCGAAACAAAGCGATTTGCCTGTACAACCTGGTTTTTCTTCTTTCTTCTTCTTTTTTCATGATTTTTGGGGGTTGTACCAAAAGAAAGTTGGCTAAATGGTTATGTTTGTCTGGTATATTGTTGTTTCCATGCTTTGTTCCCTTATGAAAATTTACCATGGTTTTACTACACTTAAAACAAAAAAACATAATTATAATATCTAACAATATTTTACCA
Source organism: Triplophysa siluroides (assembly GCA_006030095.1). Taxonomy (NCBI): domain Eukaryota; kingdom Metazoa; phylum Chordata; class Actinopteri; order Cypriniformes; family Nemacheilidae; genus Triplophysa; species Triplophysa siluroides. The sequence continues at coordinate 122,612 of VCII01000507.1, read as the reverse complement.
CTAAATAACCATTGTTATGTTCAAGGAACCTCTCGTCGTCTAATTATGGTTATGTCAGTGATCTGTGATCTAAAATACAAACGGAAGTCTGTACAGGGTGTTTATTTTGAAATTGACATTCTTTTGTATTTGCTGTGCGGTTTGGATGCGGCGTCCGTCAAAAATAAACTAGTCGCCTATCTTCAGCGATGCGGCATGAAGAGCTGCTTCTGGAACGCTTTTAAAACGTGCCGTGGCGCGTCTGGTGTAAACACAAGCATTGACTAGAATGACCGCAATCATTTCCGGTGTCATGAGGTATCGAGTCACCCCTCGAATTCGTTCCCCTTTAGAACCTCGAGTGATTTTATTGGCTGAAAGAGCGTTTATCTGGGTACTCTTTTAGCACCTCATTGCAATTCTCACAAATTTGAATTACGATACATGTCACTAGAATTTTGCTAAAATGACCATTAACGTCTTTTACATTAAGTGCTTGCTATGCTAATATGTATATGAGGCTATAGGTAGTGAAATCAAACAAATCTCGTTCTTACTGTTTTAGTTAGCTTACGTATCAACTAGCATAGCATAGAACTACGTGGTAAGCTAGCGCTTGCGAAAAAAAGCTAGCCCTAGCACTTACCGAACATTCACAAAAATGGATGTGAATGTGTTTAGTAACGAACACAAATCATTTTCTGTAGTTATATTTTTGGAAACACACAATTGCTGCGATCAATAACTTACACTCAACTTGCTATTGGAATAGTGCCTACCATAGTAACTAGATACCGATAGCATTAGTTTACGTGCATAAACTAAGGAATCAGCAACTTTTGACCATAAAACATGAATTGTGGTTTGGAAGTCATCGTTTACAAGCATAACACAAAATTTGTGATGAGGCACGATCATGCTACGTAAGCTATTGAGACCCAGCAACATTACATTATCTCTAGTCTACCTTACTGTTATAAATTGTGAACCAGTAACATTAGTTCGCCAATAAACAACCTGAGCACAGCCAAATTACTAATACGCTCAAAAGTATTTTTTACATATAAGACTTTCAAATGCCCCCTCCTTGAACTGCCACCTTACCGTGGTGGAGGGGTTTGAGTACCCGAAAGACCATAGGAGCTATGTTGTCTGGGGCTATATGCCCCTGGTAGGGTCTCCCAAGGCAAACAGGTCCTAGGTGACGGGTCAGACTAAGAGCGGTTCAAAAACCCTTATGATGACAACAAATTTGAGGACCGTGACGTCGCCCGGCATGGCGCAGCCTGGGCCCCACCCTGGAGCCAGGCCCGGGGTTGGGGCTCGTATGCGAGCGCCTGGTGGTCGGTCCTCCCCCCATGGGGTCCGGCCGGGCTCAGCCCGAAGGAGCGACGTGGGGCCACCCTCCCATGGACCCACCACCTGCAGGAGGGACCGTAAGGGGCCGGTGCTTAGTGGACCGGGCGGCAGTCGAAGGCGGGGGCCTCGACAACCTGATCCCTGGACGCGGAATCTAGCTCTAGGGACATGGAACGTAACCTCTCTGGCGGGGAAGGAGCCTGAGATTGTGCGTGAGGTTCAGAGATTCCGACTAGAGATAGTTGGGATCACCTCTACGCACAGCTTGGGCTCTGGAACCACACTCCTCGAGAGAGGATGGACTCTTCACCACTCTGGAGTTGCCCATGGTGGGAGGCGGCGGGCTGGTGTGGGTTTGCTCATAGCCCCCCAGCTCAGCCGCCATGTGTTGGAGTTCACCCCGGTGAACGAGAGGGTCGCTTCTCTGCGCCTTCAGGTTGGGGATAGGTCTCTCACTGTCGTGTGCGCTTATGGGCCAAACGGCAGTGTAGAGTACCAGGCCTTCTTGGAGACTCTGGGAGGGGTACTGGAAAGTGCTCCGACGGGGGACTCCGTCGTTCTACTGGGGGACTTCAACGCCCACGTGGGCAGCGACAGTGACACCTGGTGGGGCGTGATTGGGAGGAACGGCCCCCCTGATCTGAACCTGAGTGGTGTTCTGTTATTGGACTTCTGTGCTAGTTACAGCTCGTCCAAAACGAACACCATGTTCAAGCATAAGGGTGTCCATCAGTGCACATGGCACCAGGACACCCTAGGCCGGAGGTCGATGATCGACTTTGTGGTTGTTTCATCTGACCTCCGGCCGTATGTCTTGGACACTCGGGTGAAGAGAGGGGCGGAGAGCTGTCAACTGATCACCACCTGGTGGTGAGTTGGATCCGATGGCGGGGGAGGAAGCTGGACAGACTCGGCAGACCCAAACGTACTGTGAGGGTCTGTTGGGAACGTTTGGCCGAATCCCCTGTCAGAGAGATCTTCAACCTCCACCTCCGGCAGAGCTTCGACCAGATCCCGAGGGAGAGTCTGGAGATATTGAGTCCAAGTGGACCATGTTCTCCACCTCCATTGTCAACGCGGCCACCCGGAGTTGTGGCCGTAGGGTCTCCGGTGCCTGTCGAGGCGGCAATCCCCGTGCCTGTCGAGGCGGCAATCCCCGAACCCGGTGGTGGACACCGGAAGTAAGGGATGCCGTCAAGCTGAAGAAGGAGTCCTATCGGGCCTGGCTGGCTTGTGGGACTCCCGAGGCAGCTGACGGGTACCGACAGGCCAAGCGGACTGCAGCCGGGTGGTTGTGGAGGCAAAAACTCAGGCCTGGGAGGAGTTCGGTGAGGCCATGGAGAAGGACTATCGGTTGGCCTCGAAGAGATTCTGACAAACCGTCCGGCGCCTCAGGAGGAGGAAGCAGTGCCCTACCAATCCTGTTTACAGTGGAGGTGGGCAGCTGTTGACCTCGACAGGGGATATCATCGGGCGGTGGAAGGAATACTTCGAGGATCTCCTCAATCCCGCCGTCACGTCTTCCATTGAGGAAGCAGAGGCTGAGGGCTCGGAGGCGGACTAGTCCATCACCCGGGCTGAAGTCACCGAGGTAGTCAAGAAACTCCTCGGTGGCAGGGCACCGGGGGTGGATGAAATCCGCCCTGAGTACCTCAAGTCTCTGGATGTTGTGGGGCTGTCTTGGCTGACACGCCTCTGCAGCATCGCGTGGCGGTCAGGGACAGTGCCTTTGGACTGGCAGACCGGGGTGGTGGTCCCTCTTTTTAAGAAGGGGGACCGGAGGGTGTGCTCCAACTATCGGGGATCACACTTCTCAGCCTCCCCGGGAAAGTCTATGCCAGGGTACTGGAGAGGAGAATCCGGCCGATGGTAGAACCTCGGATTCAGGAGGAACAGTGTGGTTTTCGTCCCGGTCGTGGAACACTGGACCAGCTCTATACCCTCTCCAGGGTGCTGGAGGGTTCATGGGAGTTTGCCCAACCAATCCACATGTGTTTTGTGGATTTTGAGAAGGCATTCGACTGTGTCACTCGCGGCACCATGTGGAGGGTGCTCTGGGAGTATGGGATTCGGGACCCTCTGCTAAGGGCTATCCGGTCCCTGTACGACCGGAGCAGGAGCTTGGTTCGCATTGCCGGCAGTAAGTCAGACTTGTTCCTGGTGCAGGTTGGACTCCGGCAGGGCTGCCCTTTGTCGCCGGCCAGAATTTCTAGGCGCAGCCAGGGGCTGGAGGGTGTCGGGTTTGGGGACCACACGATTTCATCTCTGCTCTTTGCGGATGATGTTGTCGTGCTGGCCCTATCAGACCAGGACCTTCAGCATGCACTGGGACGGTTTGCAGCCGAGTGTGAAGCGGCTGGGATGAGAATCAGCACCTCCAAATCCGAGGCCATGGTTCTCAGTCGGAAAAGGGTGGCTTGCACACTTCAGGTTGGTGGAGAGTTCCTGCCTCAAGTGGAGGAGTTCAAGTATCTTGGGGTCTTGTTCACGAGTGAGGGAAGGATGGAACGGGAGATTGACAGACGGATCGGTGCAGCTTCTGCAGTAATGCGGTCGCTGTACCAGCCTGTCGTGGTAAAGAAGGAGCTGAGCCGCAAGGCAAAGCTCTCGATTTACCGGTCAATCTACGTTCCTACTCTCACCTATGGTCATGAGCTGTGGGTCATGACCGAAAGGACAAGATCCCGGATACAGGCGGCCGAAATGAGCTTTCTCCGCAGGGTGGCTGGGTGATCCCTTAGAGATAGGGTGAGAAGCTCGGTCACTCGGGAGGAGCTCAGAGTAGAGCCGCTGCTCCTCCACATCGAGAGGGGCAAGCTGATGTGGCTCGGGCATCTTTTCCGGATGCCCCCTGGACGCCTTCCCGGGAAAGTGTTCCGGGCATGTCCCACCGGTAGGAGACCCCGGGGAAGACCTAGGACACGCTGAAGGGACTATGTCTCCCGGCTGGCCTGGGAACGCCTTGGTGTCCCCCCGGAAGAGCTGGAGGAAGTGTCTAGAGAGAGGGAAGTCTGGGCATCCCGGCTTAGACTGCGGCCCCCCCGACCCGGCCCCGGATAAAGCGGTAGAAAATGGATGGATGGATGGATGGACTTTCAAATGCAGCAGCAGGAAGGCTAACGTTAGGTCTCCATCCGTTTCGCAACCTGTTGCCTCTTGCAGCTTGCGTCAACGAGTGTAAGTCCGTCAGATATTGATTTTGTGTTTGGGCTTGTGTCCGATTACTCTCTCTCTTTTCCTTTTTGTTTTATATGCTGGCTCTGCCATGGTGATGGTTTGGAGACTTACGTTGAACTATTGTTCGTTTCGTCGTATTGTTTGATGTTGGCAAACTTCACCCAGGCTATGAGTAAAACGTGACGTACCCCATAAAGCATGTGATGGGCGGGGATTCTGAACTACCCACACACCAAAGTTACAAGTTTGATTTCACCCGATAGAGAGCTGCTTTGGTAGCAGCGGCAGTAAAAGTTGTGAAGTTAAGAGTTGTCCTACCACTAAAATAATTTTAGAGAGATTATTTTAAGGTCGAAAAATGGCTCGCTGCTGCTTTAAAATTTTGCCAGAGATCTCGACGGCAAACATGAAATAACTTACATCTAACGGTTTAAAAAACCTTGAGCAGTTTGTCCCTTCACCTGCCCAGGACCTGCCATTGAGAAACACCTGGGGTGTGTGGATGGCCGCGGACCCTTCTGATGTCGAAAAAATTGCATCAAACGGACGGACGGACCATACTTCTGCCTTTAATCGCCACTGAGCAACCCCCTTTGCCGGGCCCTCTCTCTCTATCTATATCTCTTTCACTTTCTAAAGTTGCACTGCTCTCATGCGCCACCTGTGATATCTTCTGACAGTTTCAAAGGAGACTTAAATTTTGTTACTTAAAGCCAACAAAGATAAATATTTGTATCACATTATAAAGACTTGTTTATAACAAACCGCCCATTAGTTTTATGATAATGTGCAATGGAACAAAATATTACTTTGAATACATTATAACTGGTCACTATGTGGACTTGTGTTATAAATGACCATTCTCTTTAATGTTAAGTGTTATTTATGTTAGATATAATGTATCTGCCGAAGTTAAATCTGCTATAATAACTGCCTGCAATACGAAATATATTATCTCATTACTAATGAGTGTAGAGTTTACGTGAGGAAAGCCTCATTTTCTTTTGGTTTTAAGAGATTAAGTTCATACGGGATGAACACGCAATTTGGCTAAAGTATTTGTAAATATAATATCATACTGTTCAGGTTAATATTAGGCTTGTGTTATATCCCAATTCAGATACTAAAGAGTTTGTGGGAAACAAAATTGAAGTTGAAATTCAATTGAGGGGTTAACGGTTGGTCAACATGACTTGCAGTACCTGAATTACAGTGTGTTATTAGTTTTATTAGTTATTAGTTTTAAACAGTCACGACTAACACAGTGTGTATACCGGACGCGACCAGCGCGACACGACTTTAATTTTACATTTTGTCCACATTCGATTCGGCACCTGTCGCATCTGGAGTAGACAGGGTGTTACAAATCAGAATCAAGTATTCCAAAGCACTGTATAAAAGAATGCAATTATTATGCATTATAAATGCAGGCCACATAGAAAGTTGACTACCTATTCTTTAACATAAACCCAACACAGACACCAACAACACAGAGAGGTACCTAAGCACAAGACTCTATCTAGTTTTAAAATGAACTAAACATAATTCCTATATGTTAAAGTGTCTTTACAAACCTTCGGTGGTACTTTCAATGAAAGGTATCTGAGACAATGAAAAAATACAAAACATTATTAAAATTATAATTTTTTTTTTTAAAGACTTACAGACTGATGAAAGTGACAAAAGGAGCCAGTGTAGGTACATGGTCAGCAGTTCTTCAAAATCTGGTGGAGTATGAAGATTGTCTCTCACTGTAATTTGCTCATATTTATACAGTGTTAGTGAGAAATCCGCCCCACCTGCTGCTATTGTTCTTCTGTTGTACCCGTAATAGAAATCCACTTCCTATTTTGGTTTGCTCAACAATGTTTTGCTGCACTTCAGAACTATATTTGTTGGTTTTACACGTTGTGATGAATGATTAAGTTACTAATATTTATTCTCCTGTGCAACAAGAAGTCATGACTGGACAACATCATATTTCTAGATACCTTGGTGTGCTCATAAAATGTAAATATTAATGGGAATATAACTGGGAGATATTTTACAAATAAATATTTTTTAGGTGTGACAATAATTGTGGCCAGGGGGTATTAGTTAAAATGTTTTTCACTATGTGATATGTCCACCCACTTCCAATTGTTTTGATTTAATGAAATTTTGTAGATTTTTTTCATAAAAGATTGATAACTCTTTAAACTAAGGCACAAAATGTACGGCATAATTAAACAGAATTTACCGTAAATAATTGAAACAATAATGTTCCTCTACAGAACACATCTGCAGGGGAACAATGTGCAAAGTTTGGGGAATAAAGGAGTACATTTACATTTACTTATTTGGCAGACACTTTTATCCAAGGTGACTCCCATTGCATAATCCTATACATTTATACATAGGTATGTGCAATCCCACAACCTTACGTTGTTAACGCAGTGCTCTTACCACTGAGCTACAGGAAAGATGTAATACATGTCATATAATCATTTAAATCAAACCGCTCTTGAAATAATTGATTATAGTCTCAAAAGATCAACATTAATTTTACACATTTTACACATTAAAGGGACAGTTCACCCAAAAATAAAAGTTTGTCATAATTTACTCACCTTCCGAGTTTTTCCAAATCTGTATAAATGTCTTTGTTCTGGTGAACACAGTGAAAGATATTTGGAAGAATGCTTATAACCAAACAGTTCTTGGACTCCACATAGTAGGAAAATTACTTTATCATATTTTTTTGTTCTGTTGAACACAATAGAATATATTTAGAAGAATGTAGGACTGCAAACAGTTTTGGGGCACTTTTGACTATTTGTAAAAATGTTCCTACTATGGTAGTCAATGGGGTCCAAAAACTGTTTGATTACAAGCATTTGTTGAAATATCTTTCTCTGTGTTTAACAGAACAGTCATTTTTGGGTGAAGTTTCCCTTTAAAACTCATCAAAATACTTAAAGTAATAAATAAAGTAAAAGACATTACTTGTGACCAACGATCCTAAAGCCAATCAAATAAAAATTTATCCTAAAACCAAAATTTAAAGAAATTTCATTTGTGCTGTTTTGTTTGCGCAAAATCTCAACACATCATTTCCCAATAGATCATGTTTGCTATAATAATAAAATAAGAACCCCACATTACATTTTGTCCACAGTAGCTTATGTATGGGTACATTGTGATATAAATTGTTTTATAGGATACTGCAGGTCATGCATACCATGTCATATTAAAAAAGTTACCCCTTACTTTTAAAATACTTATAGTATAAATATATTACCACTTTATTCCCCGAACTTTGCACATCCCCCTTTACCTATAGATGTGTACTGTAGAGGTACATTATTGCTACAATTAGTTATGCTGTAAAATCGGTTTAATTATGCCATACATTGTGCGCCATAATCTAAAGAGATACCAAAAGATCAAAAGGAGAAACAATGCAGAATATTATGCAGATATAGGATTCTTCTTTGCTCATATTTAAAAAGGGTGCCAACAATTTTGTCCATGTGTTTATCAGACTTTTTTTACTGTATCTGTAAAAGTCTGCTACTAATCTGTGATTTCATTGGCTGACCCAAATCTTAAAGAGACACCAGGAAGTGTTCAATATTTAAGTTCTAGTCTCAGTGCATTTAGATGTAAGAAGGATATCTCCTTGGTTCAGTCAGGGCTTGTGAGGGATTTCTGAGTTGTTGACAATAAACAAAAAATTACCAGCACTTGTCATTAGTGAAAAATGTCTGAGAGGAATAAGTTATTCTGTTGATTTCAATATGCAACGTTAAAAAAACGACAACAATGACCGAAAAAGGTGACTGGATGAGTTTTAATGGACCCTCCATTTTTAGCAACTGCCAAATCACCTTAACATTCCTCTTAATTTTCCACAGTATCAACACCTGCGGCAAAGTAACACGAGTGACTACAAACCCCTGAAGTTAAGAAAATCCTTCTTCGTAATTGGATGCATGCAAAATTGCACGATTATTTTGATGAATTAGAATGCATAGAATCAATGATGGACCCTACAATTTTAATGAATGGTGTCAGTTTGTTTACTAAAATACAACTTCTGGGCATTAAGGGATTAGTGTCGGATAAGTCTGAAAATAAATAATGAAAACAATTTTAAACACACGCATAGCCAACTTCACAAGAACAAAACCTAATTCATGCACATAAGTCCATCCATCCATCCATTTTCTACCGCTTGTCCGAACTACCTCGGGTCACGGGGAGCCTGCGCCTATCTCAGGAGTCATTGGGCATCAAGGCAGGATACACCCTGGATGGAGTGCCAACCCATCGCAGGGCACACACACTCATTCACTCACGCACTCACACCCTACGGACAATTTTTCCAGAGATGCCAATCAACCTACCATGCATGTCTTTGGACCAGGGGAGGAAACCGGAGTACCCGGAGGAAACCCCCGAGGCACGGGGAGAACATGCAAACTCCACACACACAAGTCGGAAGCGGGAATCGAACCCCCAACCCTGGAGGTGTGAGGCGAACGTGCTAACCACTAAGCCACCGTGCCCCCCTGCACATAAGTCAACAAATGCAAAATGATTAAAATAGTCACGCATACTGTCCATACAGTTCTATTGGACTTTATTGGGCCAGTGTTAGATCCAAAGCAGCTATGGTTGCTTTGCACACAGGTGGCTTTTATCGTACACTGTACAACTTCTCTTTTGCTGGCATAAATGTTATATACAATAAAATTGGCTTTTCAAAGTCATTTTAAGTTACTACTTTAAATATTTAGGTGGTGGAGTTAATGTAACTTAACCGATGAACTTATTTTTATAAGTTGAAGTTATGTAAAGACATTTAAAAATGTAAAATTGTAAGATAAAATTACTTGTAAAAAACACAAGGCAGCTGGTAATGTTTAAGATACTCTGATCCTAAGATCCCTCAGCCACACAAAACACACCTTCAACCTTGTGCCATATTTCTGTAAAATGGATAAAATGAGCCGTGGGTTCTGTTAATGTTGTATTTTTTCGGTATTCTGTGTGTGTACTCTTTACTCTTTTTCTTTCCCCCTTATAACTACTAAAAGACATTTTGAAGTATAAAGTAAATCAGGTGTGTGGATAATACACAAGAAATGGTAACACTTTAGAATACTTATCCATTATTAATGAATAACTACACAGGAACAAATGAGTAATTCAATATCAAGAATCTAGTAACTACTGTTCATTTACAAGAAACTCTGATTAACAAACTAGTAAGTAATAGCACACAGATGAACGTTGAAGTTCACTAATAACCAATCAATAACTACTATTTTTATACTTCCCAGAAAACTACTGAGAAAGTTTCATAATTTATGCAAAACTAAACCACAGCCAATGTAGGAAAATGACTGGCACTACAATAACATTTTAACTGCTACTGTAAACAAATACACTGATATGCAGTCTTGATCTCCCACTACTGCGTATCTACATGAGTGTCTTGTCTCAGTAATATGAGATGCTTTTTCTCAGGGACAGAAATGGCATTGCGTGCAGATGATGTACCAAATTATCATATGTTTTACTAAACAAACACTAGGGGTAAAGGGCACCTGAAAAAAAACTATTTATTGATTGATTTATATTTAATTTATAAATAATTACTGTAATCCTATTTTTATTGCCCATTAAAATATTAAATAATGAACTACTTTGTAATTCAACCTATTTGAGATTAATTAATTAATTTGTAAACAAATGTATTAATTCATATTTTAACTCAACAATTACGTAGTGAACAATAAAATGCATTCCACCGTGTCCACACCGGCGTAATGTGTGACATGACAAACGACTTGTACACTGGAAGGTGGGACTTCCTTCACTAGATCGACTATATTGAGTGTTGCATTCCTCGCCATTCATTGTAACGACAGCGGCGCATCTTCTTAATATACCTCATATCAAGCACCGGCCCGTGCACGGGCTGTCATGGCGTTTGTGGGCGTGTCTACGTTTTTTATTGCCTTTGTTTTACATTAATTTACGATCAACTGTCATAAACTATATATCATTTTTAACCTAAAACACTCAAGATTTGTGTTCTGAACTTGTTTTTGCAATCAAAACATCAGAGAGGAAAGGGTTAAATCAAATGCTGAAGGACCGGCCTTTCTAACAAAATCAAAATAAACGGCACTACTTATCTTTCAACTCCTATGGTTCGGATCAGTTCAGACGAATCCAAAAGAAACTAGCATACATTTCATTGTAAGGGTCCTCTATGAATGTGCATACCACTGTTTAATCCAAAACAATGAACAAACTGAAAAAAAACCCAAAGATTTCACTTTCTTTGCATGCGCGTTTCGAGTCAACGTAACCGATCCCGTCCAGTTTCAATGAAATATTGATTCTAATCCGTATTCCAGCGTTCAATTGCCATGTTTTTCTTGTAGTCTAATATATTCTGAACAAAACGCCCACTCACGTCTCTTTCCTTCAATCACAGACTTTGTGATCATTCAAAATAGCCAGAGAGGGCCTTACCGGCTCACAGAGGTGTCAATCATGACACCTCGGTTTTTGACTGGATAAAGCCACCCAATGCCTGGCCAGAAACTTTTGATGGATGGTTGTTATAGCCAACCATCGCACAATGAAAATGGAGGATAGTTTAAGCATTTTGCGTAGGGGTATTTTGTAGAATTTCACGTTTCGAGCGCAAACATTCAGCGCGCAGTCGCCATTTTACGCACTGAAGAACAGAGCACAGTACATCATTTTGCTATACGGAGCTCATTTTATAGGACGGATTATCTCCAAAGTTTACAGCTGAACCTCTCCACCATGGATCGGCGACTACGGAAGACTTATTTTGATGTTGAAAGAGTTTTGGAGCGGGTAATGAGGAGCAGCGATGATAAGCAGCAGAAAGAAGCGGAGACATGCGCGTCGATTCTCCAGAAGACGACATGTTTGTTGATGGACTTGATCCCGTGTAAGATCGGTAAGTTACAATATACTTTCTTCAATGCTTATATATGTTTATTATGGATCAGCAGTTTATGTGTCATCATGTTAGAGCTGTTTTGATCATAAAAATGACAAACAAGATACGAAGCTACATGGGAAGGTTAGATAGTTTCATTTGTTTAGACGGTTTATGTATACTACTACATAAAGTTATTATATTTACATTTATCATTATATTATACATAAAAATGTAAGATGCATAGAGTTTATTTTATCTGTGATAGGTTTATGTGAAGATATGTAGAAAGGTACTAGTTTTACAAATAATTTATGATGCATTGTAAGCGTAACGTATTTGACAAACAGGCATTGGTAAATTCAATGTTGATGCTATTTATGTTGCTAATATTGTTTTTTATATTTACTGAACTTTATGCTGCTAATATTTGTTTTTTCTTTGTTGTTGTTACTGTGCTGTCAAATAGGCCTTCAAATGACACAGATGAGGACTGGAGGACACAGATGAGGCTACCTATTCTTAGCCATATGTTTGGGTAAGAAAGAGAGGTAGAGAGCACACTGACCCAACCTACTGGAGGGTGGAAAGGTGCTTTCGCAGGCATACGCCCCCCCCGGATGCCAGTCCTACATGTCGCCACGTAGGACGTGGGCTGACACCGGGTTTACGCAAAGGTTGTTAACCCTTGCGAAGGTGTTTGGGCGTAGCCCAACCCGCAGCTCAACAGATGTCTGCTAGGGAGGCGCTTTTGGCCAGTGCCCAGGAGGTGGCTATACCCCATGCGGAGTCTCAAGATAACGTGAGAGTTTCCAGGGACGAATTCAGGGCAATCCGGGGACACGGAGGATGCTCGGAGGTCCCCTACCCTCTTGAAGGAAGCGAGCGCCATCAGGAGGGCCGTCTTACTCGGGTGAGGAAGATCGGAACCTCCGAGGGGCTCATGGGGGGCTCAGCTGTGCGCAAGGATATCTGTGCCGAGGGCTCTGCCTCGGACAGGGAATACCAAAGCGGGCAAATGGTGGTGTTGCGGGAGGCGAACAGGTTTACCTGGGCCTACCCGAACAGCATCCAAATGAGCTGGACTGCGCGGGAGTAGAGTCGTCACTCTCCACGAGGCGTCAACTGACGAGAGAGCACGTCGCTGTCTAGTTCAGTTTGCCCGGGGTGTGTGTGGCCCGCAGGGAACGGGTCACATGTTGACTCCACCAGAGGAGGCGTCGAGCAAGTTGTGTTAGCTGCTGTGAGCGAATGCCACCCTGACGATCTGATGTACGCTACAGCTATAGTGCTGTCCTCGGACCAGCATGTGCTTGTCCCGCACGAGATGTGGGCAAGTCACAACTCTTGGCAATTGATATGCCAGCACAGGCGGGGGTTCGTCCAACGCCCTGCCTGCGTGCCCGTTACACACTGCACCGTCGTCACCACGACTTGCCTCGTAATCTGCCCAGAGGGACCTTAGTCCGTCGAAAAGTCATGGAAGACCAGGGGTTATGGTTGCGTCGGAAGGGGCGTTTCACCATGCGCCTGCTGCCGGTGTGTCACGCTTTCCTCAGAACTCGACTCTGAAGCCAGTGTTGGAGCGGTCTCATGTGCATCAACCCTAGGGGTATTACCCCGCGAGGACGCCATGGTGTCCCAGAGCCTCTGAATTGTTTCAGGGGGACCGCTGTCTGCCTGAAATTTCCAGGCAGTCGAGCTTTCCTCAGAACGTAGACTGACATGAGCCATGTAAGGTTCTCACCCTTGCATCACACGAGGGGTGCATTCACCCCCACGCGAGTCAACGCCATGAGCATCTGCTAGGAATTCGTTTCAGGGGGGCCAAGGCTAGGTCTGTGGCTAATACAATGCAGGACAGTCGGTCGAGTAGACAACTGGCGCGATAGGAGTTGACCGGTTCCATTCCAGGGACTCGAATGCCGTTGCCCAGGCAATCTGGGGGGAAGCGGGGACTTTGTCTACAGGATGATCTCGCGAGGAGGCCTCCATCCTGACACCTATTAGTTCCCGCATTGAGCCCCCTGAAGGGCAAAGAGCGCTGGACTCACGGAGACAGGGGGCCGTGGGGACCGATTACTCAAACCTGTCAGTTTCAGACGGCCTTGCTGATCGGAAACAGGTACGGAGGCCCGGGCGCTGGGCTGGGACATGAGGCGGGCTCAGCTATGTTGGCAGAGGGAGCGAAATAGTGTTCTGTGACAGACGAGGGCTCATTGCTCGGACAGAGGGAATAGCCCCAAACTTGGGGAGATCCTGGCGAACTGATCGAGTAAACCAAGACGGACCGTCCTCATTAGCCACGAGACATGTGGGCAGCTCTCGAGCTCCCAGGGGACTGTGACAAGGGGACCAAGGACGGTCTGCTTCACCATTCCCACGGAGGTGGTTCGTGGCTGGCGGAGCTACCCATGTCGCGGGGGGACCCCCCCTGCTCTGCCTACTTACCTGCCTGGCGGACCTGCACGCACTGTCGGTTTTGAGAGTGGTAGCAGCTGTCGTGTGTGTACGACCACTACGCCTCGCCAGGCGTGAGGTCGGGTTTGCGGGCACAGTCCAGTGGAGTGTGTGATCGCTAGGAGGAACACCCAGGGGAAACAGAAAAACTCTTTGTGAGTAAGTGGGCGCCAGGCCCAGAAAAGGGCCCGGCTTTGGTGACGAGGCAGGAGCCGTCCCGTACCACCGATCAGAGCCGTAGTGTGAAGGTCGGCCCCGATGTTGTTCCCCTGGGGTCTTCCCGTCAGTGTCACTTCTCGGAGAAGGTTGCTGACGGTGGAGGGTTTCCCCCTCGACCTCGCTTCCGGGGTGCCGCCTGTGGGCACAGTAACCTGAGCCGATGTGGAAGGGGGTCCTGGGCTGGCCGGGTAACAGACATAGATCTCGAGGCCTTGGGCGGCCGAGTCGCAGCGTGGAAAAATGTGGCTAATCCCACGTGTGCTTCACCGTCTTCCGCAGTGTGAGCGGAGCCACTCTCTCGACGCTGAGGTTTAGGTCCTGGACCAGCTGATGCGGGTGAGGTAACAGGTTTCATGGCCTCGTTACTTCCATGCATCGTCGAACCGGGGGTGACGCCAAGGGAATGTGGGGGACCAGGGGGAGCTGATAGGACAGCAATGTGGTCGAGCCGGAGGCACGACTAAGAAACGGTGAGCGCAAGGGTCCCTGAGGACTGCAGCAGGAAGCTGGGCGTGGAAACTTTTGCGCCGAATGGTAAAGTGTTGAGCATCTCGATCTTGAGGGGGGCATGCTGGCTGGCGCGAGGGCCGAGCACCATCCCGCCATAAAGCGCGAGATAGTTGCGCAAAAATGGGAGGGGGTGTGGCGGACCCGTGGAGACAGGGAGGGATAATTTTTCTCAACGAAAACTAGAGTGTCGGAAGCTGGATTGCGTTCACCGTCAAAATCAGGGGATGAGAAGGGCGGGGGGCCGCTGATGCGGGAACGAAAGCGAGCCGACAAAAGGGGGGTTTGGGTGTTGGGAGGGAAGAGGGGAGGGAGAAAGGGAGAGCCAGAGTAAACCACGGACTGCGAGGTAAGGTGGCAGAGCTGCGGGATGCGCTGGGCGAGAGTAAGGCGGAGGGGGGGAAACTTTGACTCTGAGGGTGTGAGGCGGTTTGGAAAGGGGGATGTTCATCTGGCGGGGGCGGGGCCCGGCGTCCGTAGGGAAGGGGGTGAGGCTTGGGGGCAGGGGGAGCCGGGTTGGTGTGCCCAGAGATGGGGTACACAGAAAGAATGATGCGGAGGAGGGTGGGGGCGGGGCCTGCAGAAATTATAATAGGAGGCCCTGGGCCGGAATCGTGGAGCCGGCTAAACAGGTGGCTAATACCAGTGGCGGAGTCGTGGGGAGGTGGGTCAATGTGCGGTCGGAAGGGAGAGGCAAGGACGACGGGTTGGGGGGGGGGGCAAGGAGATCGGGTGAGGGGGAAAGTGAGATGGTGGGATGTAGGTGGCAGGGCCGAGGAGCCCGGGTGTGAGGCGGGATGAGGAGGGGGTGGAACAGAGGCCGAGGCAGGAGCCTGCTCGTTCACTGGAGGAGGTCATGGTAGCCGGTTGGGACGCCGCCATACGTCGACGTTGAAGTGAGGAGTACTTGGATAGAAATAGGGCTTTGACTTGGAGCGGGGCGCTCCAAGTTTTTACCAAGTCCTCATGCACCTCCGGGAAAAAAAAATTGGCACCCGGGGTGGGCGCGTTTACACCGCGCTCTGACCCCAGGAACCACGTATCCCCGGGTTAGCATGGCTGACATCACTTTTGCTTTCTCCTGAGCTCGACCCCCCTGGGATGCCAGTCTCCCTCCGATGCTGCGAGCGACATCTCATCTACGTCACGCATCGTTTCCGAGTGCATGCATGAGGATCCGGACGGTATGCCACCGCCGGTTGGGGAACGTTCAGAAGAGCAAATCGGGGTGCGATCGGCCCGTGAGCACGTGGCTGGCGGGTTTACGTTCGCAGAGGTCCCCACATCACTAACGCTGCTAATACAGGCGGACTTCGGGGCCGTAGCCACCGATGTCATGGCCCGGGTAGCAGACGAAATGGTGGCTGGTTCCCGTAGGAAGACAGCCACCCGTGACCGCAACTTCTGAATGACAATCTGCCCTCAGTGCGGGCAAGATGTGTCAACGAACGCTGCTTCAGCATGCTGGACGCCCAGACACCTAACGCAGCGATCGTGTCCATCCCCCTCATCGATGAGGGTGCCGCACCCAAGAGAACAGCGGGACATGCCGCGCTGGAAATTGCTCAGTCCTGAAAAGGACCTTTTTAGAAAAAATCTCTAACACCTCCGGAACCGCCGAGACGCCCAGGGGAAGGTCGCTGCAGGTAGGGACGATCCACTGCTCTATGTCTAGATCCGGCAATGTAGAAGAAGAATTCGTTGAATTCTTTTTGTTCGTAGTCATGAGCGAAGGCTCTGAAGAACAAAAGGTAAATGAATGCTGCACGCCGGCTTCCTTTTATACCGGACATCCGGGGGCGGAGACCGGCATGCAAATTTAATTCGCCAAATTTCATTGGCCTTTTCTATAGTAGTCAGAGTTGATTGGTTCTCAAGGGCGAACCCCGTCTGTCGTTCTCGACACAACGTCGAGAGACCGACAGAAAGGGAAGTATATTTACTATTACAAGAAGTTTACTGTAGATTTATTTGTGTAAAAAAAAGTATTGTTATATTTTATATTATTGTAATGTATTATTATAAAAAAAAATATTTTTACTTTTGAAATGTTTATAGCCAATGTCCCGTCCGGCATTCCAGCCGGAGTCCAGCCCAACAGTCCTGCAGGGGACTAGGACAGTTCCCCCAAGGACTTTCCCTGTCAAGCCCCCTGGGGCTCCGCGCTCTGGCGCGCCCCCACGGGCTAGGACTTCCCCACCCAGCCCTACCCCTTTTGGACTTCCCCCAATGTACTCTTGTTTGCCCCCACCCCCCCTCCCTTGTTTATTATTTTTATTATCTCACCCCAACCCATGCATTATTTTGTCTTGTATGCCCCTTGTCATGTTTGCCTTGTCTGTCGGGTTTTTGTCATTGTCCCAGTCAGTCTTGTCCTGTTAGTCTACCCCTTGATGAACACCTGGAGGTGTTCATTTAAGGGGGGGGCTTATGTCATGGTTCCACTATCATGTCATGTTTTATTCTTGGTTTTCTGTGGAGCCATGGCATAGCCTTTAGTTATGTGGTGGGAGAGAGACTATTTTGGCACCTATTTGGCCATACTCTCTCTCTCTCCGGTCTGCGTCATTGATCCCGCCATCTCGTTCCTCGTCAGCCTCTCCTTAGTGCTTAATCCCCAGCACCTGTTCCTCGTTATGATCCTGTGTTTGTCACCCCTTAAAATATCCTCGTGTTCATTGTCCTGTGCTCGTTCATTGTATGAAGTTCCTTGTAGCTGTCGTCTTGCTTTTAGCTGTTGTGCTTCATTCTGTCTTTGAGTCTCCCCTTGTCAAAGTAAGTGTAGTGTAGCGTTGTTTAACTTTTTGTTTTCTTAGTTTTAGTTAGTCAGTGTCCTTGTAAATATTATTGTTTATCCTGTCTTGTTTTCCCCCTCGTGGGTTTTTGTTTTGCCTTTTTCTCTTGTTTTGTATTTAATAAATACCCCTGTTAACCCCTTCACCTCCTGTCTTTGTCATGATTCCACCTCTTCTGGTTAGGTAATTCTTGGTCTTGAGGTGGAATCATACAGGATCCTTTGTTTCTTTAGTCTGCGTCATCGTTCCTACCCTCCTGTTTCCTAGTTTGTGTTAATTAGTTTATCTCTTGCACCTGTTCCCTCTTGATTTCCTCCCCTTTATAACATCCTCGTGTTCTTTGTCCTGGGCTGGTTCATTGTACGTTGTACGTTGTACCTATGTTTCATGCCCTCGTCTTGCCTTGTTCCGGTTTCCTGTATCTAGTAAGTCTTAGTTTAGTGTTTGTTCCCAGTGTTTGTTTTGTAGTTTAGTTAGTCCTTGTTCTGGTTTTGTTTAAATATATTATATTGTCCTGTTTTCCCCCCTCGTGGGTTTTGTTTTTCCTTTTTGTTTTGTTTGTTAAATATAATAAATATCCCTTGTTTACCCCGTACCATCGCCTATTGTCTCTGCCTGCAATTGGGTTCTCCCGCACTGTTTTTCTTGCCACTACTGTGGCCCAGTGGTAGAGTCGGGAACTCGGGACACCGGAGACCCGAGTTCGATTCCCGCTCCTGACAGAGCCTGACAGTCTTGTGCCTGCAATTGGGTTCTCCTGCCATGTCTTGCCGTGTAGTCCATGACACATATTTACTGACGAACTTTGTTCACATTTATATATCTAAACAGTCGATAACCGTGACAGGTTGTTGGAAACTCTGTTTTGTACTCATTTTATTCACGAGTCACCTGTCGTGCGGTGCTGCTGCCTCCTGCCGCTCACTGTACAGAGTGACGCCCAGACAAGACGTTCCCTGCGCCGGGAAAGAGAGACCTCGCGACATTTTTCCCACTGAATAATAGGTAAGGTTTATCCAAGAAGTTGATTTGTCGCTGTGCGCTTCTTCTGAACAAAAGCCGCTAGAGGGTTCATAAAGTTACATAATCAAGAGACAAACTTCCTAAGTTAGAAACGGTTGTGTGAAGCGCACGGCAGAATGGATATGCGTTCAGCAAACCAGCGGCGTCTTGTATCGCCTTCCCATAAGGGCAGTAAATCGCTCTCCCGCTCGTTCTCATTCACAACTCCTTCCTGGTGGAACATTCTTCCTAACTCGGTCCGGTCAACCACATCTCTCACAACATTAAAAAAAACTACTCAAAACCCATCTCTGTGAATACTTGACAGACAAGTGAAAAATAAAATAAAAAAAACACTAAGCCTTTCTCTCAACAGGTAGTGGTCTAGCTTTTGTTGAAACCAGTAACTTTGACATATCGCTTATTGCTCCTAAACTCTTTGTAAGTCGCTTTGGATAAAAGCATCTGCTAAATGTAAATGTAAATGAATATGGTGGAAAATATCGGATATATGGGCTGTGATAACTGAACCTTTTGGTGATAGCTTTGCTAACTGAGGGGGATTGCACATGTATAGGATAATGCAATGTAAGTGATTTGGATAAAAGCGTCTGCCAAATGCGTAAATGTAAATGTAAGCACTGCGAGAGCTATTTGAAAGCATACAGAGCTGTTTACTGTCTCGGCGTCGCAGGAGGTCACACAACATATCTAAGCACGTAAAACAACATAGAGAAGCCAAGAATGTTACAGTGGTCTCTTCAAGTAATCATCGGCACTCTTTGGGTAATCGGAGGTAGCCTAAATATCATACTAAAAAGATGAAATACTCATTTACAGATACGAAACATTTTATAACCTGGCAATATCATAAAAAATGTTAAAAGTGTAAGTCTGGGCGTTTGCCTACACAGCCTTATTCAAGCCCTAGCTTGTCCTCAAACACACCGCCCCCTTTCCCCTTACAACTGAACTAAATGTATTACATCTGTCATGATTAGAATGAAATTAGAAAATGAGCGACACGTGTTCAGATCTGATCACGCTGCAGCAAAGATAGGGAGGGAGGGATGACCCTATATTAGGTTAATATAAGGTAAACATAAAAAAAAATATTGTATTAAATAAATGTATTGATCATTGCAGAATATCATTTGATAAAGTTTACATCAAATGCATATAGTTCAGTTTTACTTTATTATAAATGTGTGGCTGTTACAGCTACGTTATGGGGTCAGTATATCTTCTCCTTGTCCATGTCTCCAGGCCTATACTGCTCGCATCAGAGATTATACTGGATGCCATGTTGCTTTGTTGCAATTAATTTTTGTAAAATAACTTATATTTGTGTTTTTCAAACAGGGTAGTGTGAGTTTAAAATGAGCCAGACTCGTTCATTAATAATACATCATTTATAATAAATTACATTGATGATCATGAATAATATAATTATGTTGGGCTTGTTTTGGGCTTGGTTTTGGAGCTGCAGTTGCTTATTTGTCTTGCATGCTGTATGAAAGTCTTTGTTACCTTGTTCCTGTTCCTGTTCCCTCGTCTTAGTAAGTGTTAGTTTAGTGTTCTTTTCAAGTGTTGTTTTTTCATAGTCTAGTCAGTCCGTGTTCTTGTTATCTGTTTAAGTTATCCGGTGTTGTTTTCCCCCTCGTGGGTTTTGTTTTGCCTTTTTGTCTCTGTCATAATAAATATCTCTGTTAACCCCTTCACCTCCTGTCGTCCTGCCTCTGCCTGCAATTGGGTTCTCCTGCCTTGTCTCATCTCCCGCATTGTCAGTTCATGACACATACCTTATTGTGACCAACCATTTAAAAAACTCACAGACAGGGGAGGATTTCCTCTTTCTTGCTGGCTCCATTACAAGGAAAAAGGAAGATGTCACAAAAAGCAAACAAATCCAAAAGGGCAATCAAAATCAAAAAGCAGTCCAGTCCAAATCCAAAGAACCAAAGCAATCCAAATAATCTTATCTAATTAATATAACAATACTATAATATAACTACTATAATTAATAATAACAATATACTATAACTAATCTAACCTGATATAATCTAATAATATATAGCAATAATATAATACATATATGACACAATAACGACGACGACACAACTATCTGACTCTGACTCTCTGACTCTCTGACTTAACTGATTCAACTACTCCTGACAACACCCACAAGGAGGCGCGAGTTTCGAACCCCCTTTATCCGGAAACGGCACTCAGATCGAACCGATTACGTGTCCACACAAACCGAGGTCTCATTTGTCATCAGTCACCTGATTTCCACGTTAACAACACAAGCCTCGAAGCGCGGCTTCATCTGGCACGCCCCTTTTTTCCTGACACAAGCTCCGACGCCTCGGTTCAAATGTCACATCACTACCTGTGACCTGTCTTTGCCTGTTTGCTGCCTGCCCTGACCATTATCTGTTCTGTTTTAAGGATTATTAAAGCTGCATTTAGATCCTCAACCCTTTAAGTCTTGCAGCAATTCGTAACAGAAGAATTCGAAACGAAATGGATCTAGCAGCCAAATTCGAACACAAAACAGTTGCAGCAGGTACTTATTCTGATTCACTGAAGATGTTATGCTCAATTTATCAAGCTGATCGCAGCATTGAGAACTTTACCAACGAGTTTCTTTGGCATTGCCAATTTGTGACTTTTGACGATGTGGATCTAAAGCAGGAGTCTTCAACTAAAATCGCTTGAGGTCCAGTAAACGATCCCTCCTACCATCCGAGGTCCGGACAATTAAATTCCTAAAAACATGAATTGATGGTTTTTTGGCAGACAAAATAAATAAACATGTCTTTTCATATCTATGACGGCATAACAATGTCTGACAACAATATAATGAAGGAAAATGTGCAAAATGTCCTAATCCCTAAACCTGAACTGAACATACATTAATTTCAACATTAACAACTTTAAAAGTGTTGTTTTCTGCTGAACTGCAGACTGCATGACGCACTTGAATTCGGCGGGAAATTCACAAGTTTTTCCAAGTACAATCCAAATGTCAGCCACAAGTTGATGTTTCCCACTGTTTGCCATATCTTAAACATATTTGGTTCTAATGTGTTTGTTGTTATCTGGGCCATATACCACAAAATAAGATGTAATCCAATGGAACATTCCCACCATTTCTAAAGTTATAGCAAAACATCTATGACCCATATTTGGTCCATATATGTTCAGCCATGCCATATCTTGCCCAGATGTGACAGATGATTTTCACATGTGGCCCAAATATGCATGCTATCTGGGCTGCGTGTAAATTAAGCTTCTTATGTATTTCTGCACTTGTACTGCTGTTTAAAGCTGTTGTTAATGTTATAAAGTGGCTCTGTGATCTGTGGGAAATGCTGCTCCATCTGAAAGCACTGCGCGTTTGAGTCGCTTAAAACGTGCATTTAAAAAATCAAAAATCATCATTACTTTATTATCATGAAAATACCTGAAGAGGCTTGAAAAACAGCCTCGTGGGGCCCGTGATTTATGGGTTTCTTTGGGAACAGGAAGGAACTGTGCAGGTGTTGAATGCCTGCAAAACTGGGGGAGGGTGGCTTGTAGTTGGTGATGTCTTTAAGGCCTTTCCACACAGACGCAGGGTAGTTGGCTGAAAACCGGTATTCCAACTTTCTAGAGTAGTTTCTCTTAGCCACTCTGTTCCATTTCTGTCGGTCTCTCGACGTTGTGTCGAAGACGACAGATGGGGTTCGCCCTTGGGAACCTATCAACTCTGACTACTTTTAAAAAAGGCTAATGAAATTGGCGAATGAAATTTGCATGCCGGGCTCCGCCTCCGGATGTCCGGTATAAAAGGAAGCCGGCGTGCTTCATTCACTTACCTTTTGTTCTTCAGAGCCTTCGCTCCTGACTACAACTGCTCGTATCTACATCGCCGGATTCTCACGACGTGGTGCAGCGGATCGTCCCTTCCTGCAGCGACTTTCCCCTGGGCGTCTCGGCGGTGCCAGAAGTGTTCGAGATCTTTCTAGAAGAAGCAATTTCCTTCTAAAAGAGCAAATTTCTCCAGCGTGGCATGTCCCGCTGTTCTCTCAGGTGCAACACACTCATCGAGGAGGGGGACGGACACGATGTCTGCCTCGGGTGTTGGGTTTCCAGCACGTTGAGGCAGCCGTTGTGGATACGTCCTGCCCGCGCTGCGGGCGGATGACGATTCAGACGTTGCGTCACAGGCGGCTGTCTTCCCCCGGGAACCAGCCGCCACCTTGTGTTGCTCCCCGTTTAGTGACAGCAGGACTACGGCCCTGCTGTCCGCTCCGGCAAGCACCGAGGGTGACATGAGGATTATTGCAAGCGCTAATCCGCCAGCCACTGGCTCACGGACCGCTCGTACCTCGCTCGTTTGATCGTTCCCCAAAAGACGGTCCAACTGTCTTGTTCCTCAATCACGTGTCGGAAATGGCGCGTGATGATGAGATGTCCCTTGCAACGTTGGAGGGTAACTGACTGGCATCTTTGACTTGGATAATTCCTAGAAGCTCCCTCCTTCGGGGGGTCGAGATCAGGAAAAATCGGACGTCGAAAATGCCGGCCATGCTTTTCCGGGGCGGTAGTGTACGCACATCCCCCCTTCGCTCGCGGCTGGATACGCGGTACCTTGGGTTTGCGTGCGGCTCCAAGCCGCGCCTACCCATCAGTGCCGTGTATACCGGAAGTGCATGAGGAACTCGGTAAGACCTGGAAACGCCCCCTTCTCGGCGCGTACAGGTCGAACTAGTTCTGTCACCCTTTCTTCCCCTGTTGGTGGGTCAGCTAGAGGATATGTCGATGTCCCCCAGAGGGAATGTGCCGCTGCGGTCCAACCCGCAGTTGGCTGCCACCTGGGGGCTCGATCTAGACTCCTGTCCAAAGCATGTGGGCTTTCCGGTGTCCCTGATGCCGGGAGCTTGCACTGCTGCGGGCAGAAACTGCCCCTCTCTTCGCGCTACGGCGTGGAGGGGGGGCGGAAGCTGCCCCTCTCTTCGCGCTACGGCAGCTGCCCCTCTCGTCACGCTATGGCATGGAGGGGGTCCCAACAGGGCAAGACCGACCTGGCGCTTATGCAGGAGATCCGCGCTGCCACCAAACCGCTTACGGGCGGCTATGGTCTGGGAGAGACACCTCTGGCTGAACCTTGCATAGATGAGTGACACCGAGAAGGTACGCCTTCTCGACTCACCCATCTCGCAAGGGGGGGCTGTTTGGTGATACTGTCGAGTTCGACAGTAAAAAGCAGACTGAGGGTATCAAGCATATCCTCACCTGCCGGAACTCGACCCCCCTCGGGCAGTCGAGATTCCGTGCACCGTCTGCTCCCCAGCAGCCTGGTCCTCTTCGATGTTCCCTGACTGCGGCCCCCTCATTCAGCTGGCCCACCGGAAGAAAACATCAAGGAGGAGACCACCACCCCGTCAGTAGCCGCGGCGGGAGCCAATGCGGCCCTCACGGAAAGACCCCAGGGAGACCGAGAACACCTTTAGGCTGGACCCCAGGTTTGGAGGTCATTCAAGGACGGTCCTGCCCCGTCCCAACAGCCCACTTCAAGGGGTTCTCTCTCTCTCTGGGAGTTTTCACAACCGCTCTCACCCTCTACAGGACGGTGTTCGGCAACTCGACGTTGCGTCATGGCGAGACACACGAGGATAAACGCAACTCTCTACACTCTGCGTTGTCTCTCCCAGGTAGAGCGGCTAGCTGCTTTGCACTTGAGCGCCTTTAGCTATTTGGTAACAGCCTGCCTGGAGCATTCGGCACGGAGGCCCTGGCGCATAGCTGGCTGCGCGACAAGCGGAAGGATACCTTCCCCCCAGTGAACCTCATTGCACAGATCCTGTGCAAGGCCAGGAGAGAGGAGCATCAAGTACTACTGGTTGCACCCGAAGGGCCCAACCAGACTTGGTTCTCGGAGCTAATGCTCTTGACAACAACTCGCCCCTGACCGATTCCCCTGACGAAAGACCTGCTTACCCTCATGGAGCTCTTTCAACACCTTGGCCTGGTGGACCTACAGGATGGCCATGGCGTGGAGAGAGGAGGCAGCTTCCCACGAGCGTTGGGAACGGGGGATGCGGTGTACTGCAGCCCAATGCTCACGTTAGCCCGGGAATGCATGGCTGACATCTCAACGTCCGCTTCTTCCTGTGCTCGACCCCCCCGAGGGAGGGAGCTTTTGCACAGGCACTCTGATCTCACTCACTGTATTTCTCAATTTGCACAAAACACTGAAACACAAACATTAAAGCTCTGTGTGCAACCCAGCATTAAAGGAAAACACTCCTTATATATTAAAAATGATTCTAACCAAATAAAGCATTGATTGAACGCATAGCAAATTTAAAATGTAAACCCTTGTTAAATGAAATATTTATGAATAGTATTAAATATAATTATTAGTACCTGTTGATTTAAGTTCTTGTAACTTTGATATTGTAGACAGCGTTTTTTACGGATAAAAGTCTTAACTCTTGCACGTCTGCTGTGAGGCAATGAGTTTGAGGCGTCAACTCGCGCTGAGTGAAGATCTGTGAAAAGACTGCCACTCAGCGGTAAACAAGAGTCAACACACACATTAAAGGAGTACCGCCGCGGCGACGGCGGAAGGCTCATTCTTGTTGACTACCTACTGTAGGAACTATTGCTGGGCATTGTCTAATTGCTTGAAAACTAGTCGAACTAGTTCTGTCACCCTTTCTTCCCCTGTTGGTGGGTCAGCTAGAGGATATGTCGATGTCCCCCAGAGGGAATGTGCCGCTGCGGTCCAACCCGCAGTTGGCTGCCACCTGGGGGCTCGATCTAGACTCCTGTCCAAAGCATGTGGGCTTTCCGGTGTCCCTGATGCCGGGAGCTTGCACTGCTGCGGGCAGAAACTGCCCCTCTCTTCGCGCTACGGCGTGGAGGGGGGGCGGAAGCTGCCCCTCTCTTCGCGCTACGGCGTGGAGGGGGGGCGTAAGCTGCCCCTCTCGTCACGCTATGGCATGGAGGGGGTCCCAACAGGGCAAGACCGACCTGGCGCTTATGCAGGAGATCCGCGCTGCCACCAAACCGCTTACGGGCGGCTATGGTCTGGGAGAGACACCTCTGGCTGAACCTTGCATAGATGAGTGACACCGAGAAGGTACGCCTTCTCGACTCACCCATCTCGCAAGGGGGGGCTGTTTGGTGATACTGTCGAGTTCGACAGTAAAAAGCAGACTGAGGGTATCAAGCATATCCTCACCTGCCGGAACTCGACCCCCCCTCGGGCAGTCGAGATTCCGTGCACCGTCTGCTCCCCAGCAGCCTGGTCCTCTTCGATGTTCCCTGACTGCGGCCCCCTCATTCAGCTGGCCCACCGGAAGAAAACATCAAGGAGGAGACCACCACCCCGTCAGTAGCCGCGGCGGGAGCCAATGCGGCCCTCACGGAAAGACCCCAGGGAGACCGAGAACACCTTTAGGCTGGACCCCAGGTTTGGAGGTCATTCAAGGACGGTCCTGCCCCGTCCCAACAGCCCACTTCAAGGGGTTCTCTCTCTCTCTGGGAGTTTTCACAACCGCTCTCACCCTCTACAGGACGGTGTTCGGCAACTCGACGTTGCGTCATGGCGAGACACAGTGTCGAGGATAAACAGCAACTCTCTACACTCTCACAGACAGTGCACGTTGCTACATCATCACTCTCCCCAGGTAGAGCATCCTCTTTTTCGGCATGGAGATCATCCTCTTTCTTGGTAAGGAACTTAACTCTGCAGAGCGCGCTTAGCCGGTGTTGAGCTGCCTGGAGCATTCGGCACGGAGGCCCTGGCGCATAGCTGGCTGCGCGACAAGCGGAAGGATACCTTCCCCCCAGTGAACCTCATTGCACAGATCCTGTGCAAGGCCAGGTGAGAGGAGCATCAAGTACTACTGGTTGCACCCGAAGGGCCCAACCAGACTTGGTTCTCGGAGCTAATGCTCTTGACAACAACTCGCCCCTGACCGATTCCCCTGACGAAAGACCTGCTTACCCTCATGGAGCTCTTTCAACACCTTGGCCTGGTGGACCTACAGGATGGCCATGGCGTGGAGAGAGGAGGCAGCTTCCCACGAGCGTTGGGAACGGGGGATGCGGTGTACTGCAGCCCAATGCTCACGTTAGCCCGGGAATGCATGGCTGACATCTCAACGTCCGCTTCTTCCTGTGCTCGACCCCCCCGAGGGAGGGAGCTTTTGCACAGGCACTCTGATCTCACTCACTGTATTTCTCAATTTGCACAAAACACTGAAACACAAACATTAAAGCTCTGTGTGCAACCCAGCATTAAAGGAAAACACTCCTTATATATTAAAAATGATTCTAACCAAATAAAGCATTGATTGAACGCATAGAGCAAATTTAAAATGTAAACCCTTGTTAAATGAAATATTTATGAATAGTATTAAATATAATTATTAGTACCTGTTGATTTAAGTTCTTGTAACTTTGATATTGTAGACAGCGTTTTTTACGGATAAAAGTCTTAACTCTTGCACGTCTGCTGTGAGGCAATGAGTTTGAGGCGTCAACTCGCGCTGAGTGAAGATCTGTGAAAAGACTGCCACTCAGCGGTAAACAAGAGTCAACACACACATTAAAGGAGTACCGCCGCGGCGACGGCGGAAGGCTCATTCTTGTTGACTACCTACTGTAGGAACTATTGCTGGGCATTGTCTAATTGCTTGAAAACAGTGAGCACTGTGGCTGAACATTTAGAATACACAGTTTTGATGGCACGTAGGAAGAAAGAGCCAAACCCAAAATACTTCATGACGGACCACAGAAAATTCCACTCAATTCGGTCGCAAGCTTTCTCTGCATCTAAAGAAAGAATTGCAGAGGAATGATTGTTGAATAATATGAAAAAGTCTATTCATATTGTCTGCAGCACATTTCCACCTTAGAAAACCAGTCTGATCATAGCCAATCAAGTCTGCTATGCATAGATCCAATCTTAAAACAATGACTTTTGCCATCCGCTTTGAATCTGTGGATAGAAGGCAAATTGGTTTATAACTAGAGCATTCCAATGGATCCTTTCCTTTCTTCAGCAGCAACGTTATTAAGGCTGTGGCTTGGTCCCTATTATGTAGAGCACCATTTTTTAAAGCAAAATTGAGAGAGTTGAGGATCGAGGGTGCTATTTTGTCCCATAATGTCTTCAATAATTCTGGTGAATCCTGTCAGGGTTTGACGGGGGGAAGAACCCAAATGCAGGCAGCGATAGTACGGGGGGAACACAAGACTTTTATTATACAAAAAAACACTTACAAAAAGGCAAAACAAAACCCACGATGGGGAAAACAAGACTAGATAAACTAATAATAAAAACAAGGACACAGACTAACTAGACTAGAAAAACAAACACTTAATACCAACACTAAATTAACACTTACTAGACACGGGGGAACAGGAACAAGGCAATCAAACATGAAGCAGCGGTAAATGCACACAAGACGTACAGCATATAGGTACTAGGTACTAGGTACTAGGTACTAGGTACTAGGTACTAGGTACAACGTACAACGTACAATGAACGAGCACAGGACAATGAAACATGAGGACTCTTTAAAGGGAACAAACACAGGATAATTAATAAGGACCAGGTGATAGGGATGAAACACTGATGGGAAAGCTAACGGGACGAAAAGTGCAGGAAACACAGACGAGACTCGGAGAGAGAGTGAGAAGATCACTAAGGTCCAACCCCTCTCTCCACAAAGAACCTTAGACTATGTCATGGCTCCGCCCCAAGATCAAGAATAAACAAGACAAGATGGCGGAACCATGACAGAATCCCATCCAACCCTGGGGTTTTGTTACTTCTCATGGAATCTAGGGCAAAATTTAATTCCTAGATTGTCAAAGGACTATCCAACAAATCACGCCGAGTTTTATTTAATTTAGGAAGAATTAGCTGTTTAAAGGAACACTCCACTTATTTTGGAAATAGGCTCATTCTCCAACTCCCCCAAGCGTTAATAAGTTGAGTTTTACCGTTTTGGAGTCTATTCAGCTGATCTCCCGGTCTGGCGATAGCACTTTTAGCATAGTTTAGCATAGATCATTGAATCAAATTAGACCAGTTGCATCACGTTCAAAGATGACCAAAGAGCTTCGATATTTTTCCTATTTAGAAACTTAACTCTTCTGTACTTATATCGTGTGCTAAGACCGGCGGGAAATGTAAGTTGCGATTTTCTAGGCTGGTATGATTAGGAACTATACTCAAATTCTGGTGTAATAATCAAGGAAGTTTGCTGCCGTAACATGGCCGCAGTAGGCGCAGTGATATCACGCAGCGCATGTGGAAATAGGCTAACTTCCGTCCTCATGCCCAACGTGACCAACTGCTTGCACAAGGAGCCTAATATCACTGCCTAATATTCAGTTCTTTGTCAATATATAGATTTTAAATCTGATTTAAAAATATTTATTTCTTTAGCTTTGGATTCACAAAATGTATCTTTTAATTCCTTCTCTAGTAGATCAATTTGCTTTTCTAGTTCAGATTTTCGGCTCTCCCTACGCTTTTTATTAAAGGATGAAAAACGTATACATTTACCCCTTATAAAGCATTTAGGGATTTCCCATAATAAATAAGGGTTAGAGGCTGAATCTCTTTTAATCTGCGTAAATCAGCCACCAATGTACTGTCCTGTACCAATGAAGTATAAAACCTCCAACGCTTATGTCTGGCCTTCAACGATATCGGGGTTAAAGTAATGTAATTAAAGATGTAATTATTGGAGAATGATCAGATAAAATAAGTGGTAGAATATTTACTTGAGAATAAGAGACATGGATATCAGTACATAGTCGGTCCTTGAAAAACTTTTCTGACAAGCTGTAAAAAATGTATAATCCCTGGCACCATCATTTTGTAAATGCCAGACATCGCATATATTAGCGTGTCGCAAACATGAATTAAAATATCGAAAAAATCATTGAGTCGGCCTTAGAGACATGAGATCTATCTAACTGCGGATCCAACACACATCATCAAACCTGTCCAGTTAAGAGTGTAGAATGGCTTGACCAGAACAATGCAGCCCAATCCTGACAGAAAGACAGTTTACTATTTGGGGTGAGATTTAAATGGGCAAAGTGAGAGCATGAGATAGCTTGTTTCTCACGCCCTTAAGGAGAAATTAAAAGTACCTTTTTGAATAACATATTTTTTGCATTGCATCAGAGTCAAACTTCTTTTAATGATCAAGTAGAAAAGTCACATGGCATAAGACCACAAATATAGCCACTATTGCCAGTTTTGCTGTGTAAGACAACAAAGTCAGTTTTTAAAAACTGGCAGTGAAACTAAGAAGAGTCCTTCATCTCTGGATAGCGGCAGTGAAATGAAAAAAGCCCTCCGATATTTTAGCATATATTGTCAACTACAACTTGTTTCTAACACATTTCAGCACTCAGTTTCAATTGCTGCTGCATAAGAGCACTGTTTCCGCCTCTGTCTTGCGCAATAATAGCCTATACTCATACCAGGGTGTCATTAATTGAAATCTCACGAAACTACATTTTTCTAGTATACTTGTTATCCCTAAATTACAGTTATGTGTAATTAAATGTATCAATTTGAAAAAAAAATTCTAATCGTAAACCTGTTTTATAAATGTAAATATTTGATTTATGATGCCCTATGGATTTCCGGTTTCCAATTATTCAGTGTCTTTATCTTTGTATATATCTGTTCTCTATTGTCTGTTTCATACTGTCTCCCAACTGTTGTGCCTGATAAACTTGGTCAGAGAGCAAATCCTGACATCATAGGCTGTAGTACTGCAAGCTAGCAGTGTCCTTAAAAACTATGACAAATCATATTTTTTTTCTTCTAAATGATAACATTTATCCAATCATTTTTTATTACAGTGTAAACCCTTTTATTAAATCATGTTAACTTGACTTTTGTTTCTTCTTTAAGATTTAGTTATATGTGTGAAAGGTAAAATAGAAAGTATAAAACTGAAACAGGAAGTGCTTCTGGACCAGTGTGGTTTAATTTTCCTGTCTTCCATTCATGGTAATCTTTCCTTTTTTGTACCTACAGAATGGAGGAAATCGTCTTGGTTACGTATGTATCCTAAGTTCCCTGATGGAGGGAACGAGACGTTGTGTCGAGAACGACAGATGGGGTTCGCCCTTGAGAACCAATCAACTCTGACTACTATAGAAAAGCCAATGAAATTTGGCGAATGAAATTTGCATGCCGGTCTCCGCCCCCGGATGTCCGGTATAAAAGGAAGCCGGCGTGCAGCATTTATTTACCTCTTGTTCTGAAAAGCCTGAGAGCCTCTCACAACTGCAGCAGAATACGATACGTGTCTGTGGCATAAGGGACACAACGTCTCGTTCCCTCCATCAGGGAACTGAGGTTACATACGTAACCAAGACGTTCCCTTTCTGTCGGTCTCTCGACGTTGTGTCGAGAACGACAGATGGGGTTGCCTATGGAAAATGCCACAACGCTGTATCGCGTCACAATATCAGCGAAGCGATGGTAACAAGCCTGGGCGTGTCAGCTCGAAGCCTTCGTGAAACTGTAACCTTCCAGTGTGGTGGTCGGAGGGTCCCAGAGCTTTCTTGGAGAAAGATGGGTACAGCCCTGACCGGTACCTTTTACGGACGGGGCCTTAGCTCTCTACTGGTGAGAGGCCGTCCGCTCGGGTTTACACCGGGTGAGCGCAACTCTTAATCAGAGAAGCGCTGCAGAGGCCAACTCCTACCCGTGGGGAGGAAATGGTGGATATAGGTATGGTCTCGTCCTTGGAGGAGAACGCATGGAACGTGCTGACTGGGTAGTTAACCGCGAGGTGGAGGTCCACCTGGGGAAGCTCATGGGTTACCATGTGTGGGAACCGTTGCCATGAGGGTATATGAGACGGAACAGCCCACGGGGGGGGGGGGGGTTACTGCGTCCGATAGCACTAGGTCCGGTTAGAGCTATCTGTGATAGATCATATGGTGTCCCGGCCTAAGGGGGAAGGCTGCTCTGCCCAGCCAACCCCCAGGGGGTGCTTGCTTAGTGATGGTTGGAATGCCTGTTCTTAACCAGTGTCTGGGTAAGAAGGAAGGTTGGTGAGGTACCAGTTTCTTAGCCATGTGTTTGGGTAAGAAGAAGGGTAGATAGCACACTGACCCAACCTCCTGGAGGGTGGGAAGGTGCTTTCGCAGGCATACGCCCTCCCCGGATGCCAGTCCTACATGCGCCACGCAGGACGTGGGCTGATACCGGGTTTACGCAAAGGTTGTAAAACCTTGCGAAAGGTGGTGGGCGTAGCCCAACCTGCAGCTCTACAAATGTCTGCTAGAGACGCGCCTCTGGCCAGTGCCCATGAGGTGGCTATACCCCGTGTGGAGTGAGCTGTGTCCGCCAATGGACATGGGAGATTCTGCGACCGGTACGCCGTCGTAATGGCATCCACGATCCAGTGCGCTAATCTCTGCTTGGAGACAGCCTTCCCCTTCTGCTGTCCTCCAAAACAGACAAAGAGCTGATCAGAGCTACGGAAGCTCTGTGCGGTCCAAGTAGAGGCGCAGTGCGCGTACTGGACACAACACAGACCGGGTTGGGTCTTCCTCCCCGATGGGGAGCGCCTGCAAGTTCACCACTTGGTCCCGAAAAGGAGTAGTGGGAACTTTGGGCACGTATCCGGGCCTGGGTCTCAGGATAACGTGAGAGTTACCAGGGCCGAATTCAAGGCAATCCGGGGACACAGAGAATGCTTGGAGGTCCCCTTACCCTCTTGAAGGAAGCGAGCGCCACCAGAAAGAGCCGTCTTACTCGTTAGGTGAGGGAGATCGGAAGCTTCGAGGGGCTCGAAGGGGGGCCCGGATAGGCCCCCTAGGACCACGTTAAGGTCCCAAGAGGGTACGGAGCGGTGACGAGGCGGGTTCCGCCTTCTCGCGCCCCTTAGGAACCTGGTGACCTGGTCGTGCTGCCCTAGAGACTTTCCATCCACTGAGTCGTGATGAGAGGCAATTGCGGCTACATACACTTTCAGTGTGGACGGAGAGATGTTAGTCTCCAGTCTCTCTTGTAGGAAGGACAACACGATCCCGACCGAGCATCTCCGTGGGTCTTCTCTTTGAGAGAGACACCAGGACGAGAAGAGGCGCCATTTGTAGGCATATATCCGCCTAGTGGATGGGGCTCTGGCTGTGCAATGGTTTCAGCCACAGAGGGGTGTAACCTGCTCAGGATCTCCTCGTCCCGTCCAGAGACCAGACATGGAGGTTCCAGAGGTCTGGCCTGGGATGCCAGAACGTGCCCATCCCCTGAGAGAGCAGGTCATCTGTCAGGGGAATGGGCCAGGGGGGAGTTGTTGTCAAGAGCATCAGCTCCGAGAACCAAGTGCGGTTGGGCCAGTATGGCGCAACCAGTAAAACTTGTTGCTCCTCTTCCCTGACCTAGCACAGTGTCTGTGCAAGGAGGCTCACTGGGGGGAAGGCGTACTTCCGCTTGTCCCACGGCCAGCTGTGCGCCAGGGCATCTGTGCCGAGGGGGGCCTCGGTCAGGGAGTACCAAAGCGGACAATGGGTGGTGTCGCGGGAGGCAAAGAGGTCTATCTGTGCCTGTCCGAACCGCACCCAAATGAGCTGGACTGCGCGGGGGTGGAGTCGCCACTCTCCGCAGGGCGTATACTGACGAGAGAGCGCGTCGGCTGTCTGGTTCAGTATGCCTGGGATGTGCGTGGCCCGCAGGGAGCGGACCACCTGCTGACTCCACAGGAGGAGGCGTCGGGCAAGTTGTGTTGGCTGCCGTGATCGTACGCCACCCTGGCGTTTGATGTACGCTACGGCTGTCGTGCTGTCCAGGCGGACCAGCACGTGCTGGCCCTGCACTAGAAGCCGTAGCCTTCTCAGCGCAAGCAGCACAGCCCACAACTCTAGGCAATTGATATGCCACCGCAGACGGGGGCCCGTCCAGTACCCCGCTACTGCGTGCCCGTTGCAAACTGCACCCCACCCCTGCAGCGAGGCGTCCGTCGTCACCACAACGTGCCTCGTAGCATGTCCGAGGGGAACCCCCCTGCACTGGGGAGAGTTTGCTCTTTTCTCGGTTGACCTGAAATCCCAATCGGTCTAGATGCCAGGGCACCAGGTCCCTCTGTGTACACAACAGATCTCGCGAGTGTGCCAAGATAAGCCAGTCGTCGAGATAGTTGAGTACCCGCACACCTTTCTCCCGGAGAGGAGAAAGGGCGGCTTCCACGATCTTCGTGAAGACTCGTGGAGACAGGGACAGACCGAAAGGGAGGACTTTGTACTGATATGCCCGCCCCTCGAAAGCAAACCGTAGGAACGGCCGGTGTCGAGGGAGGATCGAGACATGAAAGTAAGCGTCCTTCAGGTCGAATGCCACGAACCAATCCTGACACCTGATAGATGTCAGGATGCGCTTCTGAGTGAGCATCCTGAACGGCAGCTTGTGAAGGTGCCTGTTCAGGGTACGCAGATCCAGAACGATGAAGTACGGGCTGTAAAACCCGCTGTACATCTTGGCTTGAGGGACGGACTCGATTGCCTGTTTCGCCAGGAGGGTGGAGACCTCTGCCCGAAGCACGGAGGCGTCCCTGCCTCTGAGAGAGGGAGAGATGATGCCCCGAAACTTGGGAGGGTTCCTGGCGAACTGGATCGAGTAGCCAAGACGGACCGTCCGCATCAGCCACCGAGACAGTGTGGGCAACTTTTGCCAAGCTCCCAGGGACTGTGACAGGGGGACCAAGGGGACGGCCTGCTTCACCATTCCCACGGAGGGTGGTTCGTTGGCCGGCAGAGCCAACCGTGTGTCGCGGGGGTTTCCCCGGAGGGATGGTTGGCTCCGCCTCCTGCCTGGCGGGACAACGGCACGCACTATCGGTTTGAGAGTGGTGACAGCTGTCGCATGTGTACGACCTCACGCCTCGCCAGGGTGTGAGGTCGGTTCGCCGAGCACAGTCCGGTGGAGTGTGCGATCGGCTGGAATGAACGCCCGGAGGAAACAGAAACTCCCTTTGTGAGGAAGTGGGCGCCAGGCCCTGAAAAGGGCCCGGCTTTGGAGACGAGGCAGGAATCGTCCCATATCGACCGGTCAGAGGTGGTGCTGTGAGGGTTGGGCCCGATGTTGTTTCCCCCGGGGTCTTCCCATCAGGGCCGCTTCTTCCTAGAAGGTTGCCGACGGGGTGGGGGTTTTCCCTTCAAACTCTTCTTCCGGGGTGCAGCCTGGGGGTGCACGTGAGCCGGTGCAGAGGTCGAAGTGGCCCTGGGCTGCTGGGGAGCAGACGCTGCGCGGGAACTCGGAGGCCTGGGGGCGGCAGAGTCGCGGCGCGGTAGGATGTGGCTTATAGCCTCCATCTGCTCTTTCACCACCGAGAACTGCTGTGCGAAGCTCTCGACAGCCCACCCTGCGAGACGGGTGCGTCGAGCGTCACTCATCCTCGCAAGGTTGAGCCAGAGGTGTCTCTCCTGGACCACTAGTGTGGACATCGTCCGACCCAGGGCCCGTGCCGTCACCTTAGTCGCCCGTAGAGCGAGGTCAGTGGCGGCAGGGAGTTCCTGCATAACCCCTGGGTCGGCCTTGCCCTCGTGGATCTCTCTCAACGCCTTAGCCTGATGGACCTGCAGGATGGCCATGGCGTGGAGAGAGGAGGCAGCCTGGCCCGCAGCACTGTAAGCCTTCGCCACCAGGGATGCAGAAGTCTTACAGGCTTTGGACGGAAGGCGGGGTCGACTCCTCCAGGTGGCAGCCGTCTGCGGGCACAGGTGCACCGCAACCGCACGCTCCACCTGGGGGATCTCGACATAACCTTTGGCTGCCCCATCATCGAGGGAAGTGAGTGGGGCGCTCCAGGTCCGACACAACTCCTCATGCACCTCCGGGAAAATGGAACCGGGGGTGGGCACGGCTTTCCACCGCGTTCCGACCCCAGGAACCACGTGTCCAACCGCGAGCGTTGGGGGAGAGGCAGTGGCGTACACTGCAGCCCAATGCTCGCTGCAGCCCGGGTTAGCATGGCCGACATCTCAACCTCCGCTTCCTCCAGAGCTCGGCCCCCCGGGGGGGGAAGCTCGGATTCATCAGGGTCGGACGCCAGCAAATCTCCCTCCGATGCTGCGATAGACATCGCATCATCACCACGCACCGTTTCCGAGTGCGCGGATGAGGATCCGGACGGTGTGCCACCGCCGGTTGGGGAACGGTCAGAAGAGCGTACTGGGGTATGAGCGTACTGGGGTATGAGCGGCCCGTGAGCGCTTGGCTGGCGGGTTTACGCTCGCAGAAGCCCCCATATCACTAACGCCGCTAACGTGGGTGGTCATCGGGGCCGTAGCCACAGATGTCACAGCCCGGGTAGCAGACGAAATGTTGGCTGGTTCCCGTAGGAAGACGCAGTGCGGGCAAGATGTGTCAACGAACGCTGCTTCAGCGTGCTGGACGCCCAGACACCTAACACAGCGATCGTGTCCATCCCCCTCCTCGATGAGGGTACCGCACCCAAGAGAACAGCGGGACATGCCGCGCTGTAGAGTGTTCAGCCCCCTGAAAAGGACTGTTTAGAAATAGCTCTGACACCACTGGAACAGCCGAGACCCCCAGGGGAAGGTCGCTGCAGGTAGGGACGATCCGCTGCAACACGTCGTAGATCCGGCAGTGTAGTTTGTTACAGCTTAGCTCGTTACTCAAACCGCAACATAAAGAAGGAGTCAGAAAACATAAATACGTTTTTAACTAAATTTAATTTATTAAAATGTATAAAGCAAAAAGGAAATGTAACTTAACTCAGCTAGGGGAAACAAAAGAAACAGACTTTCTCATATAATAGAAAATAAACTAGACATGTTGAAGACCACAAAACATATAACATTAAAGAAAAGAAAAATATCTGAGAGGGCAGATAAAACGTCCTCCCCCAAAGAGAGCTACTCCACACTCTTTATATTTCGACAAACGGTATTCCCACATCCAAAACGTGCAACTAATTGTTCAATCAAGTCACTTAATTCCAATCCTGCCCGTGCACTGGCGAGAAAAGAAAAAACCTAAGGTAGGCAGAGGGGGGGGGGGTCGTAACACCTCCCTACCTAAAAAGAAGGTTTTCAACATAGAAAACCTTCACACCAAAACGTATACATATATATGGGAAAGAAAAAAAACAAATTCTGAGGGGTTCAGGTTCCTCCTTTTCCTCCTGGGCCCTATGAAACAAGAGAAGAAAAACAAACCCCAAATCTAGACACGGGACAAAGCATCTGCAATAATGTTATCTTTTCCCCTTATATGTTTAATAGCCAATGGATATTGTTGAAGAATCAAACTCCAACGCTGTCATGGTCCTGGCCTTCCTGTTCTGGTTTTCCGTGCTTTGTGGACAGGACGTGACAGTACCATGTCTTGTGTTTGTGTTATGTCTTGTTTGGAGACACGTGTTGTATGTTTTCCCATTCAACGCGTGTCTTCCGTGTAGCCCCGCCCCTCTCGTTTCCTCGTTAGCTTCCCTTCAGTGTTTCATTACCCACACCTGCCTATTGTTAATGATCCTTTGTTCGTCTCCCTATTTAATGCCCTTGTATTCTCTATCCTGTGCTCGTTCGTTGTATGTATATTCTGTGCTTGAGTCTGTTCTTACGCTGTGTCCCAGCGTTCGGTTCCAGGGAGTGCCCTTATTGAAGACGTTGCGTCTTGCTTCCTGTCTGAGTCTTCCCAGTTTTTGGTTTAGTGTCAGTTAAGTCTACGTCCCTGTTTGCCTGTTCTTATTTATCCCTTGTATTGTTGTTTTACCCCCTCGTGGGTCTTTGTTTTGTGTTCTGTAAATTAAAGCTTTTTGTTAAACCCCTTCATCCCCACTGCCTGCATTTGGGTTCTTACACATCGTTTTGTGACAAACGCATAATGCGTTGATTTTGATTCCGCATCTTATTAATAAACACCAAAGGATTATGATCCATATATACAAGTATGGGGCTGGTAGATGACCCCAGATATACCTCAAAGTGTTGGACAGCAAGGATAAGAGCAAGCGCCTCCCTCTCAACAGTAGAGTAAGCCCGCTGATGTCGATTAAACTTCCTTGAAAAATAACAAACTGGGTGTTCTATGTCATCTGAGCTTATCTGCATTAAAACAGTACCAGCCCCACTCTCACTGGCGTCCACTGCAACTCTAAAAGGAATATCAAAGTTGGGAGCCAAAAGTACAGGAGCTGTAGCAAGTAACATTTTTGCATTTTCAAATGCCTCTTGGCACTTATCTGTCCATACAAAAGGTATTTTTACACTAAGAAGGTCAGTAAGAGACACCACAACGGAGGCAAAGTTTTTACAAAAACCTCTATAATATCCTATCATTCCCAAAAACCTACGAAGTTCACGTCGGGTTTGAGGTACTGGAAATTCACAAATAGCCTCAATTTTTGCTTCCACAGGTCTAACTTGTCCACCACCCACTACCTTACCAAGGTTCAGTCAGGACCACTTACGTTTGAAACAGATTTTTATTGAATAGTAATGCATCTATTTGGTATTGGGGTTATGGTTCTGTTCTGGGCCGACTCCACGCGCTCGTCCTGCACGATTTCCTGGACGGGGCGTGGAGATCAGAGAGTCGAAACCCCCCTGGGTATGGAACAGAACCATGGTATACATGCATGTTATACGCAAACGCATGATCACTAAACCGCAGATTTTATTTAGTAAATGAGGTGAAGTTGGGGATGGAGGGGGGGGGGATACGGTGAGATACTGCCGAGACTGTGATTCAGAATGAATGGGAATTTAAATGCTGCGCTGTGGTGTGTGTCGGATTAGGATTGGTGCATGTCAGAACAGCTGACTGCCAGCTGGAGGGCTCTAAACTGACGTGACCTGCCTGAACTAACGCGATGCTTGATTTCAGTCAGGACCACTTACGTTTGAAACAGATTTTTATTGAATAGTAATGCATCTATTTGGTATTGGGGTTATGGTTCTGTTCTGGGCCGACTCCACGCGCTCGTCCTGCACGATTTCCTGGACGGGGCGTGGAGATCAGAGAGTCGAAACCCCAAAAACAAAACCATATGCCGATAACCCCAACACAATAATGCTGATAACCTTAATGATTAATTAGGTTAGCCGATTGCCATAGTAGTTGATAGTAGACAGGGGAAGCATGCGCCCTGGAGCAATTTGTCTGTTAAATTTGGGCAGGGGAAGCGTACACCCTAAGCAGTTTGCCTGGTAGATAGTGGATGGGGGAGCATGCCCCACCGCACTTGCATGTAAATAGTGGGAAAGGGGAAGCATACACCCTAAACGATTATCTGTAAAGTTAGAAAGGGGAAGCATACACCCTAAACGATTATCTGTAAAAGGTAGAAAGGGGAAGCATACACCCTAAACGATTAACTGTAAAAGGTAGGAAGGGGAAGCATACACCCTAACCGATTAACTGTAAAAGGTAGGAAGGGGAAGCATACACCCTAAACAATTAACTGTAAAAGGTAGGAAGGGGAAGCATACACCCTGAGCATTATGGCTGGTGAATGGTGAGCATGAGAGCGTACACCTGAGCGAAATTAACTGCAGTGAAGGGCAGGGGAAGCGTGCACCCTATAGCAATTGACTATTATTAGTCACCGGGGAAGCCTACACCCTTGACACTTGAACACGTACCAAAATACAGTGATGCACTCTGAATTTATTTGTATCGTAATGAAAATAGGCAATTCCGTAGGAGAAGCCATATATCATGCAGAGCCATAGCTCTTTGTGCCTCTATAATGTCCTTAATTTCGGGGCGAACGTAACGTTCGTAAGCGTAGGAAGACCATCGTCCCAAAGCTTTCAGTGTGTGGCTCGAGGTTACTGTGGCAGCTGTTGTTGCTCCCCCGATGCGGAATGAGTGCGTGGTGTATTGCTTCGGTGGTAAGCCGCATGACTGACAGACCAAACGGAACCGGGCAGCGAACCAGGATCTTGATATGGCTTTTTTTTCCCCCCTCTGTGATGAATAGAGGCTCTTCGGGACGTGCTTGGGGGCGTGTACTCATATACCGTGACATGGAATTAAAAGGGCAGAAAACTGAATTAGTACGGGCAATAATCACTGGTATACCTTTACATTCTCTGTCAGACTTGGAATGTTTGAGAAAGATTTTAAGATACTGTACGTGAAAAGTGATGTCGAAACTGTGAGGTCGTGTAGAGGGTCAAAATAGTTGCTGCGTGTGGTGAATTCGCCCACCCTGAGAAAACCGAAAAAAGCACAAAGAAAGACAGCCTCCAACAGTGAATCCACATAAGGATCGAAACAACCGTGCCTTAATTTAGTTACCAATCTTTTAACCAAGGAAAAAGTAAGAGGTAGGCGTTTGTCTTTCGTTTTTGGTGCTCCTTTTTGATGCCGTCGAGAAGCAAACGAATGGATGGGTGTCCCAACAGGCTGCAAATGGATGGGTCGATGCATCTTAGGTTGAATTGAATACCTGAAACCTGACTTTTGATAGAGGAAACCTGCATGTTTCGTGATAAAAGACAATGCGTGATATATGCACATACAATTGGTATATTTACAGGCAAAATGGAAACTGCAAAGACAGAACAAAAGAGGTAAAGTGAAACCAGGCGGAGTCATAAGTTTTTAATGTTGATTTGGCTAGACTTGATCTCATGAGTGCTGCGGCTGCCGAGAGATATGACTGCAAGGCTTTTAGTCGAGGACAGTCAGGTCGAAAGGTGGGCAGGGCATGCCTGAAGGAGTAGCATCCGGGCACAGTATTTTGAACTCCTGAAATTTGAAACGCGACAGACAATCAGCTACTTTGTTGTCAAGGCCAGGTATGTGCGCGGCGCGGAGCGTAAAGTTACCACTAATACATGTCCACATTAAACGCCTCAGAAATTTGTTGATGAATGGTACTGTGGAGCGCCCTTTATTTATAATGTACACTGTGGCTTCGTTGTCGCAATAAACTACTATTTGTTTCCTAGACCATTGACTGCCCCAAAGAATACAAGCCACGACTACGGGATACAGCTCTAATAATGCTGTGGATAGTGTGTTTTTTTGGAAGAGCCAACAGATCTTTGGGCCACGCACTAGCAAACCATTGGTTGTTGAAGAACCCTCCGAAACCGATTGACGGAGCAGCGTCGGTAAAAAATTTTAGCGTGACCGAGGTCTCGACCGCGACGTTATGGAAAAAAAAGATGCCGTTCCAATTATCGCAAAGCCATGACCAATATTGCATTTCGGATTTACAACCTGAATCCAGCTTGATGAGATCGTGCAATTTGGGGACGGTTTTTGAAAGATCTAGGAGCCTGGAAATAAAAAAGCGACCTTGCGGAATGATCCGCATGGCGAAATTAAGATGTCGAGCAGTGAAAGTAATTCCCTTTTTGTAATACTCTCGTGACGTGTAACTTCCTTCATTGTTTCTCTGATACGCTGAAGTTTATCGAGGGGCAACGAAGCTTGCATGAGATTGCTATCTAAAGTGATACCAAGGAAGTCAATGACGTTTACTGGGCCGATAGTTTTCTCTTCTGATAAGGGAACGCCTAATTTGCTGAATGTTCTTTTTAAGGTATTGATACATCGCTCTGGCAAGGAGTGGGGATAATCCACGACCAAGAAATCGTCTAACAAATGAAGCACGAACGGCAATTTACAATTATTTAACAAAATCCAACATAGCGCTTCCGATAATGTATCGAAAATGCGTGGGCTGCTGCGACATCCGAAAGCGAGTCTAACGGAAAAGAAGGTTTTCTCACGCCATTTTACTCCAAACAAATGCCATTGTGACGGATGGAGTGGCATGACTTTAAAGGCATCGACGATATCTGCTTTGCCCCAACCAGGCACCCTTTCCGGCCGTTTTTATCAACTGAATTGCATCGTCGATTGTGCTGTAAAACAGAGAAAATTCTCGAGAGGTATTAAGCTGTTGATGCTTGGAATATGTTCGTTGTCATGAGGGGCTGACAGATCTATGATTAGACGCTTTTTTCCCGAATATTTTCTTGTGGCTATGCCTATAGGATTAATTCGAAATGTATGGAAGGGAGGGCAGTCAAAAGGTCCGATCATGTAACCCTTTTCGATCTCTTTAGTCAACAAACTATCGACTACTTGTGGTTCCTTGTGAGCTGATTGCAGATTATTGCAAACGTGATAATATTTGGGGATACTCGACAAGCCAGCGATGAAACCATGAAGAAGTCCATTTAATAGATATTTGACGAAACAGCGGTTGGGGTGCTTCGTTAATGCTTTGCCAAGCTCGGGGACGTTGATAGGTGTGGAAGGCTTTATTTGTTATTTTTTAGTGGACGGGATCTTCGTGGACATAATGCCTTCGGATGCCCGTCTCCGCAATAACTGCATGCATGAATAAATTTACAGTTAGGAAATCTACAAACATTTTCATTGAAATTGAAACACATGGGAGTATAGATGACCTTTTCCTTGGCCACCTCTTTTGGAATGCTGCCTGAATGAGATGGTTTAGCGGACCTTGGGCACAGTGAAGGACTGTGCGTAAACGATCCGCATAAAGAGCAGGATAAGGCACGATGGCCAGTAAAATGTCTGCTAATTAAAGCCAAGTCTACCACAGACCAGTCTAGTCTTTGGTTAAACCTTTGAATATACATGGCGGATTTTGCAGAAAAAGATTTGTGGTACTCATAGAACAGGGTTCCGCCGTAAGACAGGGCGAGGTCTGAAATGATGGCTAGATATGTGTCTAGCTCGGCTCTACGCTCTGGATAAATTTCACAAATCACATCTCTGTAGATTCCAAAAGCAACATAGAATTCTGGCATTGTTAAGCAGTTAGAAAGTCTAGGATCATTGTCTTTCAAAAGCACAGAAATGTCCCCGCAGTCTACTAGGCGTTTGTCTTGGCTATCCGAACAAAGCAAAATTTTAACCAAATTAATGTCGATACCTGCGAGGATTTGCGTGCGTAGGTGGGGTGATATTGCAGCGGCTGGAGGAAAGAAAGGAGCTCCGGTGATGGGGGCTGGAAGTGCCGTTGCTAGCGACCTGCGCGGGATCATGCCTGAAGGATCAGCCGTGAAGGGGTCGAACGCTGCCGCCGCCGAGTGAACAGCGGGCATTGAAGAGCAGATAGTTGAGGTTGGTGAAGGCCGACTCTCCAGTACCTGTATCCTGCCGTTAAGGTCGGAAAGAGAGAGCTGAATACTTTGAAGAGCTCTCATCACAGGGTCCTCGGAGGCGTTGCCGACTTTCTCTGTATCACGCTTTTTCGGTGTATGTGCGGGAGAGGAACGGGCACACTGCTTCCTTTTTGCGGTGGCTTTTTTGGAGCCGGACGGTGTTGCGGGCATCGACGGGGTTTCAGGTATGTATTCCAAGAAAAAATTGAAGAGTTCCTCGTGTTCGACTCCGAGAGGAGCTTGGATGTTAAGGCTATATAGAGTCGCTAGGATCTTTTCGACTGGCCAATCCGAGATGAGCGGGGTAGGATTTTTATTAGCTAAACGAGAGCTTCTCCGCCTGACACGAAACGGGCCCTCGTCTGTGTCGCATATTTCCCCGGTATTCTCTGGGGGGAGAATATCATCATCGGAATCCTGAGCAGACATGAATGCCAATAAAACGAGAACTGCTGTATAAATTAACGGTGTTCTCATTGCAACGTATTGCTTATCGGTATCCTACTTAACGTGCAACTGAGATTGCTTCGGCGTACCGCGAACGAGGAGGATACGGTGAGATACTGCCGAGACTGTGATTCAGAATGAATGGGAATTTAAATGCTGCGCTGTGGTGTGTGTCGGATTAGGATTGGTGCATGTCAGAACAGCTGACTGCCAGCTGGAGCGCTCTAAACTGACGTGACCTGCCTGAACTAACGCGATGCTTGATTAAGTAACTCTAGCTTTTCCAAATTCACATTTTGCCAGGTTTATAGTAAGATTAGCAGTGGCAAGACGAGAAAAAAATTCTTTAATTTGCGTCACATGATCAGTCCATGTACTACTATAAATGACCACATCATCTAGGTATGCTTCACATCCCCGCATCCCGTATAACATATGATTTACTAGACGTTGAAACGTAGCTGGAGCATTTCGGACTCCAAATGGCATAACGTTATATTGCAAGAAATTATCTGGCGTCACGAATGCAGACAGTTCTTTTGCCCTTTGGGTTAAAGGTATCTGCCAATATCCTTTAAAAAGATCAAATTTGCTCACAAACTGAGCTGAACCAACTCGGTCAATACAATCATCACACCGTGGTAATGGATAACAATCAGGTTTTGTAACGGCATTCAATTTCCTATAGTCAGTACAGAATCGGTATGTCCCATCTGGTTTATTAACCAGCAGACAAGGGGAACTCCATGCACTGAAACTAGGTTCAGCAAGATTATGAGTCAATAGATATTCAACTTCCTTCCCTAATATTTCTCTTTTCCTGGGATTCACACGATATGCATGTTGCTTAGTAGGTGACGCTAAACCAACATCAATATCATGACAAATCACAGAGGTTCGAGTTGGAACATCAGGAAATAAGGAAGGATACGAATTGATCAATTGAGTAATATCGATTCTCTCCTGAGTAGTCAAATGAGAAAGATGTTTTTCTAGGTTATCCAGTACCTCGGTGTTCTTAAGACGTCCTTCTACAATAGCTTGTGAAGGACCCTTCACACCCTCCTCCATCTCTTCACTTGGAAAGACAGAAAACTCCATATTCGGATTCACCATGGGTGAACTACAGTCAGGTGTAGGGGTAATTACACCAACAGATATGGGTGACACAGAAGGGTAGTATGGCTTAAGTAAATTGATATGACAAACTTGTACCTTTTTTTCGTCTATCAGGGGTAG
Organism: Triplophysa siluroides; assembly: GCA_006030095.1. Lineage (NCBI taxonomy): Eukaryota > Metazoa > Chordata > Actinopteri > Cypriniformes > Nemacheilidae > Triplophysa > Triplophysa siluroides. The sequence goes on along the minus strand of VCII01000507.1, from coordinate 78,281 downwards.
CGGGGTCTATCAGTGTGTAGAAGAATTCTTTGAATTCGGAGTTGTACTCATGAGCGATGGCTCTGAAGAACAAAAGGTAAATGAATGCTGCACGCCGGCTTCCTTTTATACCGGACAACCGGGGGCGGAGACCGGCATGCAAATTTCATTCGCCGAATTTCATTGGCCTTTTCTATAGTAGTCAGAGTTGATTGGTTCTCAAGGGCGAACCCTATCTGTCGTTCTCGACACAACGTCGAGAGACCGACAGAAAGGGAACCCATGCTCATAAAACTAGAGAGCAGCTGTTACTGCAATAGTTGGTGTCTTTAGTCGATCAAAGAGATGAGCTAGTGCATGACATAGATGCCAAAGAAAGAGGGTGAGATTTATCTTTTTTATTTCAAAATAGGCACAATCAGTCAAAATTTGTATCTTAACTATAAAATGACAAATGGAATTATAGATTTAGTATAAAGATTTTCATGTTCAAATTAAAATACTGTTTTGATTCAAAATTGATTTCTAGTCATTCTCAGCCAACCTTATGATGTGCATTTTTGAAGCTTTCAAAACAGTCTTGAATAAGTTACCAATGATAATGGACATTAATAATATCTGCCACTGCTCTTACTATGAATGGGGGAGATCCGATTGCAGCATAAACATTCAATTATACAACCACAAAGAAATCCAACAAGGAGACATTACAAAACAAGAACAACCGATGCAGAAGGGAAAAACACAATACTGCAGCTATAACAAGATAAATATGGGCACAATAACATACAAGAATGAAAGTAGAACAGAAAACCGGAACCAAACCAGAACAAGATACAAAACACATGTTTACAAAATAAAAGACAAAGAAACAGGCAGACAAAAAGCTTAGTCAGGTGTGTACAAACTTTTGAAGGCCATCCTTTGAATGTAGGACATTTCTACCATTTGTACTGTTTATTGTAGCAGCTACAGTACTTTTGAATTAGACTCACCACTCACACTTTCTTGAAAAACGTACAAATCTAGCCTTTTATCTTTTTCTTTCTACTTTCACCCAAAAGGACTCTTGAAGAAGATGAAAGGTTGGAGAGGGGTCTGGAAATGAGGCATCGGAAGTATGGAAGTCGGTTAGAAAAGTGTGTGTTACAGTGAGGGATTTGCAGTAAATCTATGCATTTGGTTTATACTCACTTGATAGATCTGGATAGAAACATACACTTGTTTCTTGTTTTATTTCATTTCATTTTATTATTCTATTTCATTAATCTCATTTATTATAATATTCATCTATCATATGTATTCATTCATTTATTTTATTATTCACTTCTATCTGTATTATTTGTTCCTTACTTTCCTGTTGTTTAACCTCGTTGGGAGTTGTATTGTCTCTTATGCTGATATGAGTATCCAGTGGTCTCCGTCTCAAGGTTCATAATAACGTCAAGAGACATTGTTTTGATACTGTTATCGTGCATGTTAAAGACACCTATTGAATCTGTTTCTAGTCAGACGAAGTTTGGCAGAGCTTGACTGAGCATTAACGCACAATTGAGATTATTCAATAAATCATTTGTCAGTTTATTTAACATCACTTCGTCTCCTGCCTGCTGTTCTTCCCTTCAGCTCTATATCTCCCTGGTGGTTGGGTTAAAGGATTGACTCACAACAGAGTTGATATTTTCAGGTTTAATAACTTCCTGACGGACAGAGATCTAGTGAAACTGGACTCAAATTTAGATCTATAAGATCTGCAAGCCATATCCCATAGTTGGATCTATCACACTGTTGCACACAAATGTATGGGATAATATAAATTTGTCACCAGGATTATTTTTTTACCATTAGGGTACTAATTATTAGATTTTTATGTTAAAGGTTTGCACAATGTAGTACATCCAGTTTACCTGTTGCCTGTTTCATATAATCATTGTTTAGCATATAATATAATGTAATTTTTGTTTGTTTTTGGAGATTTTTTTAGTCCGCCTTTTAGCTCATTCTTTTAAGTAAGTTTAACAAATGTTATGGTTTTTAAAGTAGTTATTACAGTTAAACATATAATTATGTTTAACATAGAGATCATTTCAGATTATTATTAAGGATATTGCTTGGTGGGAATTTTGTTTTGATGCAGTTGTGTCGTAGCAGATTTCATGAAATGAATTGAGTAAATTTTACTTAATAAAATTGTCTTCTGTTTTTAAACAAAATTTGAGTTGTAATTTGTACTTCTAAATGCACAAATTATTGAGTGAATTGAACTTTATTTTATCATGTTCAACGCACCTAAATCTTTTACGGTATAAAAGATCTTTACTTAATAATTTTGTGGTGGGACTATTTGTTAATGTCATAACTGAGCTGGGGATTCAGAGTTCCCAGCATGCTTTGCATGCGACAGCATTAGGAGAGTATTTTTTGTGGAAAAAGTGCTATTTTATGTGCTTTACAATAAAAAGAAAGACTTGAGAGTGTTTATTGTTCAGTTGTCTTTAAGATTTAGAAGAGATTCTGTTTGTAATTTTGTGGTTAACATTTTTCCGAACAGTGATGCCTGGGTTTATTGTGCCTTCACATGCTCTCGAAAATTCAATAATTATCAGTTCAACCCGGAAATAATTTACAATAAGTTCCCAGAACGTTAGCCTTAAAACATTTTCCTGGATACTTGTGGCCTCACTACATGACAGTTATTACATACATGCTGTGTTATTATCCATCGCTAATCTAATTAATATAACTAAAATACATAATTCCACACAATATGTAGGATTAAATCAATGTTTTAAGATTCTTCTATTAGCCTAATGATTATTTTTTCATTATTGAAAGAATATTCTATTTAAACAGCACAGTATCAATTTCTAACGATACCACACGGTGTGTACCTGTCATGTTCCAAGTCTGTGTTCCCCTGTTATTTCAGACTTTTTTGTTGTTTCCTGTTGCATGTCGTGTTTGTAGTCCTTTGTAGTTTTTCTTGTAAATTAGTTTCCCCAGGTGTTTTTTGTTTCCTTTGTTACCCCAGTGTATTTAAACCCTAATGTTTCCTTTGTTTGGTGTCGGGCTTTGTGTTTTACGCTTCGTTCAATGTTTGGATAAATTTTTTTTTTGTCTAAACATAGCATCAAGCATGATTCACTACAGATAAATAATTACAGAAGAATAAATAATATGCCTACAACACTTCGAATATAAGATATGTTACTTAATGTGATTGATGGTATTTCTATACAGAGTTATGTCCTCTTCAGGGCAGGTGCCGTGTTATGTCCCGTAGCCGTGATTTAAGTTACTCTTAACCACCACCGGTGCTGTAAACAATAAAAATATAATGAAATAAAACCCAAAGCAATGTTTTCTTTGCACTTACTCTCATTTATTTTCGTAAACGGGCCCCTGGTTTTGTATTTTTGTAAAACGTTAACTAACAAAACGCCATACACCTACTTAGTATAAGCCATCAGTTTATAATATCATGCAAGATCAATACTCGACAATAAATGTAGGCACTTATCAATTTTTAGTTGATGTCTTGTTTTTTGGGGGATTATTTTGTCCATTATATATTTTTATAGACAATACATTCACATAACAAAAAACACAAACAAATATGACAATAATAACAAGGATAACAATAATAACAATAACAAGAGGGGTATACATTATGTTATCAACAAAATGGAGGAATTTAAGTCTCTGAGTGTGTCCAAAGTTCTCATTACTTTCCGGCTTGAAAGTCCTTGTATAGTTTCAAAATATACTTTTATTGGATATTGGGCATCGTTTTGACCATTTGCTTTTGTGTATATAAAATTAACCTAATAGTATTAATAGATTTAGCATGAAAAAAATAGTGTATACATACATTCGAAAAAAAGATGCAATCTTTAATCAAGTTTCACACAAATCAGCTTTATATCTCATGTGCAAATCATGTGTACGATTTTGGAGTAATTTCTTTAACTTTATTATTGACACAGTATTTGTTATTATAAGTCCAAATCAATTTCCAGTTGATATTCTCAAAATGGTTATTCCAAAAACTCTTATATCGAAACGATGCAAGACAATGAATCAAACATCGAAGAAATGTATTATTACATTTGCTTTCTTTGATATCAACCATTTAACAAGATCTCTATTTTTAAACATTAATAGATTCATTGACACCTTTCAACAGCCTTACAAATCCTGCAGGTATTGCATCAACTACAATACTATATTCATGTTGAAGTATTGGAATACCAAATTTCTCAAAAAATTCGGTATATGTAAGTAAATATCCTTCATTATTAATCAATTGTGACATCATTAGAATATTATTTTTGACCCAATTATTGTAGAAAATTGATTTGTTCTTATATTTAATATTTTTATTATTCCATATTAATTGTCTACGGCACAGGTGTCAAACTCAGTTCCTGGAGGGCCGCAGCTCTGCACAGTTTAGCTCCAACCCTAATCAAACACACCTGATTCAGCCAATCAACTTCTTCAGGATTACTAGAAACTGCAAAGCAGGTGTGGTTTAGAGCTGGTTGGAGCTTAACTGTGCAGAGCTGCGGCCCTCCAGGAACTGAGTTTGACACCCCTGGTCTACGGGGTGAAAAATTATGTTTGTATTAAAGAATCCAATAAAAAATGTGCCTGTCTATGACAATTAGATAACTTAATAGGGTTTGTTGACTTCAGAGTCACATTTCAAAAGGAACTCTATTCCTCCAACTTTTTCAAAAATAAGATTTGAATACCATAATTTATCTTTATGTTTAATATAATGTTTAATCCAATTCACCTTGAAGATTAAATTGGATATACCAAAATCAAGCACATTCAAGCCTCCTTGATTATACGAGTTACATGAAAGATTTCTGTTTAAATAGTAACACTTGTTTTTCCATATGAAATTGAATAACATTGAATCAACATTTTTACATCTAATACTTTAGCGGGATAGACCAAACGAGACAGACCCTAAGCTTTAGACAATATAATTCTACCCTTGAGACATAAATCTCATGTCAAATACATTTTTTGTTTTCAGCATAAGGGGTTGGAAATTAAATTGTAGCCTACTCTGTTTACCTGATCTTTACAAATATTGATACCTAGATAACTTAATTCCTCCCTAATTGGTATTCCTTGAAATAATGTAAATAAATTACTATTGTCTTTATGTGGAAAAAGAGTACACTTCTTGGTATTTAAAAATAAACCTTTTTTGGGGGGATTGTAAGAGTTGATCTTTGATATCAGCTCGTAATGCCACGTCATCTGATGTCACTGCCGCACCTGCGCAGCTATCATCTTGGACATCAGTGAGGGGCAGATCGGAAGCAAAGAGGAAAGTCAGGACAAAATCATCGTATTCAACGTTACATGGTATATGTCCGTCAAGTGACCGCATTTAAAAAGACCGTTTTGAGGTGTGATCGGAGGGAGTAAAGCAAACGCTGTCCTAGTACCTCGGAATCCCAGACAAAAGTCATCCTGGTTGCAGATAAAAGAGGAAGAGTACGACATCCTACTGAACCAAACAAAACAACACAAACGCATCATGAATCCAGAATAGTGAGTATTTTTCCTTTGTTGCCGATGCCAGTTGTTGTATAACCACGAAACGTCAGGGTGTGTAATTTAGCTTTGTTTAGCTTGTGCGGCTAACAAGGTCCGGAACAGACAACACAGTAATCTGATAACTTATTATCTTATTGACAGCCTTACTTTTAGAGGTTTCGTACGACACTTCAGCACTACAAGTGATTATTAAATGTTTTAGTGTGATATATACTGTATATTGCACGAAACTTTTTATGCCATGCTGCGTGACGTAATTTGTGTGTCGCGTTGCCACGGTGTGACGTCATTTGTTTGACACTAGAAACTATCTAGCTTTCAAAAGTATGGAAGCCCGTTTCCGCCAAGGTTTAGGAATTGTATTTTATCTCACTATGTCACTATTTCACTATGTCATATGTAGGAATGGGAATTGATAAGAATTTAACGATTCCGATTCCATTATCGATATTGCTTATCGATCCGATTTCTTATCGATTCTCATTGGGTGAGGGAATAAGTACAAATTTGTTTGTTTGTATTAACTCGCTTTAATATCTGATAAGAACATAGCACATACTCAGAGTATACACAAATTGTGTGTAGCAACCTCAGAACAAACCTAAAAGTAGGCTACAAAGTAAAGTCCAGGGACCTATAGAATTTCTCACATTCATCATTGGTCCAGACAAAAAAATAAAATAAAACTGCCATTTAAGTGCCATAAAAACTAAAAACACAGACTAAACAGTCAAGGTCATCATCATCTAAATTTGATTGACAATGACAATGGAGATTATTATTCATATAGTAAAAGTTTACACAATGAAATGGCGCTCACATGAACTAAATAGAGAAGTTACCTTCGGCATTAATAGCAGATGACGTCTCGTTAGCTCCGCTGCTGCTTGACTCACTTGTTGTTGCTGTGTCGCTAAGTAGTAGTGTATCAAACACGCGACAGTCCTGCAAATGAATTGCGTGCTGTGTGGCCAAATGTTTCTGCATATTGGCGGTAGTTCCCCCCTTTGCCGAAATTAAACTTTTACAGTTGTTGCAAATGACCGCATTGGCGTCTTTTCTAGTGAAATATAACCACACTTTAGATCGCTTCTGCCTCGATGACATGTTTGCTGCGTAACCAAAACAACGCAGCGCGTTGACACATTTTCAACGAGCAGAACCGATAAGCGGAATCGTTAAGCAGGTACGCTAACGGTTCCAAGGAATCGATTCACTGGGCACAGGTTCTAAAGCAGAACCGGTTCTCGGTTCCATGTCATATGTCATTAGTCATTATTAGTTTCTCATTATTACGCATGAGAATTTACCAAAAACCTATTGACTTTGGGGCGATGGAACCGGAAGTGCTAACTTGCAGGGCTCTAGAGTGCGACCAATTTGGTCGCATATGCGACCTTATTTTTCATTGGTGCGACTAAAAATAATCAGAGGTCGCACCGGTGCGACCAGCCGTTCGAGGGATAAAAAAAGTTTCCACAACACTTAAAGTATCCCTGTGATTCAACAACAGACAAGGCCCATATCGTGGTCTAAACCAATCAGAGATGGTGAAGGGCGGACCCCCCTCTGATTGGCCGTGGTCCAGATAATCCTGTACATTTGTGTACCAGAGGTCGCGTTAACCGAACATTCTCTGTCATTGACAGATTTTCTTACCAATGACGGAAAAATCTGAAGGCCGTCCGTCATTTTGGCGGATTATAATGAGGGCATTTGTAAATCCCCGTTATCCCCGCTCCCCTGCTCACGCGAGCCGGAACGCGATCGCAAAACATACAAGGGATGATCAAAAGTCCAGACAATATGCACATGATAAACAACGTAAAACTTGCTTCACTGCTTATTAGTTGTTGTCCGTAATGTTTGTAAGTTTCCTTGTGTAGTGATAATGGCAGAGCTCTCGTTCTTTAAATGTGCGCTGCACCATTTTCCTTACTTTCGTTTTATTCAAACGGTTTAGTACAGTATTTTTATAGACTTCAACACTAGGATATGTTTTTTTATTAAATTGTTATTAGAGTAAGTCTCTTACCACTGTAAAGAGACTTTTTCTTGTGATACTGGACTGTTGTGCTTTTATTTTCATCACTTAAACACGTTTTTCTCTAAATTCCGTTCCTGAAAATCATAGCGCTTCAGTCGACCTCAGCCATAACTTTAGTTACATACACAAGATATGAGCAATGGCTTGAATATGGTATTAAAAACTGTATATAAATTTGCTCCATGCGTTGGGTTTTCCCAGATCTAATCACACATGAACAAAAACATTAAAATATTTAATATATAAATGAATATAAATAACAACGGCTTTATTGGGCATTCGGTTGTATTAAAATACAACAAGTTCCGAGACGCAAGTACAGCGTGATGACGTCATTAGCATACGAATTACCACCTAACGCCACCTTGAACCATAGTGACGGGTAATAATAGATAATGACGGATTTTTACGAGCCTGTCAGTCAAAAGGACGCACAATAAAAAAGTGTAGCGCAACCTCTGGTGTGTACGTTTGAAAATGCGTGTGCTGCAGTCAGACAGAGAGGTTGGCAGCCTAATGCCGTCAGTTAAACAGAGATGATGAGAGAAGATGAAAAGAACAATTGATAACTTTTTTCGTGAATAATGTTAATGTAAGGCCTGATCCGTCTGAAAATCACAAGCAATGCTCTGACACGGAGCCATCAACCTCCCAGGTTATGTCAAGCCCTGGTCCATTTCTCTTGAGATCTTTTAAGTTTAAATTTCAGTTCAGTGAAGCACTTAAGCACCAACACTCAGTAAGTTACCTTTCTTGTAGATTTGTGCTTCAAATAAAGAACTTTGTTTTGACCAGATTGTTAGTTAGTCATTTACAAGTCAATTTTGCCTATATGGACATAAAAAAAAAAGTGAACTGGTAATACCAGTTAAATATTAAATGCGTTAAATGCGATGCGGTCGAAAATTTGGGTGCACCTGACTTTTGTGCTGGTGCACCTAAGAAAAAAAGTTAGGCGCACCAGTGCAACCAGTGCAAAAAGTTAGTCTAGAGCCCTGACTTGCTTCTAGTTTTGCATACAAAAATATGTCATGCAGGATTTTTCCAACATTTAAAAAAAAAATTGCCGGCCGCCAAATAAAAAAAATTGCCCTGCCAAAGGTTTATTTGATCATTGAATGTGATTTATGAGCAATGTAGATGACTGCCGCGCTTGTGATGACTGCAGGAAAGAACAAACTCGCGCTCCATCGAATGAAGCAGAACATGCCGGTTTCTGAACTGTCCCTCTCCCACGCACATCAATCAAAAACACAATGAAAAAAGTCAGAACTAATCCATGTATCACGTGACGCATACAGTGAAAATGCTACCTGGATGAACAGTGATCAAAAACAGGTTTTCTTTTCTCTGACAAGGGTTAGGGTTGTTCCAATTGACGAAACTATCGTGTATCGACGATAGTCAGACATTTAGAAAATAGCTGATTTCTTAAACGATAGTTGGCTGTTTGTCAATGAATGTTGCAAATTAATATTACAAATGCGCATTGTGCATTTCTTCGTGCAAGAGAGCTTGCAAATGCACGCGGTTTAGGGATTTTCTATCGCCAGATAGAGTTTGTAATGCATGGGACTGGGGGTTTTTTCTTTGCGCCATAGAGAGTTTATAATGTGCAGGGTTTGAGTTTTCCGCGCATGAGAGAGCTTGTAATGCAGGCAATACAGGCTTTTCCTTTTGGCAGAGAGAGTTTATATTGTGCGGGGTTTGAGTTTTCTGCGCATGAAAGCATTTGTAATGCGTGCGACTCAGGCTTTTCTTTGCGCCAGAGAGTTTGTAATGCGCGCGGCTTGTGCTTTTCTTTGCAGGAATTTCTATGCACCTGAGGGTTTAAAAAAAGCGCACAAGTTGTTCCCGTTTTGCAATCAAGTAATAACAACGCATGCGGTAGTCAATGACGCGTTCAGATTAATGACATTGACTTACAGCAATAGTTTACTTTTGAGTTTACTCTCGTTTAAAATGTTGCAGTGGGAAGTAACAATGTTGCCAGCTGCACTGAACTCATGCTCTTATAGAATGCTAAGTGTAGTCATACGTCTGCATTTTTAGCCGCGTTTGCTTCTATTTTTGTCCACAAATCCAGTTTGTCATAGATAAATTGCCCCGCCCCTCGATACTATTGTGTAATCGGCAATCCACATGATGGCAAATAAATGATGTACCTGTAGTGAATATGGCCCAACATTAACAAGGGTCATATTTTATGCCTTATATGCTATAAACCAATATTTTATGTTTTTAGGCAAATCGAATACACATTAAATTATGTGAAAAAACAAAGTTTTCATTTTAAACAGCAGAATTAGCAAAAGATATTGTTTGCATTTCAGAAATCTTACCATTTGTCATTTTTATTGTAAAACTTGGCTTTGTTATGTTTGCCTTCTCTTATCTAAATACACAGTAAGGCTGCTCCGATCAGGATTATTGGGGCCGATCACCGATAACTAGGGACACAATACTAAATATAATATTGAACAGTTCCGTACGACCTCCACGTAAGTGAATTGCGTTTTTCCGGTTTTGCATTAAAATTATTTCTGTGCGCTCAATTACTCTCTTAACTGGCTCTGTCTGTGTTTCTCTATATCTAATAGCGAGTGGCTTCCTGCAACATGAGAAGCAATGTGCTGTTGAGAGACGTGGGCTGTCTTTATTATGTCTGTTGTACTAAAGTGATAATCTCAGAATTTGGCCCATTAAGAATGTATTTTTACACTGCATACGAAAGCAGCACGCTCGTGTTGCTCTCACCCAGCACATGCAGAACGAGCGTCTACGGCACCATGCCAAAGTCCGTTTAATGCCACTCGGCGGCCTTTCAGACAGCTATTTACGTCATAGCAAGAGCGCCTCCAGGCAGCTATTTAGCATTGTATGTATTCCAATTTATTGCAATTGCAGCAGCGCACTTTGTTAATATATTATCTTTGGCCTTTCCCATTGAGCACTAGGGTTTGCAGTGTTAAGCGTACCGCATGTTTATTCCATTATAGCAATCGCAAGTTTTGCATTATGTTATTTTAAATACTCTGTTGTGCAAAACCTTTTTAAGAAGCTTATTTTACTGGCATGTTGATGGACAGTAAACCAAAAACTGCTGTGAGCCAGGAATTTGTACAAGTTTATTTTTGCTTAAAGATAATACAATGAGTAAAGTTAAATATAGAGACATTTCTGTAAAATATATATTTTTTTTGTTCTTAACTTTTTACTGTTCCTGTCACATAAGCATAGAACAATGAAGAAATCACTTTATTGGGCCAAGCCATCAAAACCGAACTGAAAACCATCGGTGAGCTGTATTGTTGCATCCCTACCGATTAGGGATGGGCATTTCTGATCATATTTCATTTCGAGTAATCCACAGGTTTGAGAAACGAGTACTCGATTAATCGGGGGTGGAGTTTAAGCAAGGGGCGGGGCGTGTGCGTCATAGCGACAATTAAATATTTTAATTAAAGCCCTGTTAAAAACGTTGTTGATAAAACAATGAAACATGACAGGATTAAAAAAATAATTAAATTAACACAGATTATTAAACATCACCATCAATAGTGGTTAACACAGTAAACATTTAAAATAAATAACAGCGTGAGGTGAAGCTGAAGCGCTTTTTCTTCATGACGCATTGTATATAAAATTTATCATATAGCCTAGATACACAAATATGTAAATGTTATATTACAAATTGTATTTATCTACACAAAATGCATGTGAGCTTGAACTAAGTGCCAACCAGAAAGTAGTGGATGCGCTTCTCCCGTTACAGGGCGCTTTAAAACAATGGCAACTGAAGCCCCGCAAAAAAAAATATATATCTTATTTTACAGTATTATCCCATCAATATGTCTGTCTTATTATTTGGATAAATATTTTGCATCAGTTTTTAAAAAGATAACCTACCTTTTTCTATGCATGTGAAAACAAATAAAACACACATGATATGCTTTCAGTTATTTTATTCAACTGTTATTTTTAACAAAACAAATATTTTACTTCAGCAGCATCACGGCTGTGGATCAAAAAAGTTTTTTGTAAAAGGTTCGCAAAAATAAAGTTTAATACAACTTCACCAAACGACTGTTAAGTAGCCCATAGCCTAACGAAAATTAGAAGCCATGGATAATTTGGCTGCACAAACTTAAAATAAAAATAGCCTGAATATTTTTACCTCAGCTATAAAACTTAAAGATTAGGTAACCTAACATTTCTTTTCAAAATGATCAGTCGGTAAAGGTAAATAAAATAAAGCCGGCATAATTTAACTAAGCTGTTTAAACTTAAAACAAAAACAGCCTGAATATTTTACCATGCATGGCTAATAAAACTTAACATAAGGACTACATATTTTTATTTAAAAAGATCAGTCGGTCTACGTCTCAGATGAAAGCCGAGTGCGGAGTCTATTTACAATTAGACCTGCGGTGGAAAAAAACACGCTCAGCAGGCACAGAAGTTGCAGGAACAGCCAGGTACCACTGGGCAAGGGTGCTTAGCTTTGCAAATCGAGACTCATTTACTTTCCACCACAATAAAGGATCCTGGTTTACAGAGATGCATGGCTCCCTGAAGTCGCTTTCGATTTCGGTGTCATGCGGAGAAACATCACTCGTGCCGTAGTCCTCGCCGAAAAGAGTGTCGAGCGCCGTTGCTGAGTCGGGCTTAGCTACACTTGACTGTTTTTTCGTCAAGTTTTCAAAGTATTGCCAGACATCGCTGCGCGCTTTAGACGCCATTTTCGCTCTGTGCTCCGGTCTTGTCTCTAGACCACAACTTCTCGCAGCCATAACCAATCAAATATCAGACTACCGCCCAAATACCAGCATAACCAATCAGAAATAATGATAGTAAAAAAAAAAAAAGAGCCAATCGATCATCATTTTCATGCTCGATCCTGCTGATGCGTTCGAGTAATCGATTAATCGAGTACTCGTGCACATCCCTACTACCGATAACCAATCGTAAGAACCTGCATCGGCCGATCAATTCCCGATTACCGATTATAGGATCTATATCATGTAGAATTATGTATTTAATAATTTCAAAGAACAGTGTATACTACCTAATGAATTGAGAGATGAAAAGGAATAGTAAATTGACAACTTGCAAACAACATATCCCTCTCTCTTTTTAGAAAGTAAACATAAATGATATCAGCCATAGGAACAGCTTAGAGTATAACATAGCTTTCCTGTTTTAATAATTATGAAAAATAATTAAAATGCGAGAGTGAATGCACGTTTGTGATGATTGACACCATAGCATCGTTCTGGCAGCTGTAAGAATATACACCGTTTGGTTTCATGATTCTGCCATGTCATGTCTTTCTTGATCTTGTGGCAGAGTCAAGACAAAGCCTTTGGTTCTGTGTGTAGAGAAACATATTATTGTCGATCCTGGCTTGATATGCGTTCTCTCTGGTCTCGTCTTTGGCCCCGGCCCCTCTCGTTCCTCGTATAGCTTTCCACCTGTGTCACATTACCCACACCTGCCCATTGTTATGATCCTTTGTTAGTTTCCCTATATTATGCCCTGTTGTTTGCTGTCCTGTGCGAGTTTGTTTTGTTCCATGTGTGATGACATAGCGTCTGTCCCATGCCATGTATTGTTCCTGCCTGTGAGTATTTTTCCCACCTGTGATGTTTCGTCAAGTCATGTCTAGGTAGTCTTAGTTTTAGTCCAGTATTGTTTTAGTCCAGTATTAGTTAGTCTAGTTCCCGTTTGCCTGTTCTTATTATTTCTATGGTGTCTTGTTTTCCCCCCTCGTAGGCTTTTGTTTTACAGTTTATATTATTTATTAAAGTCTGTCTTGTTAAAACCTCTTCACTGCTGCCTGCGCTTGGGTTCTTCCCCCCTGTTTCATGACAGTTTGGTATCTGTTATTTTTCAGCTAAGATTCGCTTTGTCCATCAATTAAACTAAAGTATCTTTGACAAAGGCGGTGGGTTTTGTTGAAGAGTGCTCTTTTGCAGTGTGGCCATGTTCATTTATTTTTAAGCACTTTTATGTTTGTTGTTCGGTCTTAGATTATAAAGCTCTACACTTTAGGTGTTAAAAATGGTCTGTTGCGGATATTTTTGGATCAAGTCACCTTTATTTATTTAACGCTTTTTACAATTTTCATTGTTACAAAGCAACTGTACATGAAACTAGGGATGTTCATACATCATGACTGTTTAACCATTAACTGATAGTAAACATTTTGACTGATTAATACTTTCAGTTAAACGATTTAATAGGTATGTTTATTTTTTTTTAAGCTGAATAATATTAATAATATATTTTTAATAATAGTAATAATACGTTATTAAATAACTATTAGATCAAACATGTGTTTTTATTTTCTGTATGGTGAAAGAAAAATATGCTATACATGTGTTAACTCACGGAGCGTGCAGACGCGTGTGACCAGGTGTAAACGTTTTCGAGACAAATTAAAATCAGATAACGCAAACCACTTGAGTCATTGAGCGAAATATTAATATATTATATATAAATATTATTAGTACACTGTTAAATGTTTATTGTCAAATTAACAGTAACTTACTGGCAACAATTGTCCAGCAGATTTTAAACAACACGGTACTATTACTAATGCAATTCACAATAAAAAACATAGAAAAAAGGAGGGTAGTGGTTCAGGACACATGGAACAAGAAAAAGAACAGAACAAATTGAAAGGTTAATCAACAAAATTACAACTCAATTTGCAGCCCCCAGCATAGAGCAGCGAGCGTCACATGATGAAAGTGAAACATTTGTTGGAATCACGATGATAGCTCTAACATAAACGGCCACAAATCAGTTTTAAGCAGTTGCTGTCATCACAAAAACCTTAAAAAGACCCCGCGGGTGTGGATGATGCTTAACCGCTTGAGCTTTACGGTAATTTGTCGCACATTTGATAGTATTGTGGTTTTTTAAAGTTTTGTTAATTCTTTTTATTTGATGCCTGATTTGTTTCGATGTAATTTTTTTTTTTCTCGCACATTTGTTATCTGAGAACAAGCAGTGAAGTCACCAGCTGCCATTACATATATGCGCTGCTAGGCGCTTTTCACTCAGCTTCAAGAACGCTCTTTCTAAGCACATTGTGTTTTTATTCATGACACAGGCAAAACAGGAAAATAATTATTACGATGAAAGTTTTCACCGCTAAGGCCAATGTTTACGTCAACCATAGTGATCGGTGAGAGGTTAAACGGAGGTTTGCACCATAAGTAGTGCACTTAGTGCCACCAACTATTAGCACAGATTATAAACTCTATACCAACTTGTTTTTTAACACGTATCCTTCTGGATATACAGTGTTTTAAGCGCTCATTTCTCATCTGCCTGCTGCTGAAGTCTCTCGCGCTCTTCCCGCTTCAAAAAAGTCACAGGGCTCATGAAATTCAAAACTAACGACTGGAAAGGCTAAATAACGAAATATGCACATATAATGGTACACTTATGACCGAATTAACGAGTACTTTTAAAAGCGATTAAAATAACAGATTTGACAGAACATAAATTGTTTTGCTAAACTAATACGGCAAGTTTGTTCTGCTCTACATTATATTTCATCACTTACCAGATATTAATGAATAATGACTTACTTGAGATCCCTGTCCTCTGTCCCACTATTTGAATCTAAGCTAAAGGTCTATCTGTTGTCCCATGCCTTTAACATCTAGTTAGAGTTTGTTTTAGACTGTGTAAAGCAGTGGTTCTCAAACTGGGGGCCCCAAGATGGATCCAGGGGGGCCACAGATTTTGTGGCATTTATGAAATATGGAAGTTTATCTCAAATTTTATGCAATCAAGCATGAGAAAAATAAGACCACCAACCAAAATAATTGATTCCAGCATTTTATAACTGAATATGTTAAAATTCTACTTTAAACATTATGAGTCTTTATTTGGGGGGCGCAAAGTGATGCACAGTACAAAGAGGGGGCCTTACAACGAAAAAGTTTGAGAACCACTGGTGTGAAGCACTGTGGTCAACTTTTGTTGTGTTTATGTGTGCCTCATAAATAATATACTGAACTGAAACTGAAAGTCATATTTATTTAAAGAGCTATAATAACTGAAAAAGTATATTTGATTTTCGTTACTTTAATTCCGTGAACATATAGCTGCCATAGTGCAACATAAAAAATAAACGCACAAAACTTGAAATGCACTATGAACACCTTTATTATTACTGGGTTTAATAGAAACAGGCTCTAGAAAAAATAGACTAAACAAGAGGAAATGTGGTCTTAACACGTCAAACCTCAATCGTGACAGCATTTTAAAATGTACTTTTAGAAACTTGGACGAAGTAGCTGCGTCTTCAAAGGCTGCATGCGTCCTCCAGAGATCACATTTGACATTGTTGCTTTTCTGAAATAAAACCTGAATAAACCTCAGTTACATTGGGTAAGTGACACAATGTCTTCTTTAGAGAAATACATATAAATGTAATGTTTTTTTTTTAACTGAAATGAGCCTGTATTAAGCCCCTTGTCTCCTGCGCACCTCCCAAAATGGACTAGGCGTTTGTAGTTGATGTGCATGTCGTTGTGCTATTATTCAGGCTAATGCGGTGTACATGGGACAATATTCTAGCAGCAAAAAAGTAAATCACAAAGAGGGCTGAGTGAGCGACTGAGATTGAGCGAGTGGAGTTGAATTTTCAGAAAGGCACAAGAAATATTAACGCTCCCTTCACATGCTCTGCCTGCGTGGGCAAGATACTATTGCTGGCGGGCCAGTTTTGGCCCTCGGGCCGCCTGTTGCCGACCCCTGCTCAAGACTCTCCCCACAACACGTAAACACGTTACTTTATTAAATAAAAACAAGCCAAGCTTTAGATTGAGGTAGGCCTGCTATTTTTATTTAACGAGAATATACTGACAACGTCACAAAGTTACGTTGTGGCAACAAATCCAGAAATTTCACTTTTCCAGTTGTCACGACATTACTAGATTACGTTGTCACAACGAAAGTGTGGTCATCAGATTATGTAATCATACCATTTTGACAATGTCAGATGGTTATTAATATATTCATATATTTATGACAAATGACAAATGCATACTCAAAATTCAGTTCATTTATTGTACAACAGTACACAATAACATTTTATTATTTTTTGCTTCAACAACTGTCAAAATAATAAAAGAATAAACGCTTCAAGAAACGTGGAACAGGTTTATATCAAAACAGTCATTTACACCTATTTAAATACATAATAGCTATATACTAGTTATAAAACAGCATAAAGACAGTGTACATATGATTTAAGCATGCTACTCAATAATTTGCAGATAAATCTTAATAAAAACACTTTGAAATGAGTGTTACTTAATGTGTTGCTGGTCTTTTGTCATTATTGTGCTGTTTTCATTCATCACCCAAATGTAGTGAACAAACAAACACCTGAACTTCGTGAACGTATGCTCTCTCTCTCTTTTCCGGGAGATTGTCCAATAAGGGACTAATAAAAAATTGTTACGAAACTTTCCGAAACCTGTTCGATCGCTGGGGGAGTGTATCGAGCACAGAAATACTGCGTAATACGCCCAACTCGTTTTTTGACAAGTTGACCATGTTAAGCATGAGAAGACAGCACGTTTAACATTGTGACGAAGTCAGAATGCATGAAACACCGTTGCAGGGCCACTTTAAGAAAGACGATTTAAAACGATGTGTAATACTTATTTCTTCCGGAGATGAAGCTTGATCTCGAACAGCTGGTACTGATCCACTCTTGAGAATCTTTTTTTTGCGCAACCCATGCTAAACTGACCCACGTTGACTCGCCGTGACCCCGGGAGCCGGAGATATATTCGGCGGATATATTCGAGTTCTCTGCGTCCCGCCCGGGACTTTTGATGGTGAATAACTACAGCATCCAAGGTTGCAGCGGGACGAACCCGGGCTTGTCAGAAAGGTCTCCTCCCGGCCTCCTTTTATGTTCCATTTTACATCCAACAACAGCACACATTTGTTGTTTCTTAGACATTTTTGTCGCTGGCTAGTGGCTACATCTGCTCTTGCCTGAAAATAGCTGACAATGGTAATGAAATTACGTGCTTGCGACCTGGCAGTTACGTTACCAGCAGGTCATGCTGATATCAAAATATAACCAATATATTACGTAACTGGACCATTCTTGGATATCCTGCAACGTAAGGAGACGGTAAATTTGACGTTGTGAATTGGTCATGTAATGTGTAATAAGGTTCATTAAAAGGAAGGAAGGAGGCGGGAACCGGTAAACATCTAAACATTTAATCAAATCATAACAAAGTAAATAAACAGCCGGCAGCCCCTCACGGACGACTGCCGGCAACACAAACATAAACATAAATACAAACATGTTCGGGCCCGGTCCTCTCTTTTCGACGGTCCTGTCGCTCGTTCTCTATATGCTCCCGATCTCCTACGTCACAGGTGTCAAACTCAGTTCCTGGAGGGCCGCAGCTCTGCACAGTTTAGCTCCAACCCTAATCAAACACACCTGATTCAGCTAATCAACATCTTCAGGATTACCAGAAACTTTCAAGCAGGTGTGCTTTAGAGCTGGTTGGAGCTAAACTGTGCAGAGCTGCGGCCCTCCAGGAACTGAGTTTGACATCCCTGTCTACGTGATTTGAGACTGGTGCGCGCACAGCTGGCTCTCTTTAACAATTACTCACCGGTCTCGAACCACGGTCTCGCCCCGCCTACTCCACTACATAATGGTAAATAATTTACGTGCCTAGGACATGTAATTTACGTTTCCAGTATGTCATGTAATTGCCAAAATACTACGAATATAGTACGTAACTGGACCATTTTTGCCAGCATGTGTGCAGAAACACCCTGTAATTATACAAATCCATCTGTTCTTCTTTTTGTAATCTCCTTTAAACCACAACAGTGACACAAAACAGGCTGTTGGGGTAACCCTAACAATCTAATGTCACATTGTTTACGCCTGCTCATGACAGCTCACAGACTCCGCCTTTTGAGCGCGTAGTCCCCACCTTGCCAGAGACACGCTGTCAGATGTAACCACTAGCCAGCGAAAATAATGTTTAAGAAACAACAAATGTGTGCTGTTGTTGGATGTAAAATGGAACATAAAAGGAGGCCGAGAGGATACCTTTCCGAGAAGCCCAGGTTCGTCCCGCTGCGACCTTGGATGCCGGAGTTATTCGCCATCGAAAGTCCTGGGCGGGACGCAGAGAACTTTGGGTCCGGGGAAAAAATATTTTTTGGATCGACAAACCAACATTCACCGGTCTGTATCTCCGGTCTGGAAAGACTTACAGAAACGAGACTCATTGGAACGGTCTCCGCCGCGGCATTCGAACGACGCTGACCACAAGTCAATGCGATCCCTAGGTCGGGAGCCAGAGCTCCCGGTAGCTGGGAAGGTTGAAAAATTGAAGCTCCGGGAAAGGGTCACCCAGCACCCTGAATACCAGGCTCAGGCCAGTCGCCTTCCGCCGAACGTATCTCCGGCCAGTCGCCTTCCGCCGAACGTATCTCCGGCTCCCGGGGTCGCGGCAAATTAACGCGCTCCAGTATAGCATGGTTTCGCAAAAAAAATTATCTCAAGAGTGGATCAGTACCAGCTGTTCGCGATCAAGTTTCAAGTAAGTATTATACATTGTTTTGAAATCGTCTTTTTTTGAATAGTGTGTTTAGCATGTAAGCGGCTGTTGTTTACATGTTCGCTGCTATTGTTAGAGACTTTACATTGGTCCAAAGACAGCTGTTGTGTCGTAACGTTAGTGCTAAAACTAGTGGTAAAATTCAGAAGACTTGTGACCGACATAATTTCTGTAAAGCTTATTCATTACAACGAAAGGAAGTAATAGCAGTGTCTTTCTCTGTGAGTTCAGTGTTTTCTCGTATGTCCTAAGTGTGACAGTACTTGGAGCAGATAGAAACAGAGTGCACATTTGTAAGTTAACGAGGTTACGCAGAAATTGCTACTCACATCATAATAACACCTGGTTGCTGATC
Source organism: Triplophysa siluroides (assembly GCA_006030095.1). Lineage (NCBI taxonomy): Eukaryota > Metazoa > Chordata > Actinopteri > Cypriniformes > Nemacheilidae > Triplophysa > Triplophysa siluroides. The sequence continues at coordinate 58,678 of VCII01000507.1, read as the reverse complement.
TTTACATACCGGTCTGTCATATACAAGTACTCTGAATGCATGTTTTTGCCTATTTCCTTGTTTATGTCTGTAAGTAATATGCATGCACATGATTAATCATCAATGGCCAACATTTCATACAAAAATGGTCAGCATGTTGTTCTATCTATGTTTTTGTCTTTTCCATTAAATTCGTATTTATAAACAAGACATTAAGGTGATTTTCATTGCAGTTAGTCTATGGTTTTGGTTGGCAAGGACATTACAGACTTAATTGCGCTTTCTGCCATATTGCTTGTCTTGATGTCATCCAAAGCACATGTGTAAGCGCTCTACCTCATCTTTTGCATACGGGGAGGGGAGCAGAAGCTTATTTGCATTTTTTTTTATGTGGTGTATTATGAGCTGAAACTTTACAGAGACATTCTGGGGATACCACAGATTTTTTTTACATTGCAGAAAACCCCAGGATTAGCGGCCCCTTCAACCCTCTGGCGAGGCAGTTTTTATTCTTATGAAAATATGAATATTCGAAAAGCATTTTTCATTTTCAAATAGTTATTGCAGATCGAATATTCGAACAGTCGTGCACATCCCTAATACAAATATTTCTCCAAGTCTCCTCATTTATCTCTTTATTAAATTCTTCTTCACATTTGTGTCTAATATACTCTGTGTTATCTTTTTTTCATGTCACATAGGGCTCGGTATAAAATAGATACTGGTTTACCTGTTGACTTATTTAGCTGAATTATTTTCAAGTATTGCTCTACTGGTGATACGTGATATAAGATTTCTTTTGGTTTTAGGTGTTTGCGAAATAAATTTCTTATTTGGTAAAAATCGGTTCATGGCAGTCCAAACTCCAAGACCAGCTGTTCAAAGGTTTTCATTGTATTATCCACAAACAATTGGTGGACATAACATAAATTCTACAATAAAAAAAATAGCATTATTGTTGTATCGCCTAGCACTTGTTTTGTGCAATTCTAAATATGCAATTCTACTCTGATCAGGAAAGAACTGTACTAGTATTGGATCAGAAGCCAATACTTACAATTCAGGTATCAGAATCAGATCAGTAAAGGAAAAGTTGTATGGAGCCACCCCTAATTGAAACTACACTTTGAAATCAAAGATGATATAATATTTTTACTTAGAATGACGTTAACTTAGATGGACGTATTTGTTTTTCTCTGTAATTATTCTCTGGTGTTATTTCTGTTTAGTGATTACTTGTTCAAGCTGCTCCTCATCGGTGACTCTGGAGTGGGGAAATCGTGTCTTTTGTTGAGATTTGCTGTAAGTACAGTCACAGTTTGGTTTGTGTTTCGCTTTTGCTGCCAGACATCACCTTAAGATCACCTATAGTATTGCATTCTGTAAATGCTAATTAGTTTTATGTTATTTCGTGTGGGATGCAAGTGTGTTTATGCTCATTTGTCTTTATTCTCCTGTTCCTGCAGGATGACACATACACAGAAAGCTATATCAGTACTATAGGAGTGGACTTCAAGATCCGAACTATTGAACTGGATGGCAAGACCATTAAGCTACAGATTGTAAGTGATATTTTCTGGGTTCTTTTTTCTTCTCCTACTTCTTTCGTTTCGGAAATTCTAAGACAACATTCTTTTTGACATTTAAAGGAATCCCTGTCTAAGGAGACTTGGATGCATTAATGTTTTAATTGCATTACACAACAAATATTTGTGCCTAGAACCAGGCCCGGTTCCAAAACCAAATCACTGAGTTAATATCTGAAGTTAGTGAGGGTGCTCAAAAATATGTATTTCAATTTATAAACAATGGCTCATAATCTTCAACCATATGAAAATAGTACTACCAGACACAGTATTATTCAATAGAAAATAAAAATATCAGGTGAAACATTCTGTATGACCAGAAATTACAATTATTTGAACAAAATATGCAAAAACATAAAAAAATGTTACACAAGGTGTAAACTTGTAACGCTTCCTGTGTCTACCAGTTTGCTTGATTCATTTTTTTATTTTATTTAGGGGTGCCAGACAGAGTTACTGTCATTTAATCAAAACAACTTTTTAAACTCCCTCAAGAAACCTACAACGGCCTGGGTATAGAAATAACCACAGACCCTTCAGTTATGATTTAGCAAATTCAGATAAGTTGCAAAAAACTATCCTTCACCTAGAGATAAAGCCACAAAGATGGAACGCAATAAATCACCTTATTAATTTATCTACTATGTATATTCAAAATCCAAGATCATCAAATCATAAACATACTAAATTCATAGAAAAGTTGAGAAATCATCATTAGATCAAAAAAATCATAAATATAATACATTCATAGAAAAGTCATAAGTAGATCAACAAATCATAAACATAAATTCATAGAAAATTTGAGAAATCATCAATAGATCAAAAAATTATAAACATAGTAAATTCATAAACAAAAAAAGAACCATCAGTCATTAGAATTTCTCCCTTTTAACAAAATAATCCCGCCAGGGAACATAGAGCAGTTCATGAGAATCTAATCCAGCCAATGAATAAAGTTCAGTTCAATGGAAGGTAATCCCGCCAAGGAAAAAGAGTAGTTCAGTAGAAGATAATCCAAAACATTCAGTTCCTTGCATCAAGAGAAAAAACTCTCCCACAAAAACATCGCAGCAAAACAAAACAGTCACATAATACGATCACGCATCCGCAACGGTATCCACAGCCCTTGTAATTTACTCAAAACCTCCTTTTCATGCAGTCAAATCCCATTCCATGACTCGGCAATTCCGTGAGCAGTTAATTCAGTAGCGTTAGTTCTCAGACCTCCTTCCGTCCGAACACACCTTTGCCAAACGGTATCCTTACAGAGTATAAAAACTATCTGTCTGTTATTCCGTGCGAAAGGGTAAATACTCGATAATCCCGGAAATGAACAGTCTTTAGATCACTATACTGACATACTTTGCGGAAAAACAATAAAACATCGCAAGAGTCAACAAGGAACCTCCACGAGATACTGTTTGCTGCCGAGCAGACGCCATCTTGATCAACGGAAGTACTTCATAATAAAGGCATCTATACGGCTTGGATGGTTACCAAACCAATCAAATAACAGGAACCGTTACATAAGAATTTCCCTAAGGCTGTATGCATTTAACATAAGATTGAGTTGGGTAGCAATGCGAATGAAGAGTGATTAATATTTTAATTAACATATAACTATGTCTGAAATACGTTTCTAATAATGAAGAGTAAAAAATAAAAAACGGAATAAATGCTGGTTTACATATGTTTCCAAGAGGACATCGTCACAAACTTGATATAACAAAGTATACAACTATGAAAATTAACTGTAGAATTAGTGAAATTGTTCATTTGTCTTTCTGTTTTATAAGTCAGAAGTAATTGTTTGCCTTTTATATGACGGAACTTTGAATGAGGAGACATCTAAATATCTATAGTCCATAAAGAAGAAGGAGTTACAAATGTAAATGCAAAGTATGATCCTCAATGCAATTTAGGGCAACGATGCATAGGGTTTAGAATCATTGTCAGGCTGGAAAGCTTACAGTAAATGGTAAACTCATTACATACGAATACTAATGCATTTGTAACATCCCTCTCACAATGTTAGTTTAACAAATTTTCAGAGCAGGACGCTGGAGTGCATCTCAGGGAAATTATTAAGTTGAACTAAAAGGGCAAATACACAGAGTTGATGCTATCAAGCAGTGGCGAACTGGCCATCTGGTGTTCCGGGCGTTTTCCCGGTGGGCCGGCATTTTTTCTCAGCATCCCTACACTACTTGCAGACTGATGCTGTCTTAACGTGCAATGCAAGCACAATGCATATGAAAATTAGATATATTTATATTATCCACCGAAGTACTGAAAACCCTGATGTTTCACACCCCAGTACCATAGGTGGCGATATACACCTAAACATGCTGGTTGCGAACTGCCATTAAAAGGAGAGAAGGAGGAGAAGAACGTTCGTTGATCGTTATTTACTGTTACTTGCAGTTGATGTGTTTTGTAAATATAGTTTGTGTTTTTACTCAAAACAATTAAAACTTAATTTGTGGAAATTATTCAGCATTTTACTGTGGTTGTTTTGTATGTTATTTTGCTTTATATATAAAATTCCTAAATTATTTGTTTTCACATATTTTATTTTTATAAAAATTAATTTATTTGATGTTTCATTTATTGTTCACTGCTAACCATTATAATGTTTACTTTCTAAATACAAACCTGGAAGCAATGTCAGGATTTAGTAGCATTAAAGGTATTTAATAACATTAAAACCATAAGTTTGTAGCATTACTACATTACAACTATTTATTGAAATTAAAACAGCGCTGTTTAATAAATTACTTCCGCGTTGAGGTCAGAATTAGGTGACGTATTTCCGCTCGGGCTTCAAGTGGAGGTGACGTATTTCCGCTTTTGGAAATTTTAGGTTATTTCTGAAAGTATTCTGTATGTTATATCCAGGGGTTAAATTGGGGCGGAGCCCCCGCTTTGCTCCCCGCGTGTGTGCGGCTCTTGCTGATATGGAGCGTCACGCCATGCCACAGTATAAATCTCAAATTTAAGTAACAATTTACCCTTCTTGTCAGTGTATAGACTTACATTGATTATCGCGGAAAAACGTATCTATGCAACCGTTGCATATTAATGCATTGCAACGTAGTAACCCAACTCGCAGTTGTACATTAACCGCGTGCTCTCAGAAATCATTCCCTGTGTTCCATTCCGAAGTGATCATCCCTATACCCTACTCTCTTCGAAGAGCTCTTGATGTGTAAACTCTGAAGGGAAAAACGCAATTGTCCATTTAAAATTCACTTGGCAAAAGGAGCACTAGAAAGAACGTAATTTTATCTTTATTTGGTGTGACGTTTTGTATGGTGTTCCCTTCTGAATGGGCCCTACGCAGGGATATATATTCTGTTTGGAACGCACGGCGTTATGAATAAAATGCCAATGTGCTGTATGGCAATGCAATTATTAGTAATAGAGACAGATAACATCCTGCCTTTGTATGTAGAAAGTGGTCTCACGTTTGCTCATTACTTTAAAAACATTAATAGCATTTTACATGCTTTCATATTATTATTCTTGTTACAATGATGGAAATCTTTGTTATCAATAATTCTAACACATGTTTTTTTTCCCAGTGGGATACTGCGGGGCAGGAACGGTTTCGTACCATCACCTCCAGTTACTACAGAGGAGCCCATGGCATAATTGTGGTCTATGATGTCACAGACCAGGTCAGACATCATTGGAAAATAGTTTCCACAAAATTAGTCTTAAAAGCCTTTAAGCATGCAGTTTTTGTTAATGCTGTTAATTCATTCATTCAAAAGTTGTTTTTTCTGAATAATGAAAATTCTGTTATTAATTACTCAATTACCTAATGTCGTTTCTTAGACATTGTCTTTGGAACACAAATTAAGAGATTTTTTTAATATCCTGCGAAAATAATTATTCTGCTTTAAAATAATTTGAATGTAATCTACACCTCAGCTTCAGTAAATATAATCCGATACATAAATATGCAATTAGCTCCAGATGCTGCTAAGACTAAAAGTGAAACTGAAAGCTGACACAGTAGAGCAGTGATCGCTTCAGCACTGAGTCTGTGCCCTTGTTGGGCATTTTACTTTAAAAAAGTAATTAGTTATAGTAACTGCTTACTTCTTACAAACAGTAACTAAGTTAGTAACTGAGTTACATTATTATGAAAGTACATAAGTGCATTATATGTTATAATTTAAACAGAGTAACATTTTCATATTGTTAAAAAAAACAATTGGATGTTCTACTAGATGTTCTCAAATTACAAAAAATGACAAACAAAATGATTGACAGAATATTCATGTATAATAAAAATGAAGAAATAGTGGAAGAATAAAGTGTCCATGACTGTAATTCTCATCCTCTGTAACGTTTTTTAAAGACTGTTTAAGCTCAGGGGTGGGAATCACAGGGCACCTCACGATACGATTCCCGATACATTGCTTACGGTACCGATAATATCATGATGCAACATTTTCATTAGATTAGAATTACTTACCATCGACGTAGAGCCTCTTTCTTCCTGGGCATAAGTTGCATGTTACATACATATTCTTGCCTTTCCTTTCACCATAAAGAGGGAAAAGAAGTGTTTATATTTCCATTTTGCAAAAGATACATTTGAACTTGTTGCTCTTGTCATCGATCTCTGACTCCTAAGCATTGGTGTTTGCAACTGTGCTTGTGTGTGAAAACCTGTCCTACTCTGCCTCTGGTTGGCAAACAATGAACATTTACTCTACCTAAGCCAATCGTCATCAGTTACACCTTTTCAACACCAGATGCGACAGGCACGACATGACATCGTCTCCCACCCCCAACACACACACACACCAATCATCATCAGTTATGTGCCCCACCCCCCAACACACCGTTGGCTGCGAGACAGACTACTTGGATAAAAAACCGCTTCAGTGAGCTCCATTATAGTAACGCCACATTTTACTTTCAGTAACGGTAATGGCTCATGTATGAGCATGTCCTAGGTTTTTCGCCCGAGCAGAACCAAACCAATGCAGATGAATTCTGTGGAATGTGATTGTAAATAATTATTGAAAAAAAGTTGAAATTTCGATTCAGGGTCGCAAGGTCAATATTGGCGGAGCCTATTACATTAAATGGCCATAACTCGGTTTGAGATATCTTCATGGGCCTTGGATCATATGTGTTGACCAGCACTCTGAGGTCACATAAAAAAAACACAGCGTTTATACTCTAGGTGGCGCCATAACAGTAAAAATGGTAACATCGGCTATAACTACGCATTCGTTATCTACAGTTATTAACGTTATTTACAGGCCTATAACTGATTTTCATGGGAATTGTTTTCTCATGTTCTTAAATCATTACCCAGTCCTACGATAGCAAACATGCCATGTTTCAACTTACCGTTTGCCCAGTACTGCGTTTAAGTTTTTAAAAAACAATGCGAATATCTTCGCAACCATTACTCAGATCGAGACGAAACCACCGTAGGAAATTTGTAACATTTAGTGGTTACTGTATGAAATGGGAAGTGGCCGAAAAATGCAATAAAAGTTAGACGCTGATATTTTTTTTTTGCTTTTCTGACTGTATACTGTATACTTATAAACGAACGGAGATATCTTCACCATATTTGAAGTGTTGATCAATGGTCACACTCTGAGGTGCCTTAATGGCCTTTAACTGCTCGAACCCTGGTAGTTGTGATCCTAGTAAAAAAATCCTCTGAGCCCTTGTCTCATGCTGATTTGATGCACTATATGACGTCATTTACCATAATGACAATTTTTCCGCCATTTAACATTTTTTTAAAAACCGACTTTTTCAAACTCATTTTGCCCTATTTGCACAACATTTGGTATGCAGCATCTAGAAGCACTACAGACATAAATGAATTAGAATATTTTCAATAGGCCAATCCATTCTCATATAGCGTCTACGAATGTGACGATGAAGACGCTAAAATGGATTTGTGGCTGTATCTTCGCTAAACTTTTGTGTATCGACATTAACATTTGTAGCCTACACAGTTGCCACACAGCGCCACCTATGTATCCAGAGATATAGTAAAATAGCTATTTTGCTTACAACTTTTAAAACTTCTGTGTAAAATCATAAGAGTGGTCTTGTTTGATTTCTTGAGGCATGGCAAGTCGAACCATACCCAATGTTCCTCATTCGTCTATTGTGGGCGTTGCCCATTATGAATTTTGCCATAAAATGCTGTATTGTATTTATGCACACAATAATGTAGAGCTTTGTAACTTGGCATGGTTCATCAAGATCAAGTTCTGATATGATATGCCCCCTAGTGGTCAAGAGATAATATGAAATTTATTAAAATGCTTATAAGATGATGATATCAACATAATGGTATTAAATTTGCATTAGTATATTTGTTTGCTCAAGCCGAGTTGTTTGATATCAGAGTTGTCATATTCCGCCATACTTCCTGTCCACCATATTGAATTATATAGAAAACATACTTTTTCAAACTCTTCCTACAATATTTGTCAGGTATACACGGAATTTGGTATGCAGCATCTGGGGACAGTACTAACAAAAATGTATTAAAGATTTTTGATTGATCGAATGGTTCTTGTATAAAGCGTCAACAAATTCTCTACATCGAGCACACCAAAGGGTCATGTGGCTGTATCTTCGTGACAGTTTTGTGTATTGACACAAAACTTGGTATGTATCATCACTGGCACATCTTGTCTGCCTCATGCAAATTTGGTAACAGCGCCAACCTAGTGGTCAAAGGGTATAAGTAATTTTCTTGAGTTCTAACTGTGTTTTTAAACTTGGTTTTCAAACTCTGATCATCTGACATTTCAGCTGGAGGTGATGCTCTTTCATCTAAGCTGAGATGTCTTCTAGGCAGGCAGTAATGCAAGTTTCCTAGAAAAACTAGATTCCTAGAGAACGTTTTAGAAAGATTGAGTATGATTTGGTGAACCGGATCAACCGGTTCACTGAATAGAACCAGTGTTTCGACAATCTGTGCTACCTCTCAGAATGAGCTTCCCTCCACTGACTTTAGTTTTAGGATTTGGGTGGGGGGAGGGGTTTGTCTTAAGTGGGGTATGGGTTAGTCTAGAGCAGGTATCACAGATCTTCAGAACACCGGTTCAAAAGAACGATTTGTGCACGAACTTGACATCACTATTGAACATAGGATATAGGATATAGGACGGAAGACAGTAAATAATAGTGAACGATGATTATTGTGTTTATAGTTGATATCACACACCATATGCACTCCTGTAATTTTCACCAGCAAAAAAAAATGAATACAAAAAAGTGCGGTGATGAGGGTGATTGGTTACCGTCTTCATCCTTTTCACACTCTCAGTTACACTATCAACATCTATTTTTGCAATTTCTGTGGGCTGAAAAACTGTATTTCTCTCAAGGTTTTGTTGTTTTTGTACTTTCCCCTGCACTGTGTGGTTGTCATCTGCCTTTTGGAGTCTTGAATGACGCACACAAACATACAGTAAGTGCTTCTTAGGCTAAGGCCTAAGTTGTTTGTTGCAGTAATTGATTAAGCTTTTATTATGGTAGAGGGTATCACCACCATATGTTTTTTAAACTTGTTTTTAACGCTTTCACCGCCATTGAGCCAACACGAGTTATTAAGGCAATCAGTGTTTTTACTGTTGTACAGCAGGTGGCGCTGTTACCCACCTTTGGGAAAAAGTACAGAATCCCAGAACCTAGAACGTATATATCTTATCGAAAATTGCTTACCAAAATTTGTATGGGCTGAACAAGATGTAGCAATGATGATACTTACCAACTTTCGTGTCAATACACAAAGTTTTGCAGTGTCAATTTTGAAGTCAATCAGAATCTATTTAACGTTTTGGTTTATTATAAGGCCACTAGGTGACGCAGCCCCACCACATTTTTTGTGTGTTCTCAGACTGTGCCCATAAATCAATTTGGTGAAGATATCTCATTTTATTTAGAAGTGATAAGCATATACACTCAGAAAAGCACAAAAAAAACATTTTTAGCATTTTTCGGCAACTTACCATGGAAATTTGACAGTTGGCCCATGACATATTGTAAGCACAAATATTTTGTGTATCCAACGCTGGTTTCGTCTCGTTCAGAGTGTGGTATTACAAATTTATAAAATGTTATATCCTGTGCTGCAGGAGTTACGGTTAACAGTTAATCACAATTCTTTTTTTTGCACTAAATCACACTACAGGCCGAACCGTAAGGCGAAACCTGGCATGTTTGGTATCGTTGGACTCGGCAAGAATTCAGAAATCTAAGGACATGACTCCCATGAATATCCGTCAACATTAGACAAAGTTATAGGCCTGTAAATCTATTTTATACTGGTCCGAAACTTTACGTGCTCTCTCAGGGCATGGTACTGATGACCATTAATGAATTTTGTAACGCTACGCTATTGCCTTCATAAAATACAGCATTTTGCTATATTATTCAAAATGGCTGACGTCCAGAATGGCGGACATAGGAAAATTGGGCATGACACCCCGCATCTAACAAGGCTAACTTTTAGATTTTTGGACAAAACATTGGGAAGTTATAAGCAAAAATAGCCATTTTTCGTAACTTTCGGATCACTAGGTGGTGCTGCGCCGAAACACACCTTAGATCAGGCTTATGATGACTCCTACCACGTTTTGTGTCGATACGTGAAAGTTTGGCTAAGATACAGCATCAAATCGATTTTGGCGAGCTCTCTGTCAAATTCGTTGACTCGCTGTACGGGAACGGATTGACCAATCGAAAATCATTTTATAACTTTTGTCAGCACTGTCTCTAGATGCTACATGCCAAATTTCTTACAAATCGGTGAAAAGCTCTAGGACGATTTTGAAGAAAGAATGTTTTCGAATAATTCAAAATGGCGGGAAAATGTTCATGATGGAAAATTAAGTTTCTAAGGCGTACAGATCCGAAGTTATGATAAAAAACGTTTGTGAAACTTCTGACTGTTGGTGGCGTTAGAGGAATTGAGTTAAAGACTCCAAATATCAAACTAGGAATCTAGTTCTTCTAGGAAACTTGCATTACTGCCTGCCTAGAAGACATCTCATCTTAGATGAAAGAGCATCACCTCTAGCTGAACCCTGCCAAGACAGAACTACTCGTGTTTCCGGCGCACCCAAAGATGTAACACGATCTCACCATCCAACTTGGCAATACCACAATCACTCATTCCAAAACAGCCAGGAACCTCTGAATCATATTTTATGAACAGCTGTCCTTCAATGATCACATTGCAAAGACAACCCAGTCATGCCGATATGCCTTATTCAACATTAGAAAGGTTAGACCCTATCTCACTGAGCATGCGGCACAACTCCTTGTCCAGGCCATGGTAATCTTAAAGTTGGACTACTGCAATGCTCTCCTTGCTGGTCTTCCTGCAAAGGCTATCAAACCGCTTCAGCTGGTTCAGAACGCAGCAGCACGCCTCGTCTTCCAACAGCTGAAAAGGGCTCATGTGACTCCCCTTTTCATCTCTCTCCACTGTCTAACGGTTGAAGCCCGTATCAGATTCAATTCCCTAATGCTTGCCTAAAGGACTACCACTGGATCTGAATCCGGCATTCTTTCACACCCTCCTACATCCCTCTGACTCGAAATAATCCATTTTATTTTTCAGTTACTCAAAGAGTACTGAACTGATCTGGTGTGAAGGGAGAACTGATGAGCACAAGGAGCTGATACTGAGCAGTTCTCTAATCAAGAACCAGCTTTCAGATCACCAGATTTTCAGATCACCAATACACTTAGCCGGGAGCTGTTTCTTTCGGACGTGTCCGATTACAAACCGATGAGCCCATGATACTGCGCATGAATGTAATTTTTTAAGTGGACAGAGAGCTTGTAGAACAGATATTTTATTGAACATCAGAAGTGTGATAATATAAAATACATTGGAAATATGTTTTTTATTACTGTGTTATCACTGTATGAACCGATGTGCAGCGGCGTTTACGTTCATGCCACTGTTAGAGCAGTTCTCGTTCTCTAGTCAAGAACAGGTTGCAAGAGCTTTCGGATCACCAGTATACTGAACCGAGATTTTGGACACGTCCGATTTGAGAACCGATCAGCTGATGTGAACCATCAAGCTGCTGAACAGTATGGACAACTCATTCTGTGCTTATGCTAGAGTGCACATAAATTGGGGACTTAAATAAGTGGAGCATTCTGGTGAAATGTAAATTTATATAATAATGAATAAATAGTATTGGATTATACATGGATCATATAGTTTCTGTAAAACGCTGATGAAGATTAATTTATTCACTTTAAGACTTAAATCATAGTTTCCACATCGCTGTGCCTGTATTTGGTTGCTTTAGTTGCAAAACTTAAATGTAGGAAACGTGTCAGATCATGACGATGATGTTTTAACTGTGTAGAATATTTGCTATAAGCCAAATGGTCGGAATCATTGAAAGAAGCGCTATAAAACCCCACCACTCCCTTTTGTCTTGGTTTCTTGATACCATCATCAAATGACCATAAGAAAACCTGGCTCCAGGGATCAGGTTTTAATGTTTTGAACTCTCACCGAGAGTTTTAATAACCCTTTGGTTTCTCTGTGGGATATTTACGACTCCTAAGCTTCAAAGCAGAGGTGAGGAGTCTCTCTGTCTCATCTGAAACTTTACATCGGAGGCTAACCATAGAAACCTCCCTGACAATATGAACTTATGTAATTAAACTGTTCTTTTCTATAAATGTATCTAAAATGTCTAGGTTGTGTGTTGGCACTTGGCCATTTGAAATAGTCTGTAACTGTTAGATATACAAGTTTAATTCAGGCTTTGTTTGTATTCAATAAGCCATGCGGTCACGAGGGCCGATGCCCACAACTTTTCCGTAACTTGTCAGCAGGACCGCATTCTGAAATCATTTGAACATTTCCATCTCTCCAAGCGCATAACGATATCGGTCCAGCGCAGAGCTTGCAAATATCCGTGTCTATGTATAGAATAGCTGCGTTAAGGTTGTGTCTCTTTGTTAAAGATGATTTTTATCTGACGTTCAGAAATTGCTGCCATGCCCTCTCTCTCTCTTTCTCTCTCCACGCTCCCTATAGTGCGTTTGTGTTTCATGTATTTGTTTGTGTTACCATGTAGAGTAGAGTTTAATAAACAACCATATAGACATTTGTGATGGGTTTTTCTGTGCTCACGCTCACAAATTTGGTCACTTAAACTGTGTTTCGATCTATGCTACCTTTGCTCCAAGTCCTGTTTGGTAAAGTCACGTTACTTAGGGCCATGATATAACCTAAAGTGTATAATATCATTGATGCAATTGCTGGACGAATGAATACAAGTATTGTTATACTTTAAATTATTAATCAGACACTGTAAAATATGCATATTTAATAATTATTATACCAAGTATTTTCCTTTGAGGTAAACTAATTCCTTGACTGAAATTGCCATTTTAAATAACTAATTTCATGGATGTGATCTTGATAGATCTGGTGGAGAATCATATTTGGTGGGCTAAACTCATCGTTATTTTAACATACAGCTAAAACTGCTACAACTGACATAAGTAATGATCACTGATTTTTTATATTTGAATGTATTGACTGTTTTTTCATTCCAGCCGGCCGGAATGATAGACTTGATGCAGTACGTCATCGTGACTGACGTCATTAAATTACGATGTTAAAGAACCGATGAACCATTTTTTTTAATCGGTTCATTAAAACTAATTGTCCGAAAGAACCAGTTCGTGGAAAAGAACAGTACTTCCAATCACTACTGTTCAAGGACATCTGGTGAAAAAGTCCATTAAACATATTAGGGATTTTGTATGTGTGTCTGATTATTATTAATTAAATGGTTTCAACCGCAGAGAATGGCAAGCAACTGCAACAATCGCAATGCTTGCGTTTATTAGTTTTTTACTAGCTTATGTCCTTTTTGTTTTAAACTTAAGTGCTAAGAGTAATTTATATTCGTAAATTATTTGAAAAGTAAAAAATATTTTTCCTATTTAGATTATTCCTTTTGACTGACGGGCCAGGGCGAGCCAAGGCTTTCGCCGAGCCGGGCCGAGCCAGCAGCCTTGGGCTTCTAGCTGTGAGGCCAAAATCAATTTTCATCTCCACTGTCAGGCAAGTAGCACGACTGCGCTGCTCTAAAACCCAGCCCTTAACATCCCTCTCTGGACCAAACATCACAAAAACCCACCTCCTCATGGGCGAAGATTCAGTTCAGACTGGAGAGACGGTGGATTGCAATCACATCATTACCAAACGAACATGACAAAGAAGACAGAGGCGGCTGTTTGATAATTTCTTTTAGTGTTCGCTTGGTGAAAGATGAGACCGTAAATTAAGAAGACAGAAGTTATGCGGTGTTTATATTTAAAAGGAAGACAAAATAAAAAAAGCATTTGGAACATTCAGTTTATCCAACAGTGGAAAAATATGCGACATAAATAGAAGCTATACAAAAGCCATGTTCGGTGTTTGGTATTCGGCCTTAGGCCAAGTGTTTCATTTTAATTCGGCTTCGGCCACAAATTTTTATTTCGGTGCATCCCTATGTTTGACTATTGATGATCATACCCCATTTTTATATCAAAATTAAAGACTGTAGCGGTCCGAAAGCAGTGTGTTTACTGCAGGATATTATATATGTAACGATTGGATAAATCTGAGCAAGCTGTCTAAAAACATGCTTTTGGCTACATCCCGGACACAAGCACACCTTCAGCCTTCAGAGAGAGCATCCAGTCTTTGCTGTCATATTTTGGAGAAAAGACGTTAGTGAAAGAAAACTAATGCATCAGCAGCAGGTCATCTACATTCATTTAAGTGACTGGGAACACTGCAGCACACATGCTTAAAATAAACATAACCTCATCGTCTGCTGGTGTGGACGCAAATATAGTTTTAGTTTAAGTTATCATTATAGTTATCGTTATAATGTTAATGCCTCTAAGACAATAATAAAATATGTATTAGGATATGACGCATGAGCGGAGAATTTCCCAATAAGGGACTAAGAAAAGTTGTTACGTAACGGTTTTATATCTTCTAAAAAAACTTTCCAAAACCTATACAAACCTTGGGGGAGTGTATCGAGCACAGAAATACTACGTAATAAGTCCAACTCGTTTTTGACAAGTTGACCATGTCAAGCATGAGAAGACAGCACGTTTAACATTGTAAATAAGTCAGAATGCAAGAATTACCTATGCTTCCCCCCTTTAATATGCAGTAAATTGGATGTCTTTATAAAGCGAGATGTGCATCTTGCCGCTGCCGCAGTTCCTCTGACTCAGATAATGTCCGCCTTTAACCTTAACCACTCCCCAAGCCCCAGCTGGCTCGCTTTAACCCAAGGTTTTCAGCGGACCAAAAGCCTTGGCTTAAGTGATTGTGGAAACGCAACTGGCCCTGGCAGGCATGCACACTTCTGGCTCTATAGTGTATAGGCCCCCAATGTCTCTATAAATGAACTGCACATGCGATTTTATCAGTCTGGTCGGTATTATTAGGAGATGGACCTACTAGTCAAATGGTGCGTTTTGTCATGGAAATGTGGTCCTGTAGCAGATCCGCTCCGATTCAGCTGGGATGCAAGTAGGATTGGGTACCGTTCACATTTTTACCAGTGCGGTACCTTGAATTCAATGCCGGTACTAAACGGTACGTTTTTGTGGTACTTTACTGTCTATGTAATAAAAACATTTATTTTAGTGAAAAAAAGAAGTCCAAACCTCTCAGTTTCATCGTTTTTTAGAAATTTTACACACTGGACAAAAGAAATAAAGACAATAGAAACAACTAAAGCATTACCATTACTACCAGTTTATTATATTTCCTCAACACACACATAATCATCTATTTAGGCAGTGTGATAATTTGCCTAAACCATGAGGCCTCCACCATTAGATAATATACAATAAAACTAAATTTAAATACAGGGCTCTCAAGTCTCACCCATTCACCGAGAGACACACATTTTAGCCTGTTCACATGCTCGTATGCCTCACATTGTATTTCCCTTGCTGCGAAATAAGGGATAACTCGCCCAGCTTTATACAATTAACTCTTTCCCCGCCATTGACGAGTATTCTCGTCATTTAAAAATCAACCATTTCCTGCCAAAGACGAGTTATTACGGCAATCGGTGTTTGTAATGTTGTACAGCAGGTGGCGCTGTTACACACCTTTTGGGAAAAGTACAGAATCTCTGAACCTAGAATGTATATTTCTTATCGGTTTTAGATCATTGTTTTGAGTCTAATCTGGGCGGAGTCTTTGACAAAAAAAATTAATTATCTCAGCTGTTTAATCAAAGTGATGCATTTTTGAAGAACCCTACCCACATCTAAGTAGTGATAAAAAAATAACAAATGAAGAAAGAAGAATACAGTTTCTTTTGTTGAAAAGCAGAGACTCTGTTCTTTCATTGGAAATATTGGTTGTCCATATATTCTTTACAGAAAATGGACTGTAAGCCATTCAAATTTTGTGAAAATGTTAAAAAACGCTGGCGTTGGCTGGCAACTATTTTTAAATAGGCTGGCGGGGAAAGAGTTAATGTACGAGGCAAATTAAATTTGAAGATGACAAACATGTCTGTTACAGCATTACATTCACGTCCGATTACAGTGCATCAAATATTTTTTCCTTGGTTTAATTACAGCACTGAGCATCACAACAAATCATAGACAGCGCATGAACGTAATGGCCAATCAGAAGTTTAGATGAGTCATCGGTGTAGAAGAGTTGTTTTATGTGGCTCGCTAGCACAAAGCAGAAACGATCAGTCAGACTAATTTATTAAATGAAAAAGGAGTTTCATGAAGTCCACTTCATCCTATATAATGTGAGATTATAACTAAAGCGAATGACTGTTTTTCACTGTTTTCTGTTTATTCCCAGATTAAATAAGCATTTCACTTTCATGCTGCTAAGAGAAAATGTAAAGTTTTACAAATGCAAAAACTGCAATATAAGAATGGCATGCAAAAACTATTTTAATTTATATTCATAATTACAATACCAAAAACAACAATGGTTTCTTTTTATTCTTGCAGTGCCTGATTTTTTATCTTTATGACATGTGATCATCCTTTGACTCAAAGACATCAGCATCAGCCTTTAAGGAAGAGTTCACCCAAAAATGAAAATTCTGTCATCATTTACCCTAATATTGTTCTAAATTACAAGAATCTTACATTATGTAATATTGATGTAAATATTTCTAATTTGAGCAGCATTAAAAACCATGTCAGGCTGCTGCAGTTTAAAGATGGCTTTTGTTGATGTTGATAACATTTTACTGTCTATAGTTTGTGGTTATTCTTATTGGTTAAATGAACTGATCAAATATACGTTTTTCAAGACGATGCATATAAAAGACAATTCACATTTAATTGCTTTACCTTAGCTTTGGCTACCTAAAACTAAGAAAAGTACTAGAGTATTATTCTAAACAAATTATGAACGACCACAGGATATTCATTGATTCTGAAAGCACAAGCCAACGTAATACTTAGATTGCTAATATATACAGACTTTCTTTTTACATGATTTTGACAGTCTTGTAAAGATTTAACTTTACATTTAACATTACTTTGTAGTCAAAACGCTGCTAATAAGCAGGGCCAGACGGAATCTGCAGACTTTTGTTAATTCCGCGCAGAATTCTTTGAAAAATCTGCGGAATCGATTTTTAATGTGTTACAAAGAGCTGAGGGAATGGGCTACTAAGTAAGAATAGAGAGAAAAAATCCTCTCAACATCAACTGAAGTAGTAGGGAGATTAAGGTACATTGCAGCCAGTGAGGCAAGTGTTGGCATTCTGTCTTCCCTAGCAGACCACCACTCTACTGCACTATCTTCTCCTGCATCACTTTTGTCCATATAAATGTAACAGTGCCTCTCATCTGCAGACACCTTGCTCAAAGCTGGAAGAAAACTTGTTTCACCAAACCACACATCCAATTGAGTTCTCCAAAGTTGTCTGGAAACACTTCTAAAACTAACTGCAGAAGGTGTGCCAGACAAGTCATTGTGTTTTCATTGGGAAAGAGTCCACAGAGAATTGCGTAAAAAGCTCTTTCTTCAGTGTTGTCACATGAAAAGATATAATAAAATATTTACAAAAATGTGAATGGTGTACTCACTTCTGTGAGATACTGTATATTTCAGACCAAGTGGAGTAGTAATAACTAACTGAAGATGTGCATACAATAGAAATGCTCAATAAAGTAGGCTAAAACTACATCAAATATGTACTTGCAATTACAATATTTACTGTAGGTGTGCTAAATGGTGGTCACGCTGCCGAAGCGCCACCTAGTGGCTGTTACCAAAAGGATTCATACAAAAATATTTTAAAATAATAAATATTGATGAAAATAAAATTTGAGGTAATAATTCGGTAGCTTTTTCAAATTCAAGTCCTGGTGATATAAATCTGACGCCATAGTCACCAGATAACCGTAACACTGGAAATGCTAACGGTAGGGAACATTTAGTCATTTAGCATATGCTTTTATCCAAAGCGACTTACAAAGAGTTCAGGGAGCAATAAGCGATATGTCATAGAGGAGCAATAATACAATAGGTGCTCATAAAAAATTACTAGTTTAAACAAAGGCTAGACCACTACCTGTTGAGAGAAATAGAAAGTTTTTTTTTTTATTTGTCTGTCAAGTATTCACAGTGAGAGATGTGGTTGACCGGACCGAGTTAGGGAGAATTTTCCACCAGGAAGGAGTTGTGAAGGAGAATGAGCGGGAAAGCGATTTACTGCCCTTATGAGAAGGCAATACAAGACGCGGCTTGTTTGCTGAACGCAGAGTTCTTGATGGGGTGTAGGAGAGTGGGAGAGTATACCGGTGCAGATCCAGTGATAGTCCTGTAGGCAAGCATTAGTGACTTGAATCTGATACGGGCTTCAACCGGTAGCCAGTGAAGAGAGATTAAAAGGGGCCCTTTCATATGAGCCCTTTTGGGCTGTTTGAAGACGATGCTGCGTTCTGAACCAGCTGGTTTAATAGCCTTTGCAGGAAGACCAGCAAGGAGAGCATTGCAGTAGTCCAACCTTGAGATTACCAGGGCCTGGACAAGGAGTTGTGCCGCACGCTCCGTGAGATGGGGTCTAACCTTTCTAATGTTGAATAAGGCATATCGGCATGACCGTGTTGTCTTTGCAATGTGATCATTGAAGGACAGCTGTTCATCAAATATGACTCCGAGGTTCCTGGCTGTTTTGGAAGGAGTGATTGTTGTATTACCAAGTTGGATGGTGAGATCGTGTTGCTCCGTGGGGTGTGCCGGAAACACGAGTAGTTCTGTCTTGGCAGGGTTCAGCTGGAGGTGATGCCCTTTCATCCAAGCTGAGATTTCCTCGAGGCAGGCTGTAATGCGAGCTACAGTGGTATCGTCTGGGTGAAACGAGATGTAGATCTGGGTGTCATCAGCATAACAGTTATACGAGAAGCCGTGTGCCCATATGATGAGTCCCAAAGATGTCGTGTAAATGGAAAAAGCAGCAGTCTAAGTACCGATTCCTGAGGGACCCCAGTGATCATGTGGTGAGCAGTGGACAGCAAGCCCCTCCATGACACCCTGAAGGATCTGCCGGAGAGGTGGGATTTGAACCAGCGGAGAGGAGAGCCTGAGATTCCTAGAGATAACAGGGTTTCTAGCAGTATCTGGTGATTGACAGTGTCAAACGCTGCAGATAGGTCTAGCAGAATCAGGACCGAGGATTTAGATTCTGCCTTGGCTAGCTGCAGTGCTTCTGTGACCGATAGAAGTGCAGTCTCAGTGGAGTGGTTTGTTTTGAAGCCAGATTGCTTGTCATCCAGTAGTTTATTCTTGGATAGGTAGGAAGACATCTGGTTAAAAGCTGCCCTTTCAAGTGTTTTTGCAATAAATGGGAGGAGAGAGACAGGTCTGTAACTGTCGGTAGTAGAGGGGTCCAATGTGGGTTTTTTAAGTAGGGGCGTGACCTGGGCCAGTTTGAATGTGGATGGAAAAGTGTCAGTGAGCAGGGAGGTGTTGATGATGTGTGTGAGTATGGTGGATATGGGAGGGGATTGGCTCAAGGGGACAGGTGCTGGGGTTGAGAGAATTCTGGTGACTTCAGTGTCAGTCAGTGGGGCGAAAGAGGAGAGTTCAATGTTTGAAGTGAGGGTGGTATGTACCGAGGGCTGAGGTGCTGAGAATTATTTGCTGATGGATGATGTTTTCTTAGTAAAAAATATAGCTAAGTCCTCCGCAGTCAAATATGAAGTGGGTGGGGGAGGAGGGGGGGAAAGAAGAGAGCTAATTGTCTTGAAAAGCTGCCAAGTGTCAGGTGCATTGCTCACCTTGGTGGTAACACTAGCAGAGAAAGAGGAGACTACTTTTCGCAAAGCAGTTTTTCATAACATCAATCTTGCAACAAACAAGAAGAATAAGAACGAGAACGTCCCTTTTGCCGTCGCGCTGGAATTTAACAACAGTGAAAAAAACACTGACAGAACAATTATTCAAGTACTTATTCTAGCACCTTCACTAACACAAAAACAAAACAAAACACTTACCTTCATAATCAAACAGGTACTGTTCAACGAAGATAATCCTTTATCTATCTTTTATCTCGTCGTTGTCTGCAAGATGTTGTACATCATCTTTGTATAGCATGTATACACACACATACAGTACTGCCCCGCTGCCGCACTTCCCAGTATACAGCTGTAAAAAGTGCACGTTCTTAAAGTATCGATACCGATTAGGAATAAATGTGTACATATTAAACTGTGTGGGCTTTAAAGTCTGTTTACTGGTTTTGGTAAGCCAATAAAAAAGAAAAACGTGTTTGCAAATGCATTATTAAACAGTAACTTATAATAGAAAACCCCATTTTCTTTATTTGTCAGTTTCTTTATTCCTTTGACAAGATCTCCCGAAACAAGTTTCTACTGCCTTGGAATGCAGCTGAGGATTTATCTTACAAAGGCTGCGTTTGTTGGGCATATACGTAATTATTTCATGTTTTATTTCAGAAAGGCAACCGTTATATTTCGTTAGATTATGTCTTTAAAAAAATATATAAAATGAACATTTGTTTTTCTTTTCTAACTGAAATGAGAGAACCTCAATGACGTATGCCAGTGGATCTCAACTCTGGCCCGCGAGATCCATTTTCCTGCCGAGTTTAGCCCCAACTCTGATATAAAACACCTGAACAAGCTAATCAGCGTATTAAGGAAGAGATGTGTTCAATTTACTGCGGTGCTGCGCTAATCTGTCAGCGTATGAGATTTAAGTACCGCGATAGCGGTTCGGTACGCATTTGAATCACACTTGCGGTACTTTAATGCGATATGCTAAACAATCTGTGCAGCCCCACATTAAGTTGAATGCGTCCGTTCCTGAAGTCACTGATTTGCCTCTTCAGGTGTTTTACCATAGTTGGGGCTAAACTTGGCAGGAAAGTGGATCTCGTGGGCCAGGGTTGAGAACCACTGACGTATGCAGTAGACAAATGTGCCCTCTGGAGGATGCAGCTCTTGTCAAAATTTAAAGGGACAGTTCACCTAAAATTATGAAATTGTTATCAACTTTTGACAATCACAATACTTCTAATGCGATGTTTTCTACAACTTTCCGCCATCCTATACACTCTGCAGTTCCTCCATAACATAAGCCCCCTCATGCCGAAAAATCTTACTCCAAGCTGAACTCAAAATTTGGCAGCCCTGTAAGACATAGTCTGCTGTTAAAATCAAACCTATCACAGTTCCTTTTTTTATCATTGTATCGTACAAAACTACTGTTAAGTATTAATAATAAATTTGAATTCCTATATAAATTTAGCTGCCCATGATTAACATACTTTAATGTGGTTGGCTCTACACATGTGTTCAAGTATATTTTAATGCTAGGCTACATGCTGCTATCTAGGCACGAAATACACAACAATTGTTCATGTAATTTCACCAATTTGTCTCTTATTTTCTCAATCTTTTTTCTCCTTTCTGCTCTTCTTGAAGGATTCATATAACAATGTGAAACAGTGGTTGCAGGAAATAGACCGCTATGCAAGTGATAACGTCAACAAACTCCTGGTGGGAAACAAATGTGACCTCACCACCAAAAAAGTAGTGGACTACACAACAGCCAAGGTATAATAAAAATAATGAAGTTGATGTTTTGGAGTAACATTTAAATATGTGATGGACTGTTGAAGGAACTGGTTTTTCCAAGTAGACAGTTGTGATGGTTTTCTTGACAGTTATGAATTACTGAAACAAATTTCGGATTTTTTTATTTATTTTGTATATCATTTTGGCTAGTTGCATATGCTTGCCTGGTTGAATTTCTGACCAGCATGTGTGCCCATGTTTATTTCCAGATCACGTCTTTACATGCAGACTCACACATGATAATTTATCAAAATATCCAAAAAGGATCAATGAAATGTCATTACAACAACATAAGAATAAAGCGATGTGAATGTGTGAAGCAATGGCACTCAATAGACTTATATGTATCTGTTTCTTTTTGCCAATGATTGGAGACTTTACAAGCTAAGGGTGTATTCACATTTGACATGTTTGTTTTTTTATTAAAGGAGTAGTTTACCCCCAAAATTAAAATTCTGTCATCATTTACTCACCCTCTTGTCCTTTCAAACCTGTATGACTTTCTTTGTTTTGCAGAACACAAAAGAAGATTTAAGATATTTTGAAGAATGTTAGTAACAGAAAACGTCTCCGTTACGTATGTAACCTCTGTTCCCTGATGGAGGGAACGAGACGTTGTGTCAAACCAACAGATGGGGTTTGACTTGAGAACCTATCATCTTCTGACTAGTTTTGAAAAGGTCCATGAAATTGGTGAATGAAATTTGCATGCCGGACTCCGCCCCGGATATCCTGGTATAAAAGGGAGATGGCGTGCTGCATTCATTCACCTTTTGTGCTGTGGAGCCTGAGAGCATCTCTCGACTGCTGCAGCAGGTGGCAAGCTTTGTGGCATGAAGGGAACAGAGGTTATGTACGTAACCGAGATGTTCCCTTTCTGTCGGTCTCTCAACGTTGTGTCAAACCGACAGATGGGGTTCCTATTGAAACCGCAGGAACAGTTGACGACGGGGAGAATCGAGACATGAAAGTACGCTTCCTTCAGGTCGATTGCCATGAACCAGTCCTGACATCTGATAGACATCAGGATGCGCTTCTGCTTGAGCATTCTGAACAGCAGCTTGTGTATGTGCCTGTTCAGGGTATGCAGATCTAGAATGGGGCGCAACCCCCCGCCTTTTTTTGAGGACGATGTAACCCGCTGAACATCTCTGCTGGAGGGATGAGCTCGATCGCTTCCTTCGCCAAAAGGGTGGCCCAAAGCACGGCAGCATACTCGCCTCGCACGAGGTGAAGAGGATGCCCTGAAACTTGGGCAGGGGTCTGGCGAATTGGATCGCGTAGCCGAGACGGATCGTCCTCCCTAGCCACCGTGACGGTCTGAAGCTCTAACCAGGCTCCCAGGGACCTAAACAGGGACCATCCCAGACCGACCGGCCAGAAATGGAATGGCTGGGGTCGGACCCGATGGTGGTCTCGATCTCCCAGGGTTTGTCTCGTCTCGGTTCTGCTTCCGCAGTGTCTGGCAACGAGACGGTTGTCTCTTCCTCGACGGCTTCTTCCGGGGGGCTGTCTGGGTTGGGGACACCGGAGCCGGCGTCGAAGAGGGCCTGGGCTGCTGGGGAGCAGACGCAGCACGGGCCGAAAGGCGACCAGTTCGCGGCGAGGCAGGATGTGTTTTATCTTCTTCACTGTCGAGAACTGCTGTGAGAACAATACTTGTTATTTAGTGCTTAACTTACATCAATGATAGCCATTTAAAGTTATAGCTGCATTCAGTGGCCCTGATTGGAGGTTGCTGGGTCAGTGTTTGTGTGGAGTGGGGGGGGTTTGTTGGTTTTGGTTTGGAGGGATTTCATTTTTTGGGTCTGATTTGGTCTAGTTTTCTGGTCGATATTGGACACCAAAGGAATAAAGTTACATTATGCCATTACTATTTTTCTCTGGTTCCTATGTTTTCTGGTGTGGATCGCGGAGTGGGACCGAGTTGGACCTGCACAGATTTGGCAAGTGGGACTTCCTGGGTTGCGGGTGGTGGGCCCTCCCTCTTCTTCATGGATGTTGCTCAGGGGCTTTTGGTCGGGGTCACTGAGTGCAGCTATG
Source organism: Triplophysa siluroides (assembly GCA_006030095.1). Taxonomy (NCBI): domain Eukaryota; kingdom Metazoa; phylum Chordata; class Actinopteri; order Cypriniformes; family Nemacheilidae; genus Triplophysa; species Triplophysa siluroides. The sequence continues at coordinate 34,904 of VCII01000507.1, read as the reverse complement.
ACACGTCAGAGGAGATCTGGCCCTCCCGGCTGAGCCTGGTTTCTCCCGAGGATTATTTTTCTCCTTTAATCAATCATTGGAGTTTGGGTTCCTCGCCACAGCAGAGCAGTGTTGGCTTGCTCAGCGGGAGACTGCATCTATTTATTTATTTATCAGATATTATTTATTAAAATGATCTTGCTTGTTCTATAAACACCATGCACTGTGCTGTGTTTTACCTTTCTGTGTTTTTCTTATTTGCTCCTGTAAAGCTGCTTTGGAACAATGCACATTGTGAAAAGCGCTATATAAATAAATTGAATTGAATTGTATCACCAAACAGCCCACCTTGTGAGATGGGTGCGTCGAGAAAATTAACTTTCTAAACATCACGCATCTGCGCAAGGGTGAGCAAGAGGTGCCTCTCCTGGACCACTAGTGTGGACATCGTCCGACCCAGGGCCCGCGCCTTCACCTTGGTCATTGGCGGTGCGGAGCTCCTGCATAATTTCCGGGTCGGTCTTACCCTTGTAGAGCTCTTTCAACGCCTTGGCCTGGTGGACCTGCAGGATGGCCATGGCGGGTAGAGCGGAGGCAGCTTGGCTAGCGGCAGTGTAAGCCTTCGACACCAGGGATGCCGAAAAAGTACATGCCTTGGACGGGAGTCTAGGTCCACCTCTCCAGGTGGCACGATCCATCTGGGGTACGTCGACATAGCCCCTATCTGCCCCACCATCGAGCGAAGAAAGGGCGAACGAGCTAGTTTGACAGGAACGCGCTGAGAAGGGGGCGTTCCAGGTCTTACTGAGCTCCTCATGCACTTCCGGGAAAAATGGCACGGGGCCGGGATACCAAGTATCCAACCACGAGCGTTGGGGAAGGGGCGGTGCACTGCAGCCCAATGCTCGCGGCGGCCCGGGAGAGCATGGCTGACATTTCAATGTCCACTTCTTCCTGGGCTCGACCTCCTGAGGGAGGGAGCTCAGAGGAATCGTAGGTCACCCTCCAATGCTGCAAGGGACATCTCAGCTTCATCACGCACCATTTCTGAATACGTGGCTAAGGAACAAGACGGGGTAAGACCGCCTCTTGGGGAACGGTCAGACGAGTGAGACGGGGCACGAACGGTCTGCGAGCCTGTGGCTGACAGATTAACGCTCACGGTGATCCCCAAATCACTCTCACTGCTCGCCATAGAGGACCGTAAAGATCACAGCCACCCGTGACAGCAACGTCTGGATCGCCATCCTCCCGCAGTGTGGGCAGGACTTATCCACAAAGGCTGCCTCAGCGTGCTGGACAACCAAACACTTGAGGCAGAGATCGTGTCCGTCCCCCTGCTCGATAAGAGTGATGCACCCACGAGAACAGCAGGACATGCCACGCTGGATAAATTAAATGATCTAGAAAATAAACACCACTGGAACTGCCTGCACCATCTTGTAAGAATCCAGCAATTTGAGTGAGACTTGTCATCAGATGCGAAAGCTCCGAAGAACAAAAGTTGAATGAATGCAGCATGCCGTCTCCCTATTATACCAGGATATCCGGGGCGGAGTCCGGCATGCAAATTCAAAACTTCTCAAGTCAAACCCCATCTGTCGGTTCGACACAACGTCGAGAGACCAACAGAAAGGGAACTATTGGTACCCACTGACTTGCACTTTTTTTGTGTCTCTACAATATAAGTGAATGGGGACCAATGCTTTTGGTTACCGACATTCTTGAATTTTGTTTTTTTGTGTGTTTTGCAAAACAAAGAAAGTAAAGTAAAGTATCATTTTGAGGTAAACTACTCCTTTAATCAAACTATAGAGCTATTGCTCCAAATAAACAAACTATTTTCTTTAGACAATGTAGAAATCTTGGAAATGGTCCAGCATGTTTTATTATGGGTTGTTCTCTCTTGCTTCACAGGAATTTGCTGATTCTTTAGCTATCCCATTTCTGGAGACAAGTGCTAAGAATGCCACAAATGTCGAACAAGCTTTCATGACCATGGCTGCTGAGATCAAGAAACGCATGGGTCCTGGAGCAACAACCGGTGGTGACAAGCTCAACCTGAAGATAGAAAGCACTCCTGTGCGGCAGTCTGGTGGCGGCTGCTGTTGAGGAGCCTAAACTTGCACACTCACAACCACCCCCTTCCCCCATGAATATTATCACATGCACCAAAAAGCATTCTCACAAGACTGCATTGAGCCCTTTTTTAAGATCTTCCTTTATGACTTCACTGATCTGTTTTGTTTTTATTATTTTAGTAGTCTCTCCTTTTCTCCCTTAACCATATCCTTTTCCTGCTCATCAACCCCCACATCCGTAGCCCCACCCCTATCTTCTTGTAGCGTTTTTCCACTGCATGGTACCATCAGGTTTAGTATGACTCTGCTCGGTATAGCTCATTTCACTTCGGCTCAGTTTGCTTTTCCACAGCAGTTTAGTACGGCTTCAAAGTGGGTGGGGATTACAAAATTCTACTGCCGTAGCATCATTTTGAACGCGACAAACACACGTACAACACAGGAGTAATGGAGCATGTCGATGGCGGATGGCAGCAAAACAAAATCCTGTTTAAATACCAGAGAGTTTGGGAAATCTTACAGCAAAGAGCAGACAACATCATTTGGTTTGCCTGACGACGCACAAGGGTTAGCTAATGTAGCATTTAGCATTTCGTTAAGGGTCTCAATCTCTATTTAACTGTCATGAAGCATATAACGAAATGCTAATATTACTTATTTAAATGCGTATTCATGTGTTGCAAGTCTGTTTAAAACACACAAATGATCATACACACACTTAAAATAAAGGTTTTCGTGGGTGAGGACATGGGCTTTGAGGCTGACTTGTTTGACAGGTATTCAAAAGAGCATACAGAGTTGTCAATATTCTAGACCTGTTCACATCCTAGTAGTATATTATCGTCAACAGTGAATTTTTAAGACAGATTAGTCTTTGTTTGTTTTGCTAATAAAGGCTCAAACAAAGGCTTACTGCTGTCAAATGACTTGTCAGATCAGGGTGATTTTTCTAGACTTTGTACAGAGTCTGGACTTTTGGGGTTGAGGGTTTGTGGTTGGTCAATGAAAGCTACTGTTCCCTCTGTTACCTCAATGACTTCCGTTCCTATAGTGTGTCCAGTGTGTTCAACCACCTGCAACTCTTATGGTCAAATGGGCTTCGGTTTGAAACCTCCATTATGGTAATTATACCATCCTGTTATGTTTGAATTCAGATCTGTCATCAAAGTCTTTGCTGCCGCCAAAAATTAAACATCATGTGTTAGAAGCATGTGTGCTTACAATATATTTGTATCTATTTACATGTAAGGCAGAAATATTAGAATACTGTATTTGTAAGGGGCATTTATTTCACCACCAGTTATTGTGTCATTGTGGAGCTGGTTTGGTGTGCTATGTGTTTGTGTGGAAACATTGCGTGTTACATCTAGAAGAAATTCTGGGACTGACTGGTCTTGAAGAGGAAGATCGGATATGACCTCCCATATTCCTTAATTAACTGTCCATATAGATTTAAACCTTGAGCCCTAACTATGAATCACCCTCTCTATATATACCACCTGCCATGGGCCCTTTTTCAATAACCTAAAAATAAGGGAAATCTCATTAAGATGCTGGACTAAGAGCATCATATGAATCCAGTTGGGCAACTGAAAGCCCCTTCAAGTTTGGCATTTCATGCATTCAGAAAGTTCCTACTGTAGACTTATGTGTGAGTCAAAGTTCTGCCAAGAGATGTTTCTGACTTGGCTGTTTTATTATGTATGACACAGATCTAGAAAAAGTAAATAGAATTTGTAAACTTTACTAGTAAAAGTGTGTCACTCTCTCTTAATGACGATAGTTTCACCAACGTTTGACTTATTGTGATGTTTGGTCACTTACTCTCATTGAGCCAGTGTAATCAAGTTTTTATACCACTAACACCTGCAAGTGCTAACATTTTCATCAAATTTTTGACTAATATTTTGCAGTGGATTTGTTTGTAAGGACACTATTTTTAACTTAATTGGTAGCATAGGGTTGGAGGGAGCAGTAGCAGGGTTAAAGCTGTGCAATAGCTAGGAATGAGAACCTGGGCAAGAGGCAGCTGTGTTTGGGAACATTCCTTTATTTTTAAATTGATCCAACATGGATCTCTATGTGAAATTAAACGGTATATAAAAGTCACATTGAAATCACACACTAAAAACAAGTGCTATTTTGGGGGACGGGGCAGATCTTTCCGGTTTGCTCTTCTACTGATTTTTTATCTATGAACTCATCTTTTTTTTTGTTAATACTCTTGTCGGTTATCAGAAGGATTAGGGTACAGGGTGGTGTCACTACAAATGGGATGGGATGCTAATGAATGTTTTTAAATATTCTTATGGTTTGTCCTTCATTTTTACATTTACCCATGTCATTTGCACATCTCATTTATGAATTTAGACAAGGCGATGGTAAAATGTCGAACACCTCTTTAGGAGTTTCCCTGTCTTAATACATGCTCTATTTATCTCCCCTTTTGCTTGCTCACCCCAGAGTATCATAGCTGGGTTTGATCTTGTTTTTCTTTGTACATATTATAAATATATATATAATAAAAGTGATCAACATGAGGCGTACAGAGACTTTTTTCTGTTTTTTATATTTTGGGATCAGTGAGATATTGAATTGGAGGTATTTCCTGTGTACTACAATTTAATCTAGATGAAAAAATTTTAAGTCTTCCATATGTTTTGTAAAAAGTTGTTTCATTTTGTGATGTATGTGGCCAAACCAATAAAAGTAACTCATCTGACCATTCACCATAAGACTACACAACACTGCAGATAAACCTGTTGTGCGATCCTAATACTTAATTCACATTCACAAAAACTAAAATGTTTTTTAAATGCAAGCAAATGTCACACTATCTTAAATAGCATTTTGTTAAAATAGCATGCTTCTCAATTCTTATTTGTGCATCCTCATTTATTTTCCTCGCTTCCTTTCATCGAATCTTAGTTCCACCCCTTGAGAGGATGCGAGGGGAGGACACTGACAGAGGATGAAGATGTGGCGTTGTGCAGGGGAAGTAAAACGTGTATGTGTGTCAGGCTTAGGGGATAAAGCAATTCTGCAAAGGATTTGCACAAAAAATTGTTATAAGAATGTTCCTAAGAGGTTTTACATGTTTTTGAAAACGTTATAAAAACATACAAAATGTCAAGGTTTTTTATGTTTTAAGAACGTTCCCAGCTAACAAAAGTCACCATCATGGTGATCAGTGTTTCCTTGAGTTGGACTCTTGTACCTTGACTCTAATTGTTAGATTGTTTGGCATGTTGTAACTGTGTACATGTGTTGTACTATTGTTATGGCAATGCAATGATAATCTAATCCAATTAAAATCACTATCATCTTGTGGTTAGAATCATTGATGCCATTCGGTTTGAGTGCTGTGCTGTTGAACCTAAATATAAAATCGTTGGATCCGGGAGTTGTATTTGCATTTTCATGTCTTAAAAGATTTGTGAAATCTGGACGAAAAAAAAACTACAGCAGAATTTAGACAAACACAGATATCAAGAATCTGTGTATGAATCTTAACAATTCATGACCGTTAACAAAAGAAAACTCCATGCTGCAATGCATGCTGGGTAACATCATAGTACAAAACTCATTCATGATTCCCAGCATGCATTGCAGTAGATCTGTTTATCTGAATTGGTTTGTTGACTGTCACCATTGTTGAGATTCATACCCTGATTCTTGATGTCTGTGTTTGTCTAAATTCTGTTGCAGTTTTTTTGCGTCCTGTTTTCACAAATATTCTAGACATTGAAATACAATTAAACTCCCTGATATTATAATATTCCTTCAGGATCAAGAACACTATTAACATATAATATACCTACTCCATTTGATTAGATTCTCATAGTGCGTGTGATGTACTGTTGTTACAACATGCCAAAGAATCTAACACATGTGAGTCAAGGGACAAGAGACCAACTCAGGGAAACACTGATCACCATGATGCTGACTTTTGTTAGCTGGGAACGTTCTTAAAACATTAAAAAACTGGACATTTTGTATGTTTTTAAAACCTTTTTTTAAAAACATGAAAAACTTCTAAGGAACGTTCTTATAACAAACTTTTGTTAGCTGGGATACTACTGTCACACAAATGGATGTTCTAGCTAACCTAAATGTGGTGTATAAGTGTTTATATTACTTTTATATTTAAATTTGTAGTAGGTGGCTAATGACAATTTTAGGGAGAGAGTAACTTCGGGCAGAGTTTTGGTTGTCCCTGATCCTTTTTTGTGAAAACAAAAGTTTTAAATATTAGTTCAGTAACAGTTGCAGATAAGAATAACAATTCATCAGTGTTTAATCTTTTTTGTGTGTTAAATACAACAAACACAGTACAGCTGTTGCTTTACGACATCATTGCTGAAAACATCTTTGCTTTAAAATGTCACTGCAAATGCTGCTATCTGAAGGCTATAGGTGTGCTCATCACATCACAGGGACGCAAAGCATATCTTGCCAGCTTGCTCATACATGTAGCATGGAAGTAATATATACAAAAGTATCATATTCCACCTTAAAACACCACATCCCGAATGTCTGTAATTCGTACATTAAGGATTTCAACAATATCGTTATCTGTATTGGTATAACGTTAGTTGTAATGTGAACTCTGTGCGGCACAGATTCAATGGCTTGACAAAGACGGACCACCGTTGGGACACTGTCGGTAAGCTGACCAATGTAATAGGCTAATAGTTATTTAACAAAAGCAAGTTTTAGTATAACAAGCTTTTTTTCAGTTAAATAAAAAGGCTATTAATTTGCCATTTAATGATAATTTAATGAGATTTAATTGTTTATATAGTATTTTAATCCCATATGTAGCCTAAATACTGCGTGACTTCGACATGTATTAATGGTTGTGCATTGCGAGCTGAACATTTGTGTGGCATTCAAACACTGGTGCAGAGGTTACCATGGAAACGGGGCAGCACCAGGAACTGACAAACAGCAAGCTTTGTTTCTTGTGGTTTTCTTCAGTGTTTTCAGGTAAGTTAAGTCACTCAAATCACACAAATAATACGTTTTAGGGGCCAAAACCCGGAGGGGCTGTAAGAAATGTGCTACTCTGTCTGTGTTGTGCGATCGTCTGGATAGATGAGAAGAAGTACCGCGGAGCTCCGGAGCAGTCAAAACAAGAAGCCAAGTGAGTTAACAGATGGTTTATTGCTGAATGCTCAAAGAATAGAGGGGCAGTCCCTCTATTTATACAATAGGTTAGAAACGGTGTACGTGGCATATATTGCAGACAAAACAAGTGTAACATAACAATTCCATTTAGGGATGAACAGGAAGAACTGTTTCCGCAACCAAAACAGCTGCGGGGGGCAAAAACTCTCATGCAAGGACAAGCAATAGTTATCATGCAAGGACAAGCAATAGTTAGTCATAACATTTATATAATACACATCCACCAGTATATTTCCACCAGTATATTTCCACAATCCCCTCTTTTATGCTTTAAATGAAAGCATAATAATTTTAATCCACATCATCATAACTAGTTTTCACATCTTTATATTCACGTACACCTCATCATTATCTTTATTAGACAAAGATTGATAGGTAGGGGGATGAGTAAGGACATGCACCATAGAATAAACTCGAGTCATTACACATCTCATAAGGCAAGGACCAAACAAACATAAAATGAAAAAAATAATAAGTACCGGTACTAACATGGAAACATAGGGAGCGAATAACCCAAACAGGCTGGACAAGAGTCCCCAATTCCAATTCTTTGTTATATCACATAACTCTTAAACTGACTGAAACGTCATTCATGGTTTTCACAGCCACAGCTATTGACCCATCACCCTCGTCCTCTGCCGGCACATACTGTATGTGCAACATTGATCTCGGCCAATAACATATCCAGGGCCAGTCGTTTCTGCATGGCCACCTGTCGTAGTGCATTCAGTTCTTTCTTTAACCCGTGCATCGCGGCTGTGGTACTGTTTGTGAAGGAGGCAAGTCTGTAATGTAAAATGTTCTGTTGGCTCATCAGATCGGCAGTGCCATACGCTGGAACCATAGATTCCCAAAACCTGGACCAGTGCGATCGTAGCTGGTGCTCCTCCGGCACTGCACTGTCGGTCCACGCATTACGTCGGAGCCGAGCCGACCGATGTTTCAAATGCATAAGAGTGACACGATGTTTGAGTTGTACGGGTGCACAGAGTCCAGTCCAGTTCTTTCGGAAAGTGTTATTGACACTCTCTCCTCCACAATACCAGTACCAGTCGTCCATCAGCCGGGCCCCATCCGCGGGCCAGGGTAGATCACATGACAAGACCCGGAGATAAATCGGGGGCAATGGGCCAAGGGCTGTCCTGTGGAGATTATATGTTTACAATGATTAGCAGTTATGCCTGGTACCTTCACTCCCCTTGTTCCATTAAAACAATAAGGAAATACATACCCTTTAGGGATAACAATCATAATTTTTACATCAGTGACCTTATGTCTGGCCGAGCTATTTGCTCGCTGATCATTATTTGGACAATATGATGGTCCCTGAACAGGGTCAGCACACACAGGTCCCCACAAATTCATTATTCTCATACAAATTACAATACACAGTGTGATTACAAGGGGCATAGGGAAGGGCACCTAACGAAACCGTGACCGCTGAAGTGAACATCTCCTGGCAGACAACACAAGAATCATTGGTTGACTGTCGGGCGGTCCAGTTTGCATACTGCCAGAATGTGTTAGCATGCACTTCGGCACCTCTCACCCCCGTAGCGCATGCAGCTACGAGGCAGGAGAGGAGGATTAGTTGGAGCATTTTCTGCAAACAAAAAGTATTAGATCATATTCATACAGATTATTTAAGATTCTTGAGTCGCGTAGCGTGTATCCACTGTGGAAAAAGATCAGTTAATACAGAGGTACGAGTTATAGCCAGCACTTCTGCAGGCCCATCGTACAGTGCCTCTACCAGCATATTACCAGGGGCTTTTAGCTTTTTTACCAAGACCTTTTGCCCAACTTCAAATGGGTGTGTATTATCTGAAGGTATCTCTGGGTGTGTTTTGTTCACCTTCTCCCAGTATGTAGTTAAAGTGCGTATTAGGCCTGCAAAATACTCCGACATGTGCTCCACCATTTCATTACCCCCCACCATAGTCATTCCATGTCGCCATGGTATTGGAAACGGACGCCCCATAACAACCTCATATGGGGACAGACCGTCCAAATTTGGTTGTGGCATCATTCTTAAATCGGCCAGTACGATGGTAAGAACACCAAGCCAATTTCTAGCTCCTGAAGCCTGCATTGCTTTTTGTAATTTCCCTTTGATTGTACGATTGGCAACAAAGGCTGAGGACTGAGGAGGATAGGGGATGTGCATACGCCACGTATTTAATTCCTTTGCCAGATCTTGTGTGACCTTAGCCGTGAACGGCGTTCCTTATCCGAATCTATGCTTAAGGAATACCATAGCGGGGTATTATGTCTGTGTTAAATGTTTTATGACGGTTTTTGCATTTTCTTTAGCACACGGGAACGCCTCTACCCATTTAGAGAATTTGTCCACCATTACCAGCAAGTACTTATAAAACTGATTATTTTTCGCACAGACCAGACATCTCCCGAGAATGTCATCCACGATTTTAGGCAAGTTATTCGCGCAGAATATTGGGCGCATGATATCGAGTACCCCTCTTCGACCGCGATGTGTAACACCGTGAAACTCGCGGACGAGGAACGGTAAGGCCGATTCAGGAATGCAAATGTTGGTCGCGATCAGACCAGAGACCGGAGTTATCTTGTACAGCAGCGAATGAGGACCAAAAAGACAAATCACTGGGGTGGCGAAAGACTGGACAACAGTCAGGTCGAGATCAGGCATAAGACCCGAGGCTAGCGGGCCATGTGATACCATAGCTACATTCAGCCACGGAGGGGGCAACCCCTCTTTGGCAGCACGTTTGGCATATAAATCCGCCAGGGAATTACCACGGGCCTCACTGGTAGATAAAGTACTATGGGCCTGTGTCTTCACTATGGCTAGGGAAGAGGGCAGATGTGAGGCCGCAATGAGGTCTTCGACCAGGGACTGGTGCGAAATAGGCTTGCCGTCTGCACCAATGAAGCCCCTGGCGCGCCAAATAGACCCGAAATCATGTGCTACACCAAAAGTGTAGCGAGAGTAGTAAATGGTAACGGTCCCTTCTCTGCATCTTTAGGTCGGCAGCTTGTGCTGACTTGAAAGGTAACGAAAAGGCCTCTATAACTACGTCAGGTAGTTGACATACAGCGTAACCCGAAAGGTAAACACCGTCCTGTGGTTTGGAACAGCTGCCATCAACATAAACTGCTGCACCGCATGATAAAGGTGTTTCAGATAAATCAGGCCGAAGAGCACAGTTGTGAGTGATTTCAAATGTACCGGCCTGAGTTCGACCCTATCATGTTTGCTGTCTAATACCGGGACGTCGGCCACCAGGTCAGCCTCGTCGTATGCCAAACCCATTTTATGTTGTAGGATAAATTTGAAATTGCTGGTGTCGTGTTGATTTTATTAACATATCAACAAATGTCAATGGCTGGTCCAAGGCTGGCAGCATGGAGATAACGTCCTTTAAAGCTGCCACTGACGGAGGCTGTATTTCAACATGCCTCTGCCTCTTGGTTATCCACATAAACGCTTCATTTGATGGACCCTCAGGTCCATAAGGCATAACCCCGGGGGGTTCCGGGACCGGTGTTATAGGGGGTTCAGGCGCAGTTTTTATTCGAGTTCCTAGCATGGAATACGGGGGTGCGGGCGGCATATAAGAAGCAAGCGCGGGGTACAACGGTGGAGGGGGTGCCTGAGTATGCACCTCTGGAGGTGAAGGAGGTGGTAATTTGGATAACTGTCGCGCAATTGTTTTTTGTAATTTCGCCATTGCCTCTGCCTCCATTTTAACTGCCTCTTTGCCTTTAGGTGGTTTAGGTATCATTTTAAGGAGTTTTCCCGGTGTGCTAATACCCTGTCCGTTATCCCAAACTTTCTTCATTTCTACCCATGCTCTATAACCATCTTTCATGTACTGATAATCCCAACCGGGATCCCCAGCCCCTTTATAAATCATTCGAATAGCGCTGGCCAAATGGTAGGGGTCAAAACTCCCCGTCCGTGGAAACGTAGGACATCGCTCGATTCCCTCAGTCCAACCAGCTAAATTATCTACCCATGGATTGGTGTAGAAAGCCTGATTACAGCGAACCATCCAATCTAATGGCGACTCCCCCATTTGGGGTTTTGGATATGATCCCCCCATTTGTGCGGAACCTTCTCAAGAATCCAGCGATTTAAAATGAATTGTTTCTCAACTAATGTGTATAAATGTGTATAGCGCGCTCTGCTCCTCACTTTAACGTGGGAGGATGTCTCTTGTGGGAGAGGACTCAAACCCCCCGCTCAACGCTTGCAGGAGGACTCGAACCCCCTGCTCAAAACACACAACAGATTTCACCAATCAGGTAGTCATACAAACTCATGTCTTACCTGATCGGAGAAATCACGTCGGGGTCACCAAGAACTTTAAGAAATGTTCTACTCTGTCTGTGTTGTGCAATCGTCTGGATAGATGAGAAGAAGTCCCGCGGAGCTCCAGGCAGTCAAAACAAGAAGCCAAGTGAGTTAACAGATGGTTTATTGCTGAATGCTCAAAGAATAGAGGGGCAGTCCCTCTATTTATACAATAGGTTAGAAACGGTGTACGTGGCATATATTGCAGACAAAACAAGTGTAACATAACAATTCCATTTAGGGATGAACAGGAAGAACTGTTTCCGCAACCAAAACAGCTGCGGGGGGCAAAAAAACTCTCATGCAAGGACAAGCAATAGTTATCATGCAAGGACAAGCAATAGTTAGTCATAACATTTATATAATATACATCCACCAGTATATTTCCACCAGTATATTTCCACAGGGGCTATGGCCACTACTGCTTCTGTTGGTTTTCTTCTTCCCCAATGGGAGTTTATGGCAGCCCTATGAACCATAAGTAGAAAAAATATGAAATTTGACACTTGTAGTGGTCCTCAATAGTATGGGGTCTCCAACACCCACTCTAGAGCGCCACCTGCATAAGCCCATTGATCTACAGAAGTTGTATTCAACACATGGCATCCACTCCCCATGCTCCTTGCATTCCATTTGTTAAATTAAGACTCCGCCCATTACAGTAGCGGCCATCTTGAAAAATACAGCATTATGACGTTGCAAACTTTTCAAAGTTGTCCCAAACATGGATCTGAGGCCGTATCTTGGCTATTCTTAGATCTATAAGTACAAAACTCGGTACGCCTTATCGACACCTCGGACTGGGGGTTCGTGCCAAATATGGGAACAGCAAGATCTGAAAAATGGCTGTTTTTCGCTCGTAACTTAGGATGTGTTTGTCAGAAAATTGTGATCTCTGTCTATGGATTCCTCGGTATGATTACGATTCTGTCATGATTGGATGAACAACCTGTCCGCCATTTAGAAATTTGTCATAAATCGTCATATCTTTTGAATTGGAAATTTGGTTCGCGTCATTGAGTTTTTGTCCCGGACGTACCTGTGACGTTTCAAGACAGCGCCACCTGGCGTTCCTAAAATAGCTTAAAGCTCTAGAATGCTTTGTCTGAAATTCATTTTTAGATGGTCATTTCTCCTGGTACGTGCGATTCCATCGATGCCTCGTTTGCCATTTTCTAACATTCGGTTCATAACTTATTGTAAAGCATGTGAAAAAGTTTTTTTTAGCTGCTCATTTCACAAATGTGAAATGTGTCCTATTATTTTCCATTTCCGCTCGTATGATCTTTGGACCGAGCTGCATAGAATTGGCCGAATAAAATATTTTTCGAGAAATACTTTCTCGTATTAAACTATTCTGACTGGATGTTACTATTTCAACAACCAAGTCAACCGAGTGGCACAACCAGATAAACCTCATGCCTTGGGTACAAGAGGTCACCAGTTCAATAACTGAGTTATGTGCTTAAACGTAGAGTCTACAATTGCATTTCATTCTATGATTTGTCTACAGTTTGATTTCATTCTCACCTATTCTTCATATCCTGTTTGCTTTTCACGTATGTTCGATCCCTGTGTATTTTTGCTCTTTGCTCTTGTTGCCCTGTGCTGCTCTGGCTCTATGGTGCTATAGCTCCGGACAGATCTTACGTGTGCAGCTGAGAGGTGTAACATGTTGAATCTCATGCTTGGAAACCATGAGGTTGGTGGTTTGAACCCTGTGTGCAGCATATGTAATGTATACATGTGAAGTCTTTGATTTCATTTCATTTTCACCTTCTCTTCCAAACCTATTTGTTTCTCATGTACGTTCAATATCTGCTGGTTTTTGGTCTTGTTGCTCTGTGCTGCTCTGGCTATGTGCTTTTTATTATCGCTTTATTTCTCCCTGAACTCTCTGTAAGTCGCTTTGGATCAAATGTAAATATGCTACTATCACTCTAGACAGTTTTTATATATGCAGCTGGGTTGCGCAGCTTGTTAAACCCCGCACTCTGAGACATCAAGGTTGTGGATTTGAGTCCTGTGAACAAACTGTAATCATTTTTATGTTAAGTCTATGTTTCGTTCTCCACCTTAACCTTTTTTCCATGTACGTTCCGTTCTGCGCTGGCGTAGCTCCACGCTGCGCTTGTGGAGCCTTCAGGGGATGGCCCCATTTCGCTGCTTGCAGCTATATTCTTACTTGTAGTTGACACGTTTCTGTTGAATATTTGCTTATTTATTAGGGGTGTCCTCGACTACGGATTTACATAGTCGAATCAGAATTGTCACGTCTTGTCTATAGTCCACTGATATGTGTGTGTGTGCGCAAGTGGGGGCATCACCAAGTGGGTAACAAGGGTACAGCGTAAAGTGCAGGGCAACATTGATGCACCAAAACAATCAAACATTAATTTACAGAATTTGTTTACAACATGATATACCTTTATAATAAATAAGAATAGGCTGCATTCAAGTCACAGTGTGCAAAATAAATGAGTTTAGGCAAAATGTCTGAAATGCATGGGAACATATATTTAAAACACAAGCCACAAATAGTAAAATGAATTGTAATTTTTTCTTAAACATCACGTAACAATGCTGTGCTACTTACTAGGCAAGATCTCGCCTCAAAACTATTTTTAAAGATACTCGATAATAATTAAAACATTTTTACTAAAAGGAATACAGCACCTGCACACTCTTTCTCCGTCCTCCTGACACGCACGCTTGCTTTCAGTGCAGAGAATGACAAGTTCCAAAAGTCTGCGCCGTGCTTGCTGTATGCGGTGATTTTGGTTGCATTACTTTATTTATTTTTTGTATCATGCATCAAGTTCAGTCTAAGTAACGAATTACATGCATTTACAGACAAAGTGTTTATTTATATTTATATGCTTAAAAATTCAGTATGTGACAAATGTTTGGAAACGTTGTACACATTCATTTGCGAGTCATCTGCGGGTGCGTGCGGAACGAGCTGCTTCTCTTTTCTGGGCTCACAGCATAGAAGACGCGGAGAGACGCGCCGGGGGTTTCAGTACCCAACCCTTAAAATGTCCCATTTCTTTACATCAATAATCATATTTTTGGTGGCGCAGTGCGTGCCCATCTGCTGCGCCACTGCCCATATAACCAAAATGGCACGATCCCCATTGCATAACACCTCTGCGAAGATTCGACTGTGAGATTGGTAGTTGAATCAGGCTCCTCCTATTGAAGCATCGAATCTTCGACTATTCAGGGTCACCCCTATTATTTATTTACTTAGATATGTCTTCAAGAAAAAAGTCTGTTAGCATCTCAACCGTTTTCAGAAGAGGCAGGCTAACGTTAACTCAATAACTTTAGCTTGAGCGCTTCTTTATGAAAGTTTGGGCTTTTAATAAGGTCTTTATTTGTAGATGAGAGGTTTTGATAGATTTGTAAATGTTGTCAAGGGATTATTGGATGTATTTAATCTTAAATATACGATGTACTGTTAATCAGTGACGTACTGTAACTTTCATGGAGCACAGAAATTTGCAGCAATTAATTCAAGCGTGTTTTGGTGTTTTTTCGTAAACAGATATGGTCAAAAAGTTGTTCTCTGATTTCAGGAGTGACAAAATAACACCTTTAGTAGAGGAGAATGTCAAGCTTTCAACATTTATGAAGGGAGTTACTGACAGAGAGTTAGAACTTGGGTAGGTTGAGAAAACTTATAAAATCACATCAAATGCACTTTTTCCACAACATATCACCATGCATCTATTTACCATCTGTTTTTTTATTAGTAAATATACTTTTTATTACAGTTATTTTAAGGTTTTGACCCCCAAACGTGAGTGGCATTGTATGAGCAATATTAAATAAATAAGTAAACATAAAAACATAAATTATTTTATTTTAATATTTTTTTGTACATTTTCTGTATTCTATCCTTTTTGTTTGCAGTGTTTTGCCTCTACTCGTTTGTTTTCTATTAATAAATCTGGCACTGCATACTAAATTTTCTTGACTCTACATTTACATTTAGTCATTTAGCAGACACTTTTATCCAAAGCTACTTAAAGATGGGGATAACAATCGAAGCAATTCGGACAACATAAGTACAACAAAAAGCAAAAGTGCAATCAATAAAACTGGTTTCATAAAGCCTACCTCAGTATACAGAGCTAAGTTGGAATTTTTTTTTTTTAATAGTAGAAAAGAATTAGAAATCAGAACTGATCGGTAAGGTGTTCACGGAAGAGATGCGTTTTCAGACGATTCTTAAAGATGGCTACAGAATCTGCAGATCTTGTTGTCGCGGACAGATAAATATTCATAAATGTTCAGTTGCTATTGACCATTGTTTTTGATCTATTATTGTGTTTAAGGACATTTTGGTTTGCGTCATTGAACAGTTATGAAGCGCGTAGTGCCCATGGACCGCCAGCAAACATTACAGATAAACCAGTGGCTCAGCAGTAGACCACCGGCAGAAATATGGTGGCTGACAGCTGGTGGACCGTTGGAAAAATGATGAGCAAAAAGCCGCTGAGTCGCAGGCGGTTGCCGCCACTGGTCTGCTGGCCTTATGTTAGCTGGGTAAAAACCGGCATTTT
The DNA here is from genome assembly GCA_006030095.1 of Triplophysa siluroides. Taxonomy (NCBI): domain Eukaryota; kingdom Metazoa; phylum Chordata; class Actinopteri; order Cypriniformes; family Nemacheilidae; genus Triplophysa; species Triplophysa siluroides. The sequence continues at coordinate 18,747 of VCII01000507.1, read as the reverse complement.
ATGGTTTCTTTACATGTATATATGTACAGGTGCTGGTCATATAATTAGAATATCATCATAAAGTATATTTATTTCACTAATTCCATTCAAAAAGTGAAACTTGTATAATGTATACATTCATTCCACACAGACTGATATATTTCAAGTGTTTATTTCTTTAAATTTTGATGATTATAACTGACAACTAATAAAAACCCCAAATTCAGTATCTCAGAAAATGAGAAATATTGTGAAAAGGTTCAATATTGAAGACACCTGGTGCTCAGTCTAGTTGTGTAGGCTACACAATCATGGGGAAGACTGCTGACTGGACAGTTGTCCAAAAGACCACCATTGACACCTTGCACAAGGAGGGCAAGACTCAAAAGGTCATTGCAAAAGAGGCTGGCTGTTCACAGAGCTCTGTGTCCAAGCACATTAATAGAGAGGCGAAGGGAAGGAAAAGATGTGGTAGAAAAAAGTCAACAAGCAATAGGGATAACCGCACCCTGGAGAGGATTGTGAAACAAAACCCATTCAAAAATGTGGGGGAGATTCACAAAGAGTGGACTGCAGCTGGAGTCAGTGCTTAAAGAACCATTACGCACAGACGTATGCAAGACATGGGTTTCAGCTGTCGCATTCCTTGTGTCAAGCCACTCTTGAACATCAGACAGCGTCAGAAGCGTCTCAAGACAAAAAGGACTGGACTGCTGCTGAGTGGTCCAAAGTTATGTTGTAAAAGTTAAAGTTTCCACAGTCAGTGATGGTTTGGGGTGCAATGTCATCTGCTGCTGTTGGTCCACTTTTTTGAACCCATCTTTTCTGTGAATACTTGACAGACAAAAAAAACACTAACCCTTTCTCTCAACAGGTAGAGGTCTAGCTTTTGTTGAAACCAGCAACTTTGTATTGGCACCTAATGTATTATGGCTCTTGTATGACATATCGCTTATTGCTCCCTAAACTCTTTGTAAGTCGCTTTGGATAAAAGCATCTGCTAAATGATTAAATGTAAACATAATGGTGATCAGTGTTTCCTGGAGATGGGATCTTGACTCTTGTCTATTTCTTTGTTTGATCTGCTGAATCTGCGTGCTTTAACAGTGCACTTGTCATGGCAGAGCAAATGTGAACCTAACCAAATGGTATTGGTAGGGAACCATTGAAACCCCTGTGATGTTATAATTTATAACTGTTCTCATTTGGGTTGAGTGCTATGCTGTTGATCATGAAAGAACATTATAAGATCAGGAAATTTGAGTGTATTTAGATATCTAGAAAGATTTGTGAAAAATAGATGCATGTTTATCAAAACACATTTTAGAATCACACAGACATCAAGAATCAGTGTATGAATCTCAGCAATGGTGAGAAACAACCAAATTATTCAGATTTCAGATTTATTCTGCTCTGCTTTATTTAAATCTGCCAAACAGGAGCGGACCGCCCAAGGGCCATCATTCGATGCGGTAAGGTGTGGGCTGGATTTGGGCTATAACAGTACTTATGTAAAGTATGTAACATTCAACAAATAAAAGAAAAAAAAAAAATGGTATGGCATATATACACAGTGAATTATGGAAACACGTTTGGGATTTTTAACAGTTACCTGTTTTTCACTGGTAAATGTTTTGACAGGAATCCGTTTTTTTAATTTTTTTTAATTTTTATTTATGCATTTTTAATTTTCAATTTTCACAAGAACAAAATAACAACAGGTAGGGTGCTACAAATACAAGTCTCCCATTTGTTTTATACATTTGAGTGCGTTACATAATAAGACCATTTCCACCATCGTAGTTTACATTTATGTGCTTTCAGTCTCAGGCCATAGGTCATTTTTTCCATTGCAAAGATTTCCTCCATGATATTCTTCCATTGGTCCAGTTTCAAAGGCTCACTTTTCAACCAATTCCTCGTTATAACTTTCTTACTGGTTATTAGCATCACTTTGAATAGGTAAATGTCTTCCACTCTAATAACATCTTTAGTTAACAGGCCTAGATACAGAGTCTGTGGATCATTCGGTATTTTGTAACCCAAAATTTTCTCCATTACTGTTACAATAGATTCCCAATAGGGGCGAACTTTTGTACATGTCCAAAATACATGGGAATGATTGGCATTGACCTCCCCGCAAAGTCTCCAGCATTGTTGGGGGATTTTTAACTGTTTGCTTTTAATGTGGGGAGTAATAAAGTATCTCACCAGATTCTTCCAGCCAAATTCTCTCCATTGTCTGGAGCTAGTAGAAGTGTGTTGCAAAAGACAGATCGAGTGCCAATCACTCTCTGACAGTTTAAGCTGCAGTTCTGCTTCCCATTTCTGTTTTATGTGTAATGAGTCAGACCTATTACAATTTTGTAAACATTTGTACAGCCTGGATACAATTTTCGAGGGTAATTTTCTGTATGCCCCTGTGATCATATCTATTAATTCACTGCCCTCTTGAGAAAGGTGATTTTAAATGTCTGTATTTAAAAATGTCTTAGTTGAAAATACCTAAATACATCAGAGTTTTCAAGGTCAAATTCCCTTTTCAAACTTTCAAAAGTTTAAATTTTTTTTCTCCTCTGTTAATGTACACACCGCAGTGATTCCCTTGTCAGTCCATCTTGTAAATGTGCTATCCATCTGACCACTTCTGAATTTTAGAGAGTGCAATGGCCAAATCAGCAATTTACATTCCCCCTCAATTTTGTATTTATTCATTAAATCCCACCAGATCTTAATGGTTGTATCTATTATAGGATTTGGTTCTATCTGTTGGGTAGAGATTTTCTCACCCAATCTTGTTTGTGGTTGGCATGCTCCATAGTTAAGCTCAATGTGTTTCATTTGGAGTAATATTCTGATGAACACCAATAAACTATATATCTCAACTGGGCAGCTAGGAAATATTCTTTAAAATTTGGAAGAGCAAGTCCTCCTCTTTTTTTCTCTAGCTGTAGAGTTTTGAGCTTTACCCTTGGTCTTGCCCCCTTCCAAATAAATCTACTCACTTGTTTATCCCATTTACCAAATTGAGTATTTGGTATACAGATTGGGAGTGAAGAGAACAAATACAATATTCTGGGCAACACATTCATTTTTATCACTTCTATCCTTGAACTTAGATCCATTACTAGTGTTGCCCATTTTGTCAAATCTTTTTGAATAGTTTCATTAATCTTACTATTATTAGCCTCATATAATGTGTTTAGTTCTCCAGTCAGATAAACACCTAAATATTTTATTTTCCCTGAATCCCATTTTAATTTGTATTTTCGTCTAATTGAGTCAGCTGGTTTATATTTTATACAAAGGACTTGGGTCTTTGAAATGTTTAACTTATACCCAGATTTCCCTCCAAAATCTTTTAGTAACGTTAAAAGTTTAGGAAACGTATAGTCCGGATTGCTGAGGTATATTATAATATCGTCTGCAAAGAGACCTATCTTATGTTCATCCTTAGGGACTGTGACTCCTTCAAATTCTTTACTTTGTCTTATACACTGAGCCAAAGGCTCTATAAACAAGGCAAATAGGGAGGGGCTCAGACAGCATCCCTGCCTTGTCCCTCTGAAGAGCTTGAATCTATCTGTTAAGTCGCCATTTATTTTAATTCTAGCCACTGGTTTATTGTACAGGGCCTGTATACATTTATTGATAGTTTTACCAAAACCCATTCTTTTCAGAACCGCAAAAAGAAAGTTCCAGCAGACTCTATCAAAAGCCTTTTCCGCGTCAAGACTTACTAATACTGTGGGGGTGCTCTGCTTATTGACTTCATTAATTATATGTAATGTGCGCCGGATGTTATCTTGCGTTTGGCGACCTTTTATAAAACCTGTCTGGTCCTCATCTATCAGGTCTGGGAGAAGGATCATGAAGGATAGCCGTCATTCCCTGGGCTTTTATTGCTTTTCAGTCTGCTGATAGCCTTATCAAGCTCTTTTTTGGTAATGGGTGTATTAAATGATTCATTTTGAATGGTTCCTATGGAGGGGAGATCTAATTCCGCTAAATAATCTTCAATTTCTTTTCTATCCACTTGTTCTGAATGATTATACAGAGATTTATAATAGTTATAGAATATATTTTTGATTTCCTCAGGTTCAAATTTTATGTCCTTACTTTCTGGGTCTCTGATTTTGTTAATTGAGTTCCTTAATTGCTGTATTCTTAATCGTTTTGCCAATATTTTAGTAGCTTTGGGGCCTGATTCGTAAAATATTTGTTTTGTGAATCTCAGTTTCTTTTCAGTTTCCTCATTTGCCATGTCAGATAATTGTTTTCTAATTCCTTTTATAGTTCCAGACAATTTTCCACTCTTATCTGTATGCTGTTGTTTTTCTAGTTTTCTAATTTTTTGTTCTAATTCAGCCTGTAATAACTTTTTTTATTTTATGTGAGCTAACCTTGATATCAGGTTTCCTCTCATCACTGCTTTGACAGTGTCCCATAATATTGTTGGCTCTATTTGTTCGTCCTTATTATTAGCTATACAGTCATGAATCTCTTTTTTTATTTCTTGCACCGCAGTTTCATTATTAAGAATATTAACATTTATTTTCCATAATGTTGTTTTGATTGGGCTATCAAGGTGTATGGTTAAGTATATAGCATTGCGGTCTGACACATCTGCTATTCCGGTTTCACAGTCTATTACCCGGTGCCTATCCATAGTATTTATCAGAAAATAGTCAATCCTAGAATGTACCTTATGAGCTGCTGAATAATGTGTATAGTCTCTCTCTGATGGATGCAGATCTCTCCAGATATCACACAGGTCTGCATCTTTTATTAGAATATTAAGATTCTTGGATTTAATGTTTATATATCTTTTAGTACTTGTTGTGTCTTTAGTATAATTCAAAATTGAATTCCAATCGCCTCCACATATCAAAGTCCCCTCACTCATTGTTGTTATTTTGTCAAGCAACAAGTTAAAGAAAGTTTTGTCTTTCTCAGGGGGTGCATATACATTAACTAATGTGACAACAGTATTGTCAATCCTCCCTTTAACAATCACATATCTGCCATATTTATCAGAACATTCCTCAATTGATTCAAAGTTGACAGTGTTTGAAATTAGGGTAATAACTCCTCTCCTCCTGCTATTCTTGTGAGAGCTATAAAAGGAATTTATGTATCCAAGTTTTTTTAATTTCTCATGTTCTTCATTAGACATATGAGTTTCTTGTATGAATATAACTTGCATTTTATCCCTTTTCAATTTCGTTAACACCCTGCTCCTCTTTATCGGGTTGCCCAGACCGTTTACATTTATTGTCTCAATTTTCAGTTTACATGACTCACTCATGTCCTGAGTATATTATTGTTGTAGACCCTACTAGTGAACAGAAACTAAGAACAAGAACATAAGAATTTGAAAAATAAAATAAACAAGAACAATGGTACTGGGGATACCTGTGACTCCAAATCAAAGGGAAAAATGTCTCTCCCAACTGGGCCCCGTTGGTAGGCCTAGGGTAGTGTCCCCCATAAGGGGAGGGCCCTCTGTAAGGTTTGGAAACTGCTTCCATCCTAAATGTCCATCGTCCTAACTCCTTCTCTGGTGCCTCTCCTCCAGTCCTGTGAATTACTTAGGCCTTCCTGTGTCAATGGTGCAGACGCTAATATTTAGTCATTTTTTCCGCTTCTCTGAAACTCCATCAATTTCTCTTTTGCCCTCTGCGCTGTAGGGGCTCTGTGCTCTCGCCGGGGGCGCACCTCCCGCTGCCATCCCAGGGACTTCTGTAGTCGCGTTTCCATAGCTACTTCTTCCGTAGCCGTTGTCGGGACCTCCACTTCCAAGCCACGTTTCCGCTACTCCAGCCCAGCTTCGTGTGCGCTGCTGTATATTCCAACGCCACTCTCCCAATGGATTCGTATACTCGTGTAGGGTGTTTGGAAACGTACCCCTTTTTCTTTAAGCACTTTCTTAATCTCTCGATATGCCATGCGTTTTTGGACGATCTCAGTTGCAAAATCGTGGTCAAAATAAATGTTTCTCCCGTTTGACTGAATGTGTCCTTTTTTCCACGCTTCTTTGAGGACTAGCTCTTTAGTAGTGTATTCTTGGAAATTTACTATTATTTGTCTCGGGTTAATATTGGTTCGAGGCTTAGCTGTAAAGATTCGGTGGGCGCGCTGGATTTTGAGATCCAAGTCCGCTGGCAGAGGTAACTCACGCTTGAGGAAATCTGTCACGAATTGCGTCACTGACCTCCCTTCCTCTCCTTCTCCTACACCGAAAAGGCGAATGTTGTTCCTTCGGGATCTGGATTTGAGATCAGTCAGTTTGTTTTGAATACTCCTCTGTCGTTTAATGCTCTCAGTCAGCGCTTCGGTCAAATCCAGTGTCATGTCCTCAACACGGCCCACGCGAGTCTCCGCTTCTTCCATTCTTTCAGTCAGACCTCTCATTTCCTCCGTCAAGTTGTCAAGTTTATTACCCATCTCCTGGCCCAAGATATTGATGTCCTTTCTCAATTTGTCATTGTCCTCCTTCAGTTCGAATTTAAGCTCGTGTTAGCTTGGTCTGTTACGTTGCTAGCTTTTGTCGCGGATATTGATTTGTTCTCCTTTAGGCATTTTGCGTCTTTTTGGCCTTTAATATTTGGGCCCCACTCAAATACTTAACTTACTCAATTAATGAATAAAATATCATCGAGTTTTGGTGGGTATTTCCATCAATCTCGGAGAGCGGTCACCTAACACGTCTGTCTCGTTACGCCATCACCGGAAGCCCCCCGGAATCCGTTTTTAGTCTCTTTCAATATTGTTTGGAAGGGGACTGACATACATTTTGTCCTTAGACCTAACCATTACACATTTACGCTGTAATGACTGAGGATGTACAGCAAATACATTATTACTGTGAAACACTTCAGTTAGAAATGTACAGGGTATATTTATCTGAACATCTCTATAAGCCTGTCTTCCACTCTTGGCAAGCTCCTTAACTAAAACACAGAATCTATTTGTAGTAGATGCAGAAGAGGGCTCATCCACAGATGTGTAAGCCACCAGTGTCATAATTTCACAGAAGTTCCATCACTTAACTTTACAACAGAATTATTTCTCTTTTTAAGAGTCGTGTTATTATATGAATGATAAATAACACTGCTACAAATGAAACGGTCACAAAATAAACCATAAATGTACCATGTCTCCTGTGAAATGTTGAATAGCCATCCTCTGCAGCACAGATGTTCTGGCTTTCTTTGGGCAACCAAAAGCTTTGATATTATTTGGAAACTCCTTTGACGTTTTTGTTAAGCCAGATCTACCTTGGAGTTTGTCAAATTATTTTCTTATGTTGTCATTAGCATTTAACATTATAGTCTCTTCTTTTGTTGAAAGACCCCTCCACCTAAGGAATCTCTTTACTATTTGATCAGACACATGTGTTGTTCCATTAAAAAAAATAAGCAAAGTCCCATTGAATGATTTAAAGGTGGTTCTGGGGTTTCCCATACGTATGGGCCACCACCATAGTGGAGGCAGAAGTCACACCCGTATTTTCCGTTAAACTGTTTTGTATTTTTCAGGAGGGGACGGGCAACTGAATGTGCGGAGCAGAGGAGTGAATTAAATTTGCTTGTGTGCTCTGTGTTTTCAGAGTCCCTCCATTTAATACCAACCTGTTCTAGTTCTTTGAGCTGGGCAACAAAAGCAGTTAAAATTTGTATCATATTTGGCTTGCCGTTATTAAGCCATAAGCATGGAATGCATATATTTGCTTCACGATCTTTTGGAGACAGTTCTATAATTTGAACATTATTACTTTTGAAAACTGGAATTCCATCACAATTCCACAAAACTGAAAGGTCATCAGCCCCTAGTGGTCCACTTTGCTTGATTTTTCGATATTCTGCTGAATTCCAGGATTTGATTCCTTTCTATTTAAATTTATATATATCTTTTTCCAAATGTCCACTATTTGGTCTGATAAATAAAGTAAGACCCAACTCTTAGGTTGTTCACAATGTCAAATTCAGAATTACGAGAAGAACAGTTTTTCTGTGCAATCCCAGTGGGTCCCATGTAGTTTTCACAGTTGATGCAACAGAAATGGGGCACATACTGGCCAAACTGTTCATAGGCTTTATGAAAAAGTACAGGCTCTTGTACAGGCCCTTGTTCTGTCCAGACTGGACTACTGCAATGCCCTACTGGGTGGACTTCAAGCTTGCACAACCAAACCTCTACAGATGATCCAAAATGCAGCGGCAAGAGCGGTCTTTAATGAACCGAAGAGAGCACACGTCACTCCTCTCTTCATTAAGCTACATTGGCTCCCTATAGTCGCTCGCATCAAATTCAAGACTCTGCTCCTGGCCTACAAGAGACCACCACTGGTTCGGCACTCCCTTATCTTCACTCACTAATTTCGACATATGTACCCGCCAGATCCCTACGCTCTGCAAACGAACAACGTCTTGTAGTGCCATCCCAAAAAGGTAAAAAATCTCTCTCGTGTACCTTCTGCGGATCGGTTCCACCTATGTGGAATGAGCTGCCCACTGCTACAAGATCTGCAGATTCTGTAGCCATCTTTAAGAATTGTCTGAAAACGCATCTCTTCCGTCTACACCTGACTGCTCAGTTCTGACATCTATTTCTTTTCTACTTGTCACGGGGTGACGAAAGGGAAGCGGAACTAAGTCCCGCTGGAATTGTGTTCCCCCCGGGACGGTGTCGCTGTAACACCGGTCCACTTCCGGGTTGCGCATTATGTCACCATAACAACGCTAATGACGGATTGACATCTGGTGCGGAGAGTTTGATGTTGGGATCTGTGAGAGGATTGTGGAGGCGGAGTAACCATATAAAAAGGAAGTACAGAGACCATGAAGGTGGTGTTTTTTCCTACTGGTTGTTCGTTCTCCCGGTTGTTCTTCCTGGTTGTCCTTTCTTCGGATGTGTTCCCCTGAGAGAAGTGGATTCCTTTGACGGTTGGGCTGGCGTGCGAAGGTATCTGAAGATTGTTGCGGGGTTCGGCTGTTCGGCTGTGCGACAGATATAACGGCCATCGAGTGGAGATATTGAGGACGGAAAGAGAGTGAGTTATGAGGACCAAGTGAAGACCAAGCCGCGCCATCATCATCGGAGGGAAGATAAGTAATATGATCTTGGAATTCGATTGAATGCATGCACCTGCACTGAGACTGATATAAAGTTGTGAAGTGGATTGATCACGAGGGTTGTGTCCCTGGAGAGTGCGTGGATTAAGTGATCATTTGAACTCCTGTCTTCTCCTTCGAGTGTGGGCGAGAAGCGCTCGGTCCCCGGGTCAGTAAGGAGGCATTCACACTTCCTCGCTATTTGTGAGACCCGATTCAGCCTGACAGTGGAAGGAGCAAGCGTTGGGTGAGTGTTGGCTCTATTTGCACTGAGAGTGGATATGCAGTGCCTGAAGTGGTGTGTTTGCACAATAATTGCTTGAAGTGAAGTTACAGAGTGTGGGGAATATATACAGAGTTAATGCCGTACGCTCACCACCTCGAAAGCCCACCACTGTCACCGTAACAAAAACCCAGGCGTTCCGTGTGAAGATTCTCCCTACCTGCTGGAAGATTGTGTGTACGTGTATTAACTTACTCTGCTGTGCAGCTTGCAGGATCCTCCGGGCCAAGTGCCGTATGTGATGTCGCTGTGAAGAGAGGCGGACATCAAAATATTCCTTTCATCGTCTTGACCGAAGCATCTCCCAGCCGTAAGCCCCTCACTCGTTCAAGAACATATACCTGTTGTTGAACTACTTACTCTGCTGTGCAGATTGAAGGATCCTCCTGGCCCAGCCATCCTGTGAAGAGAGGTGGACATAAGAGATATTCCTTTCCTCGTCTTGACCGAAGCATCTCCCAGCCGTAAGCCCCTCACTCGTTCAAAGAACATATACCTGTTGTTGAACTACTTACTCTGCTGTGCAGATTGAAGGATCCTCCTGGCCCAGCGCCGTATGTGATGTTGCTGTGAAGAGAGGTGGACATAAGAGATATTCCTTTCCTCGTCTTGACCGAAGCATCTCCCAGCCGTAAGCCCATCACTCATTCGAAGAACATATACTTGTTGTTGACTACTTACTCTGCTGTGCAGATCGAAGGATCCTCCGGACCAAGTGTCGTATGTGAAGTTGGCTGTAACGAGAGGTGGACATTAAGAAATATTCCTTGCATCGTCTGGACCAAAGCATCTATAAGTTCTACTTACCAGGATACTCCCCCACTCAGTGGACGGGTGGCCGACTCCTCTTCTCCCTTACCGGCCACGTACAGGCACGAGCTGCCGAAGAGAACTCCACGCCCTCCCGGCGTCCGAGGTCCGATCCCGTTCTGGTTGGGAGACACAGAATTAGCACTGAGACTTTTAATTGATTTAACTAAATAAACCTTGTCAAACTTTCACTCTCTCGTCTGTCTGGTTTTCCTGGTACGCTCCTCGAGGTGGTCCTGGGTTTCAGGGGTGGGTGTAGTCTGGCTTGACCCCCCGACCTGTGACAGATTTGGCGTAGTCGGCAGGGTTCCACCTCGGGTTGAGCGACCAGGGATTCTCAGATGGCCGACGACGAGGCACTGGGGGCCCCACCCCGAGTCATGCCAGTGTTCATGGGAAACCCCTGGGTCCAGAAATATGGAGGAAGTGAGTCAGAGGTGCGCCTCTCTGAATGGCGGGCTCAGATCGAGTATCTGGCCGGGCTACAGGGACTGAGTGCGACCCAACAGCTACAGTTTGCCCTCAACTCCCTTGAAGGGGAAGCACGGCGGGAAGTCCAAGCCGCCCCCGAAGCTGTCCGAACCACCGCCCAGTCTGTGTTCAGATTCCTGACGGAAAGGTATGGTGACGCCACCCCAACTGCGGTTCTCCGGGCCCAGTTCTTCAGCAAACAGGGCCCCCGCCAATCCGTCCGAGCTTTCGCCCTCCAACTACGGGAGCAAGTTACCAGGCTGCAGGGACGCCTGGACCATGGTCTCGGAAATGGCGAGACCCTGTTGAGGGACCAATTCCTGCTGGGGCTAAGGGAAGGCCCAGTACGCCAGGGCCTTAGAGTACAATTCAGAAGGGAGCCTGAGCTTACCTTTGAAGACCTAAAGAAAGAAGCGGTGGCATTGGAGGTCGATCAGGCTGAGGTGAAAGAGCCCCCTGTGTGTGCGGCCGTAAGTAGCTCCGCAGCGGCTGTCCCCGACATGGCGGAGTGGAAACAGACTCTGAAGCTCGAACTCCTAAAGGACGTCCGGGAACAGATGGCGGAGCTATCCAAGACGCTCGTGGACGAGCTGAGTCTCGGGGCTACCAGGCAGAGGCGAGGCCCATCTCGCGGGACCGGGCGTACTCTGACGGGAACAGGGACTCAGGGAGGCGACCTAATCGGCCCAACCGGCCCCAGTTCGAATGGGACGAGCAAGGACGACCTATCTGCAACCGCTGTGGCCAACCAGGCCATTACAGCCGACAGTGTGGCCCTCGAAGAGGTTCGGAGGGGGTTTTTTAGGTCGACCGGCCACAGTGGGTCGTGTGGTCGGGACCCCCTTAGATGACCCACCCGTCGGAGCAGGCTCCAAGGACAGGCTGGTTGGGCATAGCCCAGTGGTGGAGGTCCAGGTGTGCGGTGTGAAGGTGCTCTGTCTCATCGACACCGGATCCCAGGTGACCCTATTCGCGGAAAGCCTGTCGCAAGAGCTGTTCGGAAACCAGAGGATGCAGGGACGGAGGCTCCCTGGCTCTCCCTGAAAGGAGCAAATGGTCTGGACATCCCCTACATTGGCTACAGGCTGACGGACTTGGAGATTCACGGAGTTATCGTGCCCCAGAAAGGAGTAATCATCGTACAAGATCACTGCTTGGGGAGTCACCGGGCCCTACTAGGTATGAACGTATTATCAGCATGTTGGGAAGAATTGTTTCGGGCAAAGCCCGCTCGAGGGATCTCGCCGGCCGAACGGCAGGAATGGGAACGTGTCGCTGCTGACTGCCGACGGATCCAGATGTCCCGGGCCCGGCAAGGCCGCGAAGGGACTGGTCGGGTAGCGTGCCGGTATGCCCTGTCCGTGCCAGCAAATAGCGAGGCCCTAGTATGGGTACGAGTCCCCCAGCGGGACGTGGGACCGGAAGAATGGGTGCTGGTGGAGCCCCACTGGGATGGCCAGCAGGTAGAAGTCGCCAGAGGTTTGGCCGTGGCACGAAGAGGACGGATCCCGGTGAGAGTTCGGAACGGGACGCCCCATGTCGTGCACCTACACAAACACCAGCGGCTGGTCAAGGTGACGCCGGTAGAACCCCATCAGGTGCGGGAGGACAAGGACGTGAGCTTTCGCCAAGTACACCCTGCGGTGGTGGAAGTGGCCCTTACCCAAGCGAGCTCGTCGCCCCAGAGTCTAGGGGAGGAGGTGCCCGGCCACTTGAAGGGAAATTCCCTGCAAGGGGAGGGGCTGGGACCTGTACAGGCTGCTAGCTGCTGCTGAGCAAGTGGCAACATGTCTTCTCGGCACGCTATGGAGAACGGGCGACTGAAAGGCGTTCTAGGGACTAGAACGGTTTGGCAGGGGGGTATGTCACGGGGTGACGAAAGGGAAGCGGAACTAAGTCCCGCTGGAATTGTGTTCCCCCCCGGGACGGTGTCGCTGTAACACCGGTCCACTTCCGGGTTGCGCATTATGTCACCATAACAACGCTAATGACGGATTGACATCTGGTGCGGAGAGTTTGATGTTGGGATCTGTGAGAGGATTGTGGAGGCGGAGTAACCATATAAAAAGGAAGTACAGAGACCATGAAGGTGTTTTTTTTTTCCTACTGGTTGTTCGTTCTCCCGGTTGTTCTTCCTGGTTGTCCTTTCTTCGGATGTGTTCCCCTGGGGGGGGTGGATTCCTTTGGCGGTTGGGCTGGCGTGCGAAGGTGTCTGGGGATTGTTGCGGGGTTCGGCTGTGCGACAGATATGGCGGCCATCGAGTGGAGATATTGAGGACGGAAAGAGAGTGAGTTATGAGGACCAAGTGAAGACCAAGCCGCGCCATCATCATCGGAGGGAAGATAAGTAATATGATCTTGGAATTCGATTGAATGCATGCACCTGCACTGAGACTGATATAAAGTTGTGAAGTGGATTGATCACGAGGGTTGTGTCCTGGAGAGTGCGTGGATTAAGTGATCATTTGAACTCCTGTCTTCTCCTTCGAGTGTGGGCGAGAAGCGCTCGGTCCCCGGGTCAGTAAGGAGGCATTCACACTTCCTCGCTATTTGGTGAGACCCGATCAGCCTGACAGTGGAAGGAGCAAGCGTTGGGTGAGTGTTGGCTCTATTTGCACTGAGAGTGGATATGCAGTGCCTGAAGTGGTGTGTTTGCACAATAATTGCTTGAAGTGAAGTTACAGAGTGTGGGGAATATATACAGAGTTAATGCCGTACGCTCACCACCTCGAAAGCCCACCACGGTCACCGTAACAAAAACCCAGGCGTTCCGTGTGAAGATTCTCCCTACCTGCTGGAAGATTGTGTGTACGTGTATTAACTTACTACTCTGCTGTGCAGCTCCTGGCCAAGTGCCGTATGTGATGTCGCTGTGAAGAGAGGCGGACATCAGATCGTTTGACCGAAGCATCTCCCAGCCGTAAGCCCCTCACTCGTTCAAAGAACATATACCTGTTGTTGAACTACTTACTCTGCTGTGCAGATTGAAGGATCCTCCTGGCCCAGCGCCGTATGTGATGTTGCTGTGAAGAGAGGTGGACATAAGAGATATTCCTTCCTTCCTCGTCTTGACCGAAGCATCTCCCAGCCGTAAGCCCCTCACTCGTTCAAAGAACATATACCTGTTGTTGAACTACTTACTCTGCTGTGCAGATTGAAGGATCCTCCTGGCCCAGCGCCGTATGTGATGTTGCTGTGAAGAGAGGTGGACATAAGAGATATTCCTTTCCTCGTCTTGACCGAAGCATCTCCCAGCCGTAAGCCCATCACTCATTCGAAGAACATATACTTGTTGTTGACTACTTACTCTGCTGTGCAGATCGAAGGATCCTCCGGACCAAGTGTCGTATGTGAAGTTGGCTGTAACGAGAGGTGGACATTAAGAAATATTCCTTGCATCGTCTGGACCAAAGCATCTATAAGTTCTACTTACCAGGATACTCCCCCACTCAGTGGACGGGTGGCCGACTCCTCTTCTCCCTTACCGGCCACGTACAGGCACGAGCTGCCGAAGAGAACTCCACGCCCCCCCCCGTCCGAGGTCCGATCCCGTTCTGATTGGGAGACACAGAATTAGCACTGAGACTTTTAATTGATTTTAACTAAATAAACCTTGTCAAACTTTCACTCTCTCGTCTGTCTGGTTTTCCTGGTACGCTCCTCGAGGTGGTCCTGGGTTTCAGGGGTGGGTGTAGTCTGGCTTGACCCCCCGACCTGTGACACTTGTTTTGATTATTTTAGATTCATATTTTAATTATTTTTATGTAAAGCGTAAATGTGGGAGCCGCCATCTTTGAGCTGTTTGTGTTTAGACTTCCGGTGAGCCACTTTAGCTTATGGCAGTCATATTGCAAGTGAGACGAATGTGCTGTTTTGACTGGCTAGTTAATATTTATTATGGAACCCAAAGGTACAAGCGTAATGTGTGCAGTTAGAGGTTGCCATAATAGCCGGTACAAACGCAAAAAATGCCATGTCAAACATTTGCTTTACCATAATACACGCACCAGAGCTGAATCTGCATCATTATTTTAGCCTACTGGAGGTCCTTTCCCCTGGACAATTTACCTACTAAATGAACGGAATGAAAGCTGTGCACCTTTTGTGGACAAAGGGGTTCTGAAATTCACTAAATATAGTGCCGAAGTCACTAAATTGTCTCCGGTATGTGCACGACTGTGTGTGACACAGGACCTGAATGGCAAGGATCGGTGGGTAATTGTGGCAGGTAATGTTACCATTATGCCAGGTTGCCACAAATAAAACAATGCATAAGAAACGGCTTCGGCGTGTTAGTTGCAGTGTGTGACGCACTATTCAACAAGCTAACGTTAACTAGCTAAGTAACGTTCTAATCGCCAACATAGCAGATTCTTGGAAAAATACATCGGTAATCAGCATTTTTTGCCACAGCTAATTTATTAATGAATCAGCATCAAATACATTAAAGAGAATCAATTCATTTAAAGTGAACACAATAGCCTTCTTACTGGAGTTCAACAACCACAGATGAACTGAGCCGCATACCTGCGTGTACTAGCGTAGGTGAGATGAACGGGGAAAGCCAATCCACTGTGAGGCAGGGGAGGGGGAACTCAACTGTTTTCTAAACTCAAAACACATTTTTTGCGTTTGTATTTTTTTCTAATTACACAATTAGTTTAGGTATACAGCACATAAATATATTAAGCATAATAGACAGTGCAAATTTTTTATGATTTTGGGGGGGGGCGTGTCCCCTCCGTCCCCTCCCTGGATTTATGCCCCTGGTTTCAATAAAATGTCCAGTTAAAAGTACATGTTTTAGAAGTTAATGGCAGTAATTACTGTATATTTTACAGATGAAATATATCAATTATATTCAAAAGTTCAATATGGCTGAAAGACGTCATTAAAGCTATACGTGCATTACGCTTATGGTCACTACATACTGTATCTCTGTAAACAAAAACAAACGCATCTCTTTTATAAATGTTGTTTTTGTTTTACATTAGGAAAAAAGAACACAAGCATGCACACACATTCTCAGGTTCTTTTCACAATCGCTAGGACACATTTCTCAGTACTCAGGTCATTCTTTTAAAACTCTTCACACAGTTCTCTTCAACTTAGCACAGCATTTGACATTTAAAATGTACTCAAACTAGCAAAACACTTCATTCACACTCAAATCAAGTCATTCCTCCATAATACCAGCAAAGGTAACATTATACAGTATTTCCTAGTAGTGTTTGTAATAATGCTACATAATAATGCTTACAAATGTCACAAAACGTTTATTTTCAGGAGCACACTCTTGAGGTATTTACATAAAAAACAAACTGAAGAACAGAAGACACCAGAAGATGAGGTTTAAAGCTGTGTGTTTGTGTGTTGCTGGAGTCATACTTATAACCGGTAAGATCATCTACCAAAACAATGAAATACAAATAAAACCAAATTGATGTTTAATTCTTGACATCTTAACTGAATTCCCGAATCATTTTCATCAACATCTCCTGCTCTATATATAATGTCCTGTTGGTCTTTTCACAGGCTCTCTCGGTCAGTCGGATGGTAAGTCTCCTGTAAATACCATTAAACTTACAGTATATTTCACACAGAATGCTTTGCTGTGTTTGTGAGGCATTTCAACAAGGAACCTTCTCTTTCCCTTATTTCATCAGTGTGTGGCACAGTCACAGCCCCTATGAGGCCAAAAATTGTTGGAGGGCACGATGCGAAACAAGAGCATTGGCCTTGGCAAGTTAGCCTTCGGAAATACTCCAACAGCGACCATTACTGCGGTGGAAGTCTCATCAGTAAAAGATGGGTTTTGACCGCAGCTCACTGCCTCCAAGGGTATGATGTTTAAAGCTTAAATAAAGACATACAGTATAAGAAATTACAGAGGAATTAAACCTCTCCTTAATTTACAGCATTGCTACACAATTCATGAAGGTATACTTGGGACATCAAGGTCAAACAGTTCCAAACCCAAATGAGATGATCATAGGAGTGAGTTACGCGGAGAAACATGAAAGTTATAACAGTTGTACACAAGACAACGACATCGCTCTAGTGCAGCTCTCCTCTGCTGTGAACTTCACAGATTATATCAGACCCGTCTGTCTAACTGGTGCCAACAGCTCAATCGCAGCAGGTACTAAGAGTTGGGTCACAGGATGGGGAACAGTCCAATGTGGATGTGAGTAAACACTAGTTGAACACATGATCTGGTTTGTATAGCTCACCTCAAACACATCACAGCAATTTCAGTTTATTAGATTTATAAAGCACATTTAAAACAACCTTGGTTGACCAGAGAGCTGTACAAATGTCCTATGTCCATTAACAGAAATTAACATTATACCTTCACAAGAAATTAAACACACAAGAAAACTGATTTTTTTAAGACTTTTGAACTCAGTCACTGTGGGTGCTGTTCTGATAAATAAAGGCAATTTGTTCGACAACTTTGGGCCAGGTACTACCAGGGCTCTATCCCCCCCAGTGTAGTCTAAATCTGGGTCTGGTCTGTGATCTGAGCCATCTGCCTGGATTATGCTGAGTAAACAGCACTGACAGATATTGAGGACTAAAACTATTATGCTGCTTTACTCATATGCCTTATAGCCATCAACAATGCCCCCACACTGCAGGAGGCGAGCATACCAATCAAAGATGACAGTGTTTGCAAAAATTCCTGTTTCAAAGTCACAGATAACATGATATGTGCTGGAAAGACAAATGAGTCAACAGCGGATGCTTGTCAGGTACAATATCAGACATTCCTTTCATTTTTTACCCCCAAAATACCAACAGAGATATTTCAGGTGCAGTGAGTTTACATGCCTGATCCTGTGGTCATTTGTGACACGGCTCTTATGTAATGACTTCATCACTTCCACATCTGTTGGACACTTATATGTCTGGTTTAGCTACAGTAGATTGTTTTTATTGGAGAAGTGTAAATGTTATGTTGTTGTCTATGCAGGGTGACTCCGGAGGACCACTGGTTAGTAAAAACAACGTCTCCCAGTGGATCCAGACTGGAATTGTGAGTTTTGGTCAAGGCTGTGGGGAACAGTTGTGTCCTGGCGTGTACACAAGAGTGTCTAAATATGAGAACTGGATCAAGTCTCGAATAACTGATGATCAGCCTGAATTTATTGATTATGTCTCTAATGATTCCAGCTTCAACAGACACACATTCAACAGCTTCTTGTTTTCTCTGTCTCTCACATTTTTTTACCTTTTCTAAAGATTGTTAAAATGACATGATGATTCTAAGGGTTACTGTCCTCATCTCATATTTGTTTATATGAAAATATATTTTTTGATTCATATTTTACTTGTTTAATTTAATGTATTTGTATAATTATTTCAGAATGTTAACTTTTTATGTGGGTGTATTTAAATGAAATAGTACTTGTTTGTTAATTTGGCTTTACCCCTCTCCTGAGCTTATGCTTCCATTTAATACAAAATAAAATACATTTGTGTTCTATAAATGTGTGTGGTAAGACTTTTCTGGGGCAGAGGCTGAGGTGGCTTCTCATCGTTTGCTTTTATTTAATATACATACAATACATACTTTTCTTTTAAAAAGTTTCTCCACTCCCAACCGCTGGAACGTAACGTGTGGGCTCGTCTGTTCGTATTCCCCAAAACAACAGGTGAAGGCTTGTATGCCTGTTATTTTTGTTTATTACACGGCTCATTTGAATGCTTGGTTCTGATTGGCCAGTCGCAACATTCCAAGGGTAGTTATTTTCAAATAACAACCGCTCAAAACTAATAACACCCTGTAAAAATAGTTTTGAGAGGGGCAGTTTAATATTACACAAAAATGTATTATAAATATTTATTTTAATAACATGTATGACATTATATTTACAAATGTTTAAACCAATTTGCCTGTTCGTGATGTTTGAAGGTCGTTTCTTACTTTAATACCTTACTATAAAAAATGGCTTTTCCTCGCGGAAGGTCTGCATTCGGTAAAAATGAGCTAATGAAATACTTCAAATTCACAATTTATGTCCAGTTTTTTCTCATGTGGCAAGTAGCTGTAATAATAATCACACTGCGGGGGCTTATTTCTGC